>SJYT01007825.1:175021-193343 GCA_006410635.1 Cephalophus harveyi | reverse complement strand
CAGGAGGCAGGTCAGGTCATCTGGTATTCCCATCTCTTTCAGAATTTTCCACAGTTTATTGTGATCCACACAGTCAAAGGCTTTGGCATAGTCAATAAAGCAGAAGTAGATGTTTTTCTGGAATTCTCTTGCTTTTTCCATGATCCAGCGAATGTTGGCAATTTGATCTCTGGTTTCTCTGACTTTTCTAAAACCAGCTTGAACATCTGGAAGTTCACAGTTCACGTATTGCTGAAGCCTGGCTTGGAGAATTTTGAGCATTACTTTACTAGCATGTGAGATGAGTGCAATTGTGTGGTAGTTTGAGCATTCTTTGGCATTGCCTTTCTTTGGGATTGGAATGAAAACTGACCTTTTCCAGTCCTGTGGCCACTGCTGAGTTTTCCAAATTTGCTGGCATATTGAGTGCAGCACTTTCACAGCATCATCTTTTAGGATTTGAAATAGCTCAACTGGAATTCCATCACCTCCAATAGTTTTGTTCATAGTGATGCTTCTGAAGGCCCACTTGAGTTCTGGTTATCAGGGACATGAAGATTTTTTTTATATAGTTCTTCTGTGTATTCTTGCCACCTCTTCTTAATATCTATGCTTCTGTTAGGTCCATACCGTTTCTGTCCATTATTGAGCCCATCTTTGCCTGAAATGTTCCCTTGGTATCTCTAATTTTATTGAAGAGATCTCTAGTCTTTCCCATTATATTGTTTTCCTGTGTTTTTTTGCATTGATCACTGAGGAAGACTTTCTTATCTCTCCTTGCTGTTCTTTAGAAGTCTGCACTCAGATGCTTATATATATTTATGTTCTTATATGTTATCAAATTGTAATCATTCCACAGACAGACACTTGGAAATGTATATATTTTCTAGGCTTAGAATATTTGATAACCATTCCTCAGTACCACCGTTCCTTGTTGAATTTCTAATATGTGCAAGGAATGATGGTAGGTACTGGGAATGTAGGGAGAACAAGATAATAGCCTTGTCTTGATGGAGCTTACATTCTAGTGCAAGAGACTGTGGGGGGTACATAGTAAATAACATGTTTGTAAGATGCCGTGAGTTCTATGAAAAAAGCAAGGAAAAGGGTGGAGGCGGAGATAGCAGGCTGCACTCCGTTTGCATTGGTGTGATCAGGAAAGGTCTCCAGAGGAACTTATACTCAGGCAGAGTAGGAGAGGATCATAGCCTCTAGCCGGGTAAAGGTTTTTGGGAGAGCTTTCCCTGGGGAGAGTATGGAAGAGAAACAGGGAGCTGGGGATACTTGCAAGGGAATAATTACAGTGAAAGGTCATGCTCTTGGGATTAGACAGATAAAGGAGGAAGAAACACGCAGTCAGAAAATTTCGGGGCCAGTATTTCAGCAATCTCCGAAGAACTGAAGAACTTTGTCTCTCAGGGTTTGTGACTTAGCGAAGTAGGTAGAGCAAATGTGGTGGACAGAGTTGGGTGTTTGAACTGAAGATTTTAGAGACAGTGCCGTTTTCGGTGATGGTATTATCTAGGATGTGACGTGAGGTGGTGACTTAGCTGGACTCGAGAATACATTGGTGGTGAAGGGATAAGGTCTAGGGATCTGGAGTGTTGGAAAGTTCGTCTTTACAGATGTCATTTAGGACTCTGGGCAGAGAGGAAAACTAGATACCAAAATGTTTATTTTACTTTATTGTTAGATTCTCTATGTTTTAAATAGATTTAATCTATATGACTTGTTGACTTCTCAGCTTTCTGTTAAATCTTCATGCTAGGTGATTATGATTTTTTGTTTTGTATGTTTGATTCTTATTATTTGTATTACTTACATTTTAAAAGTCCCTGGAATACTGAATTAATAAATACGTCATTGCTCCCAGGGGAAATTTTAAGTCAGTTTCCTGCAAGCCTCTGATCACATTTTTGTCCGCTGATCAATATGTATTTTATATATGTTCCTGTTTAAAGACATCTTATTAATATGCATTTCGGTTCATTAACATTGAACTCATGGCCAACAGCATCATAACTTATGCCTGAATGAAGTGCATCTGCTGCTGCTGCTAAGTCGCTTCAGTCGTGTCCGATTCTGTGCGACCCCATAGACGGCAGCCCACCAGGCTCCCCCGCCCCTAGGATTCTCCAGGCAAGAACACTGGAGTGGGTTGCCATTTCCTTCTCCAATGCATGAAAGTGAAAAGTGAAAGGGAAGTTGCTCAGTCATGTCCGACTCTTAGCGACACCATGGACCGCAGCCCACCAGGCTCCTCCGTCCATGGGACTTCCCAGGCAAGAGAAGTGCATCTACCACCACCTATTTCGTCCATAAGGCGCATTCAGCCTGCTTGTGCTTAGAGATGTTACTGGCAGTTGAGCTTTTTGCTTAGAGCCATTTTAAACAGTGAAATCACCAACAAAAGCATGGAAATGTGAAAAACATAGCAGTATATAGACCATGAAAAGGACACTGGTTTATAGTCTGAGAGCTGAAACAGGGAAGCAGAACAGAACCCGACTTGACTTCAGCAGATAATTGCACATTGGGAGACCCAGTTTTTATGCCACTCTGTACACATTTGTGAATGATTGCAAAAGTGCCACAAGTATAGATCTGGGGTTTATAAATACATTTTTTCAAGGAGGCAAATTCACAAATATGGACTCTCTGGACAATAAGGAGCAGCTGTACACTGTGAGATTATTAATTGGCTGATTGCTGACTCTAATCTTCTAATGAAGTTTTTATAATTTTAGAAAATTAAATGAATCCCTTTGCCCAAATTAAAACTTCCTGTCTCAAAAGCTTAATTTTGGATAGTACTTGCTATTCTATATTATATATATTGTAATAGCTATAATATTGTTATTCTTTTTTTGTTCTGTTTATATTTTCCTGGAATGAACTTCTCCATATAGTTAAATTTTATTTTGAAGAGAGTCTGAGAATCATTGCCATATAATAAACAATTTAATGAACATATGTTTTAATAGTTGTTTTGGCTAATTTTATTTGGACAACCTTCTATTTTGACTTTAGGATTTCCAAGTTTTGAGGGGGATTTCTTTATTTTCTTCTCCATCTCTGTGCTACACGATCAAAACTCTGTTCCTGTTTTTCTTTCTGTGGTCACTTAAAAGTTGTACATTGTAATTCTCTATTACTAGTGATAACTTTAGCACTGATTGCTGTTTTTTTAAATAAAAAATTGAGTAGATATAATAAATATGGTATAAAGCATATGAGGATATAAAGAGTAATAATGCAACAAAACCCTAGTACCATTGACGCAGTTTGATAGATGGGACATTTCCATTGGAATTGAAGGGCCCCATTCCCCATACTAATCCCATACTTCCCATCTCCCTCAGAGGTAACGAGTTTGAATGATGTGTTGTATCATTCTTCTGTTGTTTCTTTTACCGTGTATGCTTATATGTTGTTTTCATATAGCATGTTTTTAACTTTATATCAAGGGACTCAAACTGCATGTATTTTTCTGTGGCTTGCTTTTTGAGGCTTAATATTGTGTTTTTGAGAGTCATCTAGATCAGTACATTTAGCTGTTTAATTGAATAACACAACTTACTTACTAAGTCTACTGATATTAGAAATTGGTGTTTTTTGTTTGTTTGTTTTTGTTTTGTATTGGCAGTGTCATAAGCATTCTTGTATAAATCTCCTGAAGCATGGGAATAATGATTTCTCCAGGGTAATGATGTCTTCATTCTAAAGAATGAAGTTGCTGGGTCATAAGATAATAGCATCTTTCACTTTCCTTTGCCACTGTATGCTCAGTCGTGTCCAACTCTTTGCGACCTCATGGGCTGTAGTCAGCCAGGCTTCTGTGTCCATGGAATTCTCCAGCAAGAATACTACAGTGGGTTGCCATTTCCTCCTCCAGGGCATCTTCTCGACCCATGGATCGAATGCATGTGAACCTTGGCTCCTGCATTGGTGGGCAGATTGTTTGCCACTGACCCACCTGGGAAGCCCCTTAACTTTCCAAAACATTGACAAGTTATCCTCAAAGTTTCCTTCTTTGTTTTCTTCTTTGGGCAGTGATTTCGGAGTCCCCCCAAAATAAAGTCTGCCACTGTTTCCCCATCTATTTGCCTTGAAGTGATGGGACCAGGTGCTATGATCTTAGTTTTCTGAATGTTGAGCTTTAAGTGAATTTTTCATTTTTTTCTTTCACTTTGATCAAAAGGTTCTTTAGTTCTTCTTCGCTTCTGCCATAAGGGTGGTGTCATCTGCATATCTGAGGTTATTGATATTTCTTCTGGCAACCTTGATTCCAGCTTGTGCTTCATCCAGCCCAGCTTTTCTCATGATGTAGTCTGCATATAAGTTAAATAAGCAGGGGGACAATATATATCCTTGACATACTCCTTTCCCAATTTAGAACCAGTCTGTTGTTCCATGTCCAGTTCTAACTGTTGCTTCTTGACCTGCGTACAGATTTCTCAACAGGCAGGTCAGGTCATCTGGTATTCCCATCTCTTTCAGAATTTTCCACAGTTTATGGTGATGCTTTTGAACTGTGGTGTTGGAGAAGACTCTTGAGAGTCCCTTGGACTGCAAGGAGATCCAACCAGTCCATTTTGAAGGAGATCAACCCTGGGATTGCTTTGGAAGGAATGATGCTAAAGCTGAAACTCCAGTACTTTGGCCACCTCATGCGAAGAGTTGACTCATTGGAAAAGACTCTGTTCCCTTCAATCTATTTCTCACTTCCACTGTATAATCATAAAGAATTTGATTTAGGTCATACCTGAATGGTCTAGTGGTTTTCCTTACTTTTTTCAATTTAAGTCTGAATTTGGCAATAAGGAGTTCATGATCTGAGCCACAGTCAGCTCCCAGTCTTGTTTTTGCTGACTTATAGAGCTTCTCCATCTTTGGCTGCAAAGTATGTAATCAATCTGATTTCGGTGTTGACCATCTGGTCATCTCCATGTGTAGAGTCTTTCTTGTGTTGTTGGAAGTGGGTGTTTGCTATGACCAGTGCGTTCTCTTGGCAAAACTCTATTAGTCTTTGCCCTGCTTCATTCCGCATTCCAAGGCCAAATTTACCTGTTACTCCAGGTGTTTCTTGACTTCCTACTTTTGCATTCCAGTCCCTTATGATGAAAAAGACATCTTTTGGGGTGTTAGTTCTAAAAGGTCTTGTAGGCCTTCATAGAACCGTTCAACTTCAGCCTCTTTACTGGTTGGGGCATAGACTTGGATTACTGTGATATTGAATGGTTTGCCTTAGAAGCGAACAGAGATCATTCTGTTGTTTTTGAGATTGCATCCAAGGACTGCGTTTTGGACTCTTTTGTTGACCATGATGGCTACTCCATTTCTTCTAAGGGTTTCCTGGCCACAGTAGTAGATATAATGGTCATCTGAGTTAAATCACCCAATCCATTCCATTTAATTTGCTGATTCCTAGAATGTTGATGTTCACTCTTGCCATCTCCTGTTTGACTACTTCCATTTTGCCTAACATTCCAAGTTCCTATGCAATATTTCACTTTATAGCATCAGACCTTGCTTTTATCACTAGTCACATCCACAACTGGATATGGTTTTTGCTTTGGCTCCATCCCTTCATTCTTTCTGGAGTTATTTCTCCACTGATCTCTGGTAGCATATTGGGCACCTACTGGCCTGGGGAATTTCTCTTTCAATATCCTATCATTTTGCCTTTTCATACTGTTCAACAAGTAATTAGGAGCCAAATATTCTGGATATTATGGGCATTGCAAGGCTTTGCCTTCACAATGAATGAGATAGGAAGCCTGCTGAGTACTTTGAATATAGTGAGAAAATCTTATTCATATTTTAAAATTATCACTATCTCTGTGTACCTGTAAGAAAAAGATAGGTTTTAGACGCTATTTGGCATATCTTAATAGCTTGAAATTTTGACTTCTTTGAAATAACTGGGAGTACATTGGGTGTTTTTAAGTTAAAATAATAATTTAGAATATTCACATTCTTAATATCTTATAAAGTAAACTTGAAAATATTTTTCCTCCTTTGGGTAGGAGAAGAGTGACATGGTTATTTAATGGCTGTATCTCTGAAGATGATTGGTTGGTTGGTTTAGTTGCTAAGTCATGTCCTACTCTTGCAACCCCAAGGACTGTAGCCTGCCAGGCTCCTCTGCCTTTGGCATTCTCCAGGCAAGAACACTGGAACAGGTTGCCATTTTCTTCTCTAAAGGATCTTCATGACCCAGGAATCGAACCAGAGTCTCCTGCATTGAAGGCAGATTCTTTACCAACTGAGCTATGAGGGAAGTCCAGTCTCTAAAGATACATAGCACTAAAACAAGGAAAATTTTAGTAACTAAAACTAGAAAAATATGTTTATTTAAAATGTGGCTCAAGAATCTTCCTGCAATGCAGGAGACCTGGGTTCGATCTCTGGGTTGGGAAGATCTCCTAGAGAAGGGAAAGGCTACCCACTGCAGTATTCTGGCCTGGAGATTTCCATGGGCTCTATAGTCCATGGGATGGCAAAGAGTTTGACATGACTGAGCGACTTTCAAAATGAATTTTGCCATGTGTTTAATTTAAATGTAAGTAATTTAACAATAGCTTTGTTTATATTTCAAAAGTTTAATGAAAAAACCTCAAAAACACAGCCAAACTATTGAATAAGTGGAATTAAAACATTACATGTTTCATATTTTCTAGAGTTTTGGGGGGCTTCTTGTATTTAATTAGCCACTTTAATTTTGTATCACTTTATTTTCTTTTCAATTGATTTCTATGAGGCCCTTATAGTTCAGGATATAATTTGAATAGCTAAGGATGCTGAATAAAGCTAAAGAGTATCTTTGTGGCCTATTTAATCTAGACCAAACTGGGAAAATTACAAAAGTGAAGTCTCAATCTGGCAATTCCTGTTTTTCTGAGGTACATAAAAATCTACCTGTTTAAGCACTAAGCCTTAAAAGAATGAGACAACTAAAGCCTGATGTTACCATGTGTGCCTATCGGTTTCCACAAGGGTTTGTATGGCAGTCATTAACTCATGGACATTTTGCAAATGAATAGTTTTAGTTTTTATTTATTAATAAATTTATTCATGACTTAATAATTCCCTATATGCTAAGACCCAGGACAAATGTATCATCTTCTTAGAAGTTGCATTCTCTGGGGTAATAAAGTTGTTGTTCAATTGCAAAGTCGTCTCCTACTCTTTGCAACCCTACAGACTGTAGCCTGCCAGTCTCTTCTGTTCTCCACTGTGTCCAGGAGTCTGTTCAGATTCATGTCCATTGAGTTGGTTATGCTATCTAACCATCTCATCCTCTGCCACACAGTCTTCCTTTTGCCTTCAATCTTTCCCAGCACCAGGGTCTTTTCCAAGTAGTCATTTCTTCGCATCAGGTGGCCGAAGTATCGGAGCTTCAGTTTCAAAAACAATCCTTCCAGTGAATATTTAAAGCTGATTTCCTTTGGAATTGAATGATTTGCTCTCCTTGCAGTCCATGGGACTCTCAAGATTCTTCTCAGCACCACAATTTTAAAGCATTAGGTTTTCAGAGTTCAGCCTTCTTTATTGTCCAACTCACATCCTTAAATGACTACTGGAAAAATCATAGCTTTGACTAGACGGACATTTGTTGGCAAAGTCATGTCTCTGCTTTTTTAATATGATATCTAGGTTTATCATAGCTTTCCTTCCAAGAAGCAAGTGTCTTTTAACTTCATGGCTGCAGTCACCATCTACAGTAATTTTGGAGCCCAAGAAAAGAAAATCTGTCATTACTTCCACTTTTTCCCCTTCTATTTGCCATAAAGTGATGGGACTGAGTGCCATGATCTTAGTTTTTTGGATGTTGAGTTTCAAGTCAATTTTTTCACTCTCTGCTTTCATCCTCAATTTTTTCACTCTCCTCTTTCATCCTCAATTTTTTCACTCTCCTCTTTCATCCTCAACAAGAAGTTTTTTGGTTTCTCATCACTTTCTGACATTAGAGGGGTATCATCTGCATATCTGGGTTGTTGGCATTTCTCCTAGCAATCTTGATTCCAACTTGTGATTCATCCAGCTCAGCATTTCACATGATGCATTCTGCATATAAGTTAAATAAACAGGGTGACAATATTCATCCTTGCTATGTGCCTTTCCCAATTTGGAACCAGTCCATAGTTCAAGTGGGCCTTAGGAAGCATTACTAAGAAGAAAGCTAGTGGAAGTGATGGAATTCCAGCTGACTTATTTTGAATCCTAAAAGATGAAGCTGTTAAAGTGCTGTACTCAATATGCCAGCAAATTTGGAAAACTCAGCAGTGGCCACAGGACTGGAAAAGGTCAGTTTTCATTCCAATCCCAATAAGGAAAAGAATTTTCAAATTACTGCACAATGGTACTCATTTCTCATGCTAGCAAGGTAATGCTCAAAATCCTTCAAGCTAGGCTTCAGCAGTATTTGTACTCAGAGCTCCCAGATGTACAAACTGGATTTGGAAAAGGCAGAGGAAACAGAGATCAAACTGATAGATAATGTGAATGAGTAACCCAGTAGATTTTCTAAAATAAGCTTTCTGGCATAGAGAAGAGGAGTTGGAATTGTTCGTTAATCAGGGATGAGCTTGACATGTTCCAAAATAGTGAAAAGCTTGATGACTTTAGGAACTTGTTATATTTGAGAAACAGTGAAAGCTTTTCATATATGTTGTATATATGTGGATATAAGATACATATATATATCTCTTATTGTTTCCATTTCTCTGAAGAACTTTGACTAATACGGTATTAACTTTTATATTAAGCCAAAAAGTTCAAGACAAAAAGATATCCATACTGTAATGAATCTACAAACCTCCAAATACAATAAAAATACATATCAAAGTAGCCAGAAAAAAAAAAAAACTACAGTTGAACAGTAATTAAGGTGATATCTGATTTATCCAAGGCAACAAATAAATTGAAAATAAATAAAATTTCCAAATAAGTAAATAAGAAATGTAAATCAATAAAGTTTCTTGAAAGTCCTAAAGAAAATAACAGTAAACACAAGACTGCATATTTCAAAATTATGTTCTGAGAAAAAAAGCCATTATCAGAGAAAAAAATCCTGAATGAGCTCATTATCAACAGACTTTCACTCAAGGAGAATCTGAAGAATATACTTTAGAAAAATAGAGAAGGGGGGATGCCAAAAAATTGTCGCAAAGGGAAAATTGCAACATGTTAGAAAAATGGTAACAAAAGTGTAAACTTGTTAACAAGCTCAAATATAACTGGCTTAACAGTAACAATGATGCCTAATATGCAAGTTTAAAAATTTAAGAAAGAATAATTTTTGATAGCCTCAGCAAATGAGTCAGAAATTTGTTAATAGTAAAACTATTTTTCAAAATGAGAGTAAAGATGTTGATGAGACTACAGGAAGATCCCCTGGAAGAGGAAATGGCAATCCACTCCAATTTCCTACTGGAGACTACAGTTGACCCTTGAACAATGTAGGATTACAGGCAAGCACACTGCACATGGTCTAAAATCCACTTGTAGTATAGTCTGCCTTCATATCCTCCATATCAGCAGTTCCACACTTGGGATTTCAATAAACTGCAGATCCTGTAGTAATTTATGACATGTAAATCACAGAACACAGAGGACTTTTAGGGCACTGATAAAACTCTGTAGCATGTGATAGCTATGGATACATGTTATTATACCTTTGTCCAAACCAATGGAATATAAAACTCCTAGAGAGAGCTCTTAAACTATGGACTTTAGGTGACTATGCTGTGTCAACATAGGTGCATAAATTTTAACAAATGCCCCACTTGAATAAAGAATATTGTGCATGTGGAGAGGAGGGACAGAGAAGGCAATGGCAACCCATTCCAGTACTCTTGCCTGGAAAATCCCATGGACAGAGGAGCCTGGTAGGCTGCAGTCCATGGGGTCGCTAAGAGTCGGACACGACTGAGTGAATTCACTTTCACTTTTCACTTTCATGCATTGGAGAAGGAAATGGCAACCCACTCCATTGTTCTTGCCTGGAGAATCCCAGGGATGGGGGAGCCTCGTGGGCTGCCATCTAAGGGGTCGCACAGAGTCAGACATGACTGAAGCAACTTAGCAGCAGCAGCAGCAGGGGAAGGGGGACAGGGGATCAATAGACAAATCTTTGTACCTTCCCCTCAGTTTTACTGTGAGCCCAGAAACTGCTCTAAACATAAAGTTTAAATAAAAACCAAGTCAACCCCCCTAAAAAAAACTAAGAACTTAACATTGCTACAGTACTACTAACTCAACCATAACAACAACAAGAAAATTATGTACTTATATGGTACAGTAAGAACAGGCTTCCTGCATGGTTCAACAGTGTAGAATTTGCCTGCAATTCAGGAGACACCAGTTCGATCCCTGGATCAGGGAGATCTTCTGGAAGAGGAAATGGTAACCCACTCCAGTATTCCTGCCTGGAGAATCCCATGGACTGAGGAGCCTGGGGGTCCTCAGTCCATAGGGTCACAGAGTTAGACATGACTGAGAACACATGCACGTATAATACAATAAGAACTACAAACAAATACTACCATTATGTAGTATTGACTACTGAAAAAGATCCACATGTAGGCGGGTCCAGGCAGATCAAAACTATACTGTTCATGAATCAAATGCATATTGATTTAAGCGTGTATACAAATGTTTCTAAGAAAAGAGACTACAGCATGTACATTCTTAAACACAGGGGGAAAAAGAAGAAGAAAGAAAGGAGAAAGGGAGAAAAAGAAAGCACAAAATAAAAAGATGGAAATCTAGACATAATAGTAATTACAATCAACTAAAAAGGACAAAATATTTCATTTGAAAGATCAAAAAATAAACAAAAGCCAATGAGGCACTATGTACAAGAAACATGTCTTCAAAACAAGTATTCAGAAAAAATGAAAAGATGAAAATTAAAATCTGATGGGGTCGCAAAGAATCGGACACAGCTGAGTGACTGAACTGAACTGAACAGTTAAGAAAATGAACAACACAGTAATTTGAATGAGAAGATGAATATAATGGATAATTATATTATGATAAAGCAGTAACTGTAAAGATATAATGAGAACTCTAAAGGGTAGCCAAGGGCAGGAGAAGAATATGCTAGGAAGAGCTGGCTTGAAAGAGGAAAGAGCACCCCAAGGCTGGATATCAGGCCTTACTGAAGGTGTGCATGCAACCCATGGGTTGTACAGGGTTTCTGGAGCCAGAACTGCATTGCCATGGTGCAGAGTTCCCAGAATTTCTATTCCACTTAATGTAAACACTAGTGGAGCAGAAGGAGTCAGTTGCAAGGGATGCAATTATGACTGTGTCCATAGGTAGATTGTGTCCTCGCACCCATGGAACTTACAATTTGATGTTTGGCCCTCTTATAAGAGTAACAATGTAACACATGGACATAATACTCTCTCCTTTAGTGAAGACAATATTTCAATTATCCTCTAACTTCTCTCTTATTTAGTTTAAACATTACAACTTTTACTTTCCACTGAATCAACTATCTCTCTTTAAACACCTCTGCTTGTCTTCTATGAATCATCTCTAGGATCGTTTATGTATCTTCAGTTCACTGAATGTGACAGAACACTCAATTAAAAGAAGATTGGCATTCTTATCATGTCAATTCGTGAATGACTCATCCTTTAGTGTATTTAGAATTATGTTAACTTCTGTCCGAGCAGTCACTCATAAACCTACATCTGTTCTGGAGTTTGTGCTTTTTAATCCTACTCTATCCTATACATGTAATCTTTTCTCCACTAATCAAAATTCTAAGTAGAACAACTTTGAAGACACTTAATGTGGGGGACAGACTTAAACTATCTTTTTGCTAGCCCAAGGTAATCGTCAGCTGTTACCTGTTGCTTTAGCCTTCAAACTATGCATATGAAACTAAGAATGAGAAATATTCAAAAGGTGAACTGGTTAATCAGAATGTCACATGGAAAAGAATTGAAAGCCATCCTAAAATCAAATTCTATTACTTCTTTTATGTCCCTTTGTCTACATAACCTATCTGCGAGATTACAACACATCTTTCAGAATTATATGTTCTGTCTCAGACTCTTTTGTGATCACTACATTGTGTACTAATCATTCTGTTGTTTTTCAGTCATCACACTGAAACTGTCCTCAATATAACTTAGAGAATCAATTTTTCCTTTTAAAAGAATGGAAACAACATTCTGTTTCCTAATTCTTTCATGAACTAGTAAAACAATGAGTTTTTTATTATTTCCCATCTTTCAAATTATATTTAGGGGAAACTGCTAATAAAAGCAGTTTGGGGCTTTTCTGGGGGCACAGTGGTAAAAAAAAATTCCGCCTGCCAATGCTGGAGACTCAAGAGACTCGAATTTGATCCCTGCGTCAGGAAGATCCCCTGGAGTAGGAAATGGCAACCCACTCAAGTATTCTTGCCTGGCAAATCCCATGAACAGAGGACCCTGGCGGGCTATAGTCCATAGCGTCAAAAACAGCCACTAACAGAAGTGACATAGCACACACTTGTCATTGCATATTAGTATTATCATACTCATTTTAAAATGAGGAAATTGAAGTTCATAAGTTCAAGAAACATGTAAGTGACGGAGCTACAGAGTCACGTGCTTTCTCTCTGTCTTCCAGATTTCCATTTTCATATTACAGTTACTAATTTTTCCTTACACCTTTTTACCACTTTCACTTAAAATATTGGAAGAATGTGTAAAATGTTTGTCACAGCTCCTGAATTAATTGTACATAGACATATTATTTTTATTCTTAAACTTAAAACACTTAAAATATTCTTTAGAATTAATTTAATATTTTTATGTTATAGAGAGGAATATTTCATTCACCTTCAGGAAATATCTATCAATAGAGATGCAGATGTTGAGAATGGACTTGTAGACACAGGATGGGGAAGGAGAGGGTGGGATGAATTGGGAGAGGGGTATTGACATATACACATTACCATGTGGAAAACAGATAGCTAGTAGGAAACTTCTGTATAAAACAAGGAGCTCAGCTTGCTGCTCTGTGTTGACCTAGAGGGGTGGTATGGATGAGAAGGAGGAAAGCTCAAGAGGGAGAGGATATATGTATACATATAGCTGATTCACATTACTATACAGCAGAAACTAACACAACATTGTAAAGCAATTATAGTCAAATTTAAAAAATGAATAAATAAAATTTTAAAAAGAGACAATATCCTGCATGCGTGTGTGTGTGCATGCTAAGTGGCTTCAGTCGTGTTTGACTCTTTGTGACGCTATGGACTGTAGCCCACCAGGGTCCTCTGTCCCTGGGATTTTCCAGGAAAGTTCTACAGTGGGTTGTCAAACCCTCCTCCAGAGAATCTTCCTGACCCGGGGATTAAGATGCATCTCTTATGTCTCCTGAATTGGCAAATGGGTTCTTTACCATTAGTGCTACCTGGGAAGCCCAGAAATAAGTAAGTGTATGTAATTCATGCTGCTGCTGCTGCTACTAAGTCGCTTCAGTCGTGTCCGACTCTGTGTGACCCCACAGACGGCAGCCCACCAGGCTCCCCCGTCCCTGGGATTCTCCAGGCAAGAACACTGGAGTGGGTCGCCATTTCCTTCTCCAATGCATGAAAGTGAAAAGTCAAAGTGAAGTCGCTCAGTCGTGTCCGACTCTTAGCGACCCCATGGACTGCAGCCCACCAGGCTCCTCCGTCCATGGGATTTTCCAGGCAAGAGTACTGGAGTGGGGTGCCATTGCCTTCTCCGATGTAATTCATAAGAAGGCTCTAATCTTGCTTTCTACTTAAGTGACTCTGGTTAAGTCACCTGCATTTTCTCTGAGCCTCAGTTTCCTCCTCTGTCAATCAGAAGAAGTGGGCTTAACAATCAGAAATCCATTTCAGTTCCAGGGTTCTGTATTGTTTTGTACTTCCTTCATTTAGACCAGTGAGTTATTTTCATTACAGCCATAAAATGTGTTTTAGCTGGGCTTGATCTAACCCAGCCAAACCATTGGATTTGTGTGTGGGTGTTGACACAGCCAGGTGGAGGTCAAGGACGCCAGTAACCGGCAGCAATACAGGACCTTTGTGCTGATCTTTGCCTTTCACACAGCACGTGGGCCAGTGGAAACGATGTATTTTGTATTTGATCAGTCTGAGCAGAGCTATGCTTGGCGCTCTCATTGCTCTGCTTAAGATTCTCTTAAGTTTTTGTCAAAAACAGTGACCTGTTCTATTTCATATATGAAAGCTTCACATTAAAAGAATATGAGGTAGCAAATATCTTTACTGAAGCTCTGTTGGCAGCTGAAATCACTGACAACTTCCTGGCTGTGATTCATAATCTATATTGGTGCCTTTGAGACAGCAGGCTATTGATTTTTCCCTGTCTATAATCCAAGACCATATACAGAGCTTGTTAGACATCTGTGGGAATATAAACTGAGTTTTGATACAAGTTAGGAAGTTTCTTTTAGTGGGGCACTTAAATTTTTGTCTTAGAGAAAATCCTTACACAACTGTAATCTTGGTGAACTTTTTAAAAACAAATGATTCAATGTGTTAGCTTTCAGGCTTTGGGATAGAGGACTCAGTGAGATTTGAACATTTCTTTTCTTTTTTTTTTTTTGACCAGAGTTTAAATAAAATAATTTTCTCCAGTGGTAGGACACCACTTATTAAATAATGATCGGGCTTTTTCTCTTCTTTATACCTAAAAATTAAGATGAATGTCAAGTGCATTAGGGAGATAAATGTAGGGCATGGACCTAAATAAAACTGCTAAAACAGTCATAGGGAGTGAACTATAAAGACACTTCTGAAGAAAAGTGAATAGGGCTTATACATGTCAAAAACTGTGTATCTATTTCCCTGAAAAATACGTAACTATTTCTAATTCATTGCATATGTGTCTTACCAAAAAAAGCAAATGGATTTCTTTTTTCAAGTAGACATCTCAGAGAGAACAAAGGAAAGTATTAGGTTTTTCCATAAGTTATTTTCTTAAGTAGCAGAGTAAATAATGCTTATCTAATCCTATCACTTTTGAAAGAGAAGCCATATTACAAAGTAAAGTATATACACATAGAAATTGAAAGAAAGAAAAGGTATCCAATGTATAAAACTAATACTTATCCAAAGTTTATAATTTCTGAACAAAATTCACCTGAAATGAGATGAAAATTCACCCTGCACTTTTTATATAATACTCCTTCTAACTCTAATTTTTGTCAAATGTTTTATTTAAATAAAAATAACACCTGATATTTATAGATGATACGTTATGTGCTAAAAGCACTTTTAAACACTTGACATGGGCAACTCACTGACCCTCACAATAATCCTGAGAGAGGGATAATGACACTATTATATTAATAAATATTGTACTATTAATATGCTAGGATAATAAAACTATTATTAGCCCCATTTCTCATGCAGACACTGAGGTACAGAGATGTTATATAGCCCAAGTTCAGACATCCAGTAAAAGCTGAAGTCAAGAGTGAAATCCAAGCAGCAGAAATCAGGAGATTACACTCAAACTGCTTGTTTATCTTCTCTTGGAATATTTTGAGCTACTTTAGGGCAAAAATTATTAATTCATTTTTGCATCACCTGCAATACCTAACATATTGCCTTGTATATACATTATCTATAAATAATTATAGGATAAATTGAATCATAGATCAAACATGTAAGGAAAATAATATTAACTTAGATAAAATTTAATTCATATGAGGACCCCCACACTCAGAATAAAACACGGCACTAAGAATAATGTTTTTCACTTTTTTTTAACCAATGCTGTATTTCAGTCAAGTCTTCCCTGTTAATTTGTCTGGTTTCTGCAAATGCCCTAGATTATAATAATAATGCATTTTTTGAAGTTGAAATAATAGGAAAAGCGGGAATTATATCCCAAATATTTTTTAAGTGTTACTTTATCTTATACCCTGGCCTCAAGTCACTTATTTAGCTTCTCCACACATACATCTTCATATGTACACTTTGGTTTTACTAATAAATATTTTTTCTAAAAAATATGTACACTTTAGTTTTACAGTTGTAAAAGATTTATAAATTACCTGTTGAGAATAATAGCACACAAAATATCTTAATGCTGAAAATCCATTTTGTATTTGAAAAAATTGTGAGTGCCATAAAGTAAAATGCTAGCAGACAGTTGAAATTCATCAAAAAACTGAACAGAACAATTGGGCCTTCATCTAAAAAGATAATTCTCTTAATGCAAGAAAAGAGTGAACTAGGGGAAATAATAACAACAGCAGCAACAATTGCACAGCAGCAGAAAAAAAATGAATGCTTCTAATTAAAAGCCAGTCTCTGAAAATCATTCACCACTGGGACCAGGAAAAATAATTTTGGAAAACTATTTTAAACTCTCTGCAGGACTTAGGAAAGCTCAATGAAATAGATGTGTAAAGCCATAATAAAAGGATGAATTAAAATGAAAAGACCAGTTGATGTCATAAGGAGAAAGACATGTGAGATTTAAAATATATATATCTGAGTGAAGAGAAAAAGTATAGAAGCAGAATTAAAATCTTAATTTGAGGCAATGAAGACAGAAATAGACTTATAAAAATAATGATAAAACATATTTTGTAATCTAGTTGAAATAAAATTGAAAAACCTACCTAAATTAAACATATTGAAATATATAAAATTCTCATATACTAAGTATTGTATAACTCAAAAATCTGTACATTTAAAAATTATAGTTTCTAAACTTTAAAACCTACTTATGATTTAAAATAGCATAGCATATGAAGACTGCAAAAAATGAGAGAGAATTTCCTCAAAGTCATTCCACCAAAACTTGCAGCAAATACATTTAATGAGGAAATTTTAGTCACATTCCATTTAAGATGAGGGTAAAGGCAATGGTGAAAATGACTATTCTTTCATTATAGCATTGGAGACTCTGTCTACAGCAACAAAGAGAGAGAGAGGTTAAATAAGTGGAATTAGAAGTGAGAACCACCAATTCTTTTCAGTTCTTGCCAAGTTTGTGAAAGAGCATGGGCTGCTTATTCACTGCTGGAGAACTATTAAGGAAAATATGGAACTAAGAAAACAACGGCAAACTATATATCTGAGGTCGTAGATGGCTCCTCTGAACTGGTAGAATTGGGAGAGAGGGTTTACAGTTGTTAGATGTGGCCATGAAGTCTGTAAAATGCACAACTCCAGAAGAAGTTATTTGAATAAGCTAGCTTTATGTACAGTTGGGAAGGTCCCCTGGAGGAGGAAATGGCAACCCACTCCAGTATTTTTGCCTAGAGAATCCCATGGACAGAGGAGCCTGGCAGGCTACAGTCCATGGGGTCGCAAAAAGCCGGACACGACTGAGCGACTAATACTAAGTAACCTGGAGGTCCCAAGGGAATGGCTGCAACTTGGAACAGAGGCAAGAGGCTGGATGACAATGCTCTGGTACTATCAGTTAGAGAGAAATTGCCTGATTATTTTCTCTTTTCTTTCACTCACCTTTGGCTTATACCAATAATTGACTGAGAAGTCAATTCCTACAGCAATACTTCTCCATTCCTACAGCAATATTTGATAATGGTGTATACCCTTTGTGCAGCTATGGGGGAAAAAAAAAATTTACCAGGGTGAGAAGTTGGGCAAAACAAGATTTTTGGCCAATTTCTTGGACATTCATTCCTTCACCTCTCACTTCCAGGCAGTCAAAGTGGGTAAAACGTAATTCTTCCCAGTGTTATTCTCTTCAGGTGACAAGAATATTAACTGGAATTCTGTCACGCGTAGGCATTGCCACACTGCAGATCAACTCTTTCCTTCTGGACTCACCAGAGACTAGAATATGGCCTTCTAAATTCCTTCAAACACTTTCGAGGACAGAGAAGCCTACAGCCTGCAAAGAATCTACCCCCACAAGCCAAATACAGAGGCACAACAAACCAAGCAAAATGCAGTCTCGAAAGCAGAACCACTGCAACAGATGGACCAAGGATATAAAAGAAATTAAAAATTTACTAAAATAGATATAAAAAATTAACAAAACAGATCTTTTATTTAATTAATTAAATAAAAATTAACAAAATTTTTGCATTTAAGATTTTAAAATAAATAAATATAATAGGTATGAAAATTAAGTATAAAATATTAGGCAGTTGATATGATTAGTCCAAACTGTTATTTGCAGAGAAAATGACTGTCTACTTAGAAAATCCAAGAGAATAAAGGAACTAATAAAACAATTAAGAGGTTTCATTACAGTTATCAGATACACACTCAGCCTACAAAAATTAACCATCTAGAAATTATAACAGATAACAAGATTTTTTAGAAACAAACCTGACCACAAAATCACAT
>SJYT01007825.1:159515-174852 GCA_006410635.1 Cephalophus harveyi | reverse complement strand
TGACCACAAAATCACATGTCCTTGGTGATGAATATGTTAAGATTATTAAAGGACATTAAAGAAGAACTAAATAAAAGAGACATGATGTTCATGGCTGGCAAATCATAACATAATATAGACATCAATTCACCCCAATTAGTCTATAAATTAAATTAAATGACGATAAATACCCTAACTTTGTTTTACTTCACAAGCTGATTCTAAAATTTATGTCAAGAATAAACTTCATCAATAGAAGAGATGAGTCAATAACTAAATTAAAGGAATATAATTTGCTTACTGGGTATTAAAATACATTGAAAAGTTAAAACAATAAAAGGAAGCTTTTTGTGTTGGAAGAAATAAAATATATCATTGAAAGAGAAACTGATATTGCATGATAAATTCAGCAGAAACATACAAATTACTTAGTAGATGGTACTGGCTCACTAAAGAAAAATAAAGATGATCTATACTTAGATTAAGTTAAATATTTCAAGTAAATCCATGACTTCTATATGGTAGATAAATGGAGGTCCCTTTGACCATGGAATAAGAAAAGATTTCTTAATCAAGACTCAAAAATCACAAATCAGTTGGGTAAATCAATACATTTACTAAACACATGGCTTTAGTTTCAGAACTTAGATCATAGGTAAATTTAAAGAACAATGAAAAGTCAACAAATATTTTTTTGTGATGCCTAAAGCTTACAGGCAAATCTGGCTCAGTTTCTGTGGGGTCACTGCTCCTTCCCCCTTAGTACTGGTGCACACAAGGTTCTGTTTACTCCCTCTGAGTCTCTGGAAGGTATGAGGTTTGTCTTTAATGTGATTGTGCCCTTCCTATCATCTTGTTAAAGATTCCTTTGTTCTTGGATGTGGGTATCTTTTTCTCGTGGGTTCCAACATCCTCCTGTCAATGGTTGTTCAGCAGCTAGTTGTGATTTTGTTGTTTTCACAGGAGAAGATGAATGCACATCCTTCCACTCTACCATCTTGGAGTCTATTCTCTATAGCATTGATACCAGGCTTGGTGTATAGAGATGGCTGATTTGATTGATGCTAATAATGCCTGGCTGCATTGAGAAGCAGATAGATTTAAAAAAAGAGAGAGAGAGAGAAGTAGCAAGAATACACAGAAGAACTGTCCAAGAAAGGTCTTAATGGCCTGGATAGCCACGATGGTGTAGTCACTCACCTAGAGCCAGACATCCTAGAGTGTGAAGTCAAGTAGGCCTTAGGAAGCATCACTATGAACAAAGCCTGTGGAGGTCATGGAATTGCAGATGAACCATTTTAAATCCTAAAAGATGATGCTAATAAAGTTCTGCACTCAGTATGCTGGCACATTTGGAAAACTCAGCAGTGGTCACAGGACAGGAAAAGGTCAGTTTTCATTCCAATCCCAAAGAAAGGCAATGCCAAAGAGTACTCAAACTACCACACAACTGTGCTCATTTCACATGCTAACAAGGTAATGGTCCAAATTCATCAAGCTAGGCTTCAACAGTACGTGAACTGAGAACTTCCAGATATACAAACTGGATTTACAAAAGTCAGAGGAACCAGAGATCAAATTGCAAACATCTGTTGGATCATGGAAAAATCAAGAGAATTTCAGAAAAAAAAAAGTCTACTTCTGCTTCACTGACTATGCTAAGACCTCTGACTGTGTGGATCACAACAAGCTGTGGAAAATTTTTTAAGAGATGGAAATACCAGACCACCTACCTGCTTCCTGAGAAACCTGTATGCAGATCAAGAAACAATAGAACCAGACATGGAACAATGGACTGATTCAAAATTGGGAAAGGAGTGTGTCAAGGCTACATATTGTCACCCTGCTTCTTTAACTTCTACACAGAGTATATAATGTGAAATGAAGGCTGGATGAATCACAAGCTGGAATCAAGATTGCCGGGAGGAATATCAATAACCTCAGATATGTAGATGACACCACCCTAAAAGCAGAAAGCAAAGAGGAACTAAAGAGTCTCTTGATGAAGGTAAAAAAAGAGAGTGAAAAAGCTGGCTTAAAGCTCAACATTCAAAAAACTAAGATCATGGCATCCAGTCCCATCACTTCATGGCAAATAGATGGGGAAAAATGGAAACAATGACATAGACTTTATTTTCTTGGGCTCCAAAATCACTGCAGAGGGTGACTGTAGCCATAAAATTAAAAGACACTTGCTCCTTGGAAGGAAAACTATAACAAACCTAGACAGCATATTAAAAAGCAGAGACATGGCTTTACTGACAAAGGTCCATACAGTAAAAGCTATGGTTTTTCCAGTAGTGATATGGATGTGAAAGTTGGACCATAAAGAAGGCTGAACATCTAAGATTTGACTCAAACTGTGGTGCTGGAGAAGACTCTTGAGAGTCCCTTGGACTGCAAGGAGATCAAACCAGTCAATCCTAAAGGAAATCAACCCTGAGGATTTGGAAGGACTGATGCTGAAGCTGAAGTTCCAATACTTTGGCCATTTGATGCGAAGAGCCAACTCATTGGAAACAACCCTGATGCTGGGAAAATTTGCAGGCAACAGAAAAAAGGAGTGGCAGAGGATGAGATGGTTAGACAGCATCACTGATTCAGAGGACATGAATCTTAGCAAACACTGGGAGGACAGAGGAGCCTGATGTGCTACAGCCCATGGGGTCATAGTAGGACACGATTTAGTGATGGGCAACAACAAATATCAATGCAACTTTATTCAGATTACTGATAATAGATTAATCTCAAAGACATGTTTTGTTGGTGTTGAGTAATTCTATCCTCAGAGAAACCTTTCCTTTTGAAATAATTTAAAGTACTAGTCAGAGGGATCGAATGTTCTAAATGAACTGTAGTCACCTCTAGGTAATGTCATCTTTACATAATGGATAGAGAAGAATCTTCGTGTCTTGGCTATAGTTCAGGGAGAAAAGGAAGCTGAAGGATACAATAGATTTCAAATAGAACACGATAGGAACCATTACTTACTTCCAGCTAGTAAAATATTTTAAAACCATTTTTTTTTTCTTGTATGAAGAGCTTGAGATAAACCAGTGAAGATATATTTATTTTCATCCTCAAACCTGATGGAAAGAGATCCCTTGACTAAAATCCCAGTGTTTTCCTCTGTTTTAGAGAAAACATTTATTGGGATCACATGAAAGTTTGCATCAAATCATACACATTTTTCTGCTCATCAGGGGATTTATTCTCAATTTCTTCAGTCTTTTTCAATGCAGTTGTTGTCTAATAAGTCTGTATCTAGGCATGCTGGTCAGAGATCTTAGCTTTTCTTTATTATTCAAAAATTTCTAGAACACCATGTATTGTGAAAACAATTGCATTTAGTCACCGATATAATTAGTTTGTGCATGCAGAGAACTTCAATTATAAGAAAGTTCCATATGAAAAAATGACAATGTGGCAGGGGAACAGGAAGAAAGAATAAAATTTAAAAATACTCCTCTGTTGAAAGTTAATTCCCCATTTAAATTATTTAAGAATCTGAAAAATGTTTAAAGTACCAGTTCTTAGAAAAGATGTTGGCTTACCTAAAGATATAAAAATAAAGTGAAATTAATTCTTCCTCTATATTTAAAATAATTAATATTAGTTGTCTTTCTTAACTTGGAACTATACTTATTAATATGTGAATACCAGGCATTTTTCACAAAGTTAACAGAGAATCAGTATCCGATGAACTCTAGATTCTTCTATCTTCAAGTGGAATTACTGGGGTCTCTAGCCATTTTATAGTATAAATAACAAGAATCAATTCTGGAATATTATTCTAAGATCATATATTTCTTTAATGGTCACTATGAAACAGTACCATTCACATCCAAGTCATAAATGTGGTCTGTTTCTGAATTTGTCTGCTTCACTGGGCACCAATGGGCAGAGCAGAGGGATTCAGCAAAGTTTCTATTCTTCAGAAATTAAAAAGATATGCTTTGTTCTTTATCCTCCAGTTAAACCAAGAATATTCTTTTTCTTTTTTTTTTTTATTTTTTTGATTATTACTTTTTAGTGCACTTGAGACAGAGAAGTCAATGGCAACCCATTCCAGTACTCTTGCCTGGCAAATTCCATGGACGGAGGAGCCTGGTAGGCTGCAGTCCATGGGGTGGCTAGGAGTTGGACACAACTGAGTGAATTCACTTTCACTCTTCACTTTCATGCATTGGAGAAGGAAATGGCAACCCACTCCAGTGTTCTTGTCTGAAGAATCCCAGGGACGGGGAGCCTGGCGGGCGGCCATCTCTGGGGTCGCACAGAGTCGGACACGACTGAAGCAACTTAGCAGCAGCAATCTCTTTATAGATAGATGAAAAGATAGGTCTTAAAAAAATATTTTAAATATATATAATATATATATATTCACACACATGAAAGTGAAAGTTTCTCAGTCATGTCCAACTCTTTGTAACTGCACGGACTGTAGCCGGCTAGGCTCCTCTGTCCATGGAGCTGTATAGGTCAGAATACTGGAGTGGGTTGCCATTTCCTTCTCCAGGGGATCTTCCTGACCCAGGGATCCAACCCGAGTCTCCCACATTGCAGGTGGATGATTCTTTACCAGCTGAGCTACCAGGTATATATATACTCAGTGTAGACATATTTGTACAGAGAGAGTGAAAGACAGAGACAAAAACACAGAAAAAGAGAAACAAAGAATCAAAGAAAGCTGGTTCTTTCTCTTTTGTGGTCTTGATCTGTTTTAGGTATCTGTGAATGCATTACTACAGCTTATTGGCAGCTTAAGTTTGGGTGCCACTCCATAAACTGCTACCTCATTCACATTAAAAATCAGTCTAATGAATTATTTATCCTTTGCTGCTTATCTAGGGCTATGCTGCTTGCCTGTTAAAGAAGTCATAGAAGGATTACATATGGTACGTATGACATAATTTCCCATATCAAGAGGCTGTGACCATGAGGATGTAAGTCTTATGTGCAAACACTATAACGAATAGCACATTATGGAGTAATGAGTAAGATAATGAGAGCTAAATGAACCTCCTTCTATTCTCATTTTCACTGATTCCTCTTTTCATTTATCTCTCTCGGATGCTGCTGATCTTCTATTTTTCTCTTTCCTCATTTCTCTTTCACTTTGCGTACAATGAAATTCCATTAGTGACTTCAAAGGACTTTGTACTAAAAGTACCATGTGCACCCCACTGCCTCCAGTAATTAAAACTAAAAAGGCTCAAACTTCCTGGTGGTCCAGTGGTTAAGAATCTGCCTGCCAATGCAGGGCACATGGGTTTGATCCATGGTCTGTGAAGATTCCACATGCCTTGGAGCAACTAAGCATGCTCCCTGCAACTACTAAGCTTGTGTGTTACAACTACTGAAGCCCACACCTTAGAGCCTGTACTCTGTAACAAGAGAAGCTGCGGCACTGAGAAGCCCATGCGCTGCAATTAGAGTAGCCCCTGCTTGCCGCAACTCAAGAAAGCCTGAACACAGCAATGAAGGCCAGCACGGCAAAAATAAAAACAAATAAATAAATAAAAATTAAAAAAGCTCTAGAAAGACACACATTAATTAACACCCCTGGTGTTATCTCAAGGCTCTTCCCTACATCTTAGTCTGTATCATCTATTGTTTTCCGGATATCCAACCCCTATCACCATCTTCCTGGTTTCACTTTTGTTCTGTTCAATTTGGCAACTTGTGCTCTCTTAACTTGGTGGCAATTGTACAATCATGGCATTATTGTAGAATAAACACTGCAGAGTTTGTCCCACAATAAAATTATTTGTATATTTATGCCTTCAAGTTGGGATATCATTACATAGATTACCTTGTATTGCTTTAACTATCTCATATATTTAAAAATTATACTTTATATGTTTATTGATGTAAGAATTGGGAATTTTACAGTTCTATGGTAATGAATGTTTGCTTTTTTGATACAATCAAGAATGTTGCAGTGTAAAAGACACTGTAATGGGAACCGGGAGAAAGGGAGTCAATTTACCTCTCTTGCATTTCTGTTTCCTCGCAGATGAACCAGGATCTAGACTGACTGGTGATGAGGTCTTCTTGCTCTCATGTTCAGCCATCTCATGTGTGTTGTACCTTCCCTAGGGAGGCTTCTACATAGGACAGAATTCTTCCAGACTGAGTTAATCTGACATTTCAGTATTGTTTTCTCTGCCTTGGAATAGAAGTCTCTGCATTCTCTCTTTATGGAAATATGATTAATTGGATCCTGCCCCTCCCCAACTGTGGTATAAATAGAGTTAATAGCACATGAGATCATTTAAGCAAATTTTGAAAATTTTTTTCTATCTTAAAATTTTACATATACATCATATATATATGAAAACCTATCACATCAAACACTTGATTTCATACAAGTTAACATTTAGGTTGAAGCTAAATTTACTTAAGGTTACAAAGTGAGTAAATGCAAGGAAAATTGAATAAATATGTTACCAAGTTCAAGTTCATACTGCTTGACTTAGGGTGGGCCAATAAATTGAGAGATGACTTGTTGAGGCAAGAAATAGTGACTTTACTTGAAAAGCCAGCAGACAGAGGAGTTGGTGGACTAGTGTCCCAAATTGTCTTGTCCAGGTTTGAATGCTAATTTCTTTTGTAGAACAAAATGAAGAAAAGTGAGGAGGTAAAATAAAAAGGTGGTAAATTGCTGCAAAGATTTCCTGGTTCAGGCCAGACTCCAGAAAAGTGTTAGTTTCTTTTTTTCTACAGCCATTCACAAGTGGGCCTGACCAGAATGTTTCCTGTGATCTAAGCGGAGAAGGCAATGGCACCCCACTCCAGTACTCTTGCCTGGAAACTCCCATGGACAGAGGAGCCTGGTAGGCTGCAGTCCATGGGGTCGCTGAGTCAGACATGACTGAGCGACTTCACTTTCACTTTTCACTTTCATGCATTGGAGAAGGAAATGGCAACCCACTCCAGTGTTCTTGCCTGGAGAATCCCAGGGATGGCAGAGCCCAATGGGCTGCCGTCTGTGGGGTCGCATGGAATCGGACATGACTGAAGCGACTTAGCAGCAGCAGCAGCAGCAGCAAGCAAAGGTATTTTAGCTTAATGTTCAAGCATGGGAGGCAGGGTTGCTAGAGATGGGCCATCATGTATACTATAAGCTATAGGTAACATCACTTTACTGATTATCTTGTAGCAAAAGGCATAGAACACAAATGTTAAAGAAACCGATGCAATGTAGAGTAGGATTAGTTCTTTCCTATGACAAATTCACTTTATATACTCAATCCCAGTGATAGTTGTACATGGCAAAAGCTATGAAGGCACTTTACAAAAATCTGCAGACTTGGAAACTTGGCTACATTAATCCTAAAAGGCCCAAGCAGATCATAGCCGGTTGGCTTTTTGTAATTTTGTACTTTCTCCCATAGGCATCCCAAGGTGGCTTAGTGGCAAAGTACCCACTTGCCAAGAGGAGACCTAGGTTCGATCCCTGGGTCAGACAGATTCCCTGGAGAAGGAAATAACAACCCACTCTGGTATTCTTGCCTGGGAAATCCCATGACAGAGAAGCCTGGAGGGCTACAGTCCATGGGGTTGCAAAAGAGTCAGACACAACTTAGTGATTAAATAACAACAATAACAACTTTCTCTTACATCCCTCTAGTGCCACTTTCCAAAGTTTTGGAGACCATCTTTGTTCTTTAATGTTCACCAATCTTTCACCAAGACACAGAAGAGTGTGTTGGTGATGTTTGTTTTGCCTGTTTGTATGTTTGAATTTATCATTATTAATATTCCTGCTAGCTTTGCTTCTTTGGAGAATATAATATACACAGTCCCTTCAACACTAATGGGTTTTCTACCCTCCTGAATTTTACTGTGACTTTGCCCTATCTCTAAAAATTGATCTGACAACATAGGCAACACCACCACACAGGAACTGACAGTCAGTGACAGTTATTGGGAGGAAGTAGGGGCAATGGAATGTAACATTAAATAAAAATTTTTCTCAGAAATGCATCTGCAGGGCTACAAAAGCCTTCATTGTTTTAGGAAACATCGCTTCATTAATAGACTAGGGGTTTGAAGCTGAATTCAGCAATATTTTGAAAAATTCAAGTTCTCTTCATTAAATTATTTGTATCTGAGTTTTAAGAGATTTTTTTTAAAGGGCCATTTCACCACAATTTTTGTAGATAGGGTAACTGAAATTCATTATCTTCTCAGCTCTATTCCCAGACCTAACTTTAATCAAAGGGAGTTTTATACTGAAGACATACAATTTCTATTTAATTAGACGGTCTAGGGCATATAGATGAGCTAATATTTCTAGAGGCATCTCTAAGGCTCTTTACAAGGGCCATTGTGTTTTACAGTGTCACAGAAAAAAGGGAAGTTAAATCATGATTTTTACTAGGGCTTTAGGAAAAAAAAGAGCAATTGTCTTGCATTGTAAACAGGATTATTCAACCCCTTCTGCCTTAAACAAAAAGTATAAGGGAAGCTTTTAATCAGATTATTATCTAAAGGTTCAGAATATTCTCAGTTTTTGGAAGATGGAAATCTAATGCATTACACAGGTAAATTTAAAAATAATATGTAGATTCGTTCCTTATATGATATTATACATGTTTCAATGCGTTCTCCCAAATCATCCCACCCTCTCCCTCTCCCACGGAGTCCAAAAGACTGTTCTATACATCTGTGTCTCTTTTGCATGCAAGGTTATTGTTACCATCTTTCTAAATTCCATATATATGCATTAGTATACAGTATTGGTGTTTTTCTTTCTGGCTTACTTCACTCTGTATAATCAGCTCGAGTTATAAAGTAAAAAAAAAAATAATAATAATAAAATTTTTTAAATAAATAAATAAATAATGTGTAGATGCTTAAGGAGTATTATAAAGCAAAAGTACTAATCTGATTTCAATGGTGGCTAAAGACAGTTGAGCAATTTGGTTGAGTTTCTCAATTTTTACACTTGTGGGTTATCTTTTTATGATTCTCTGTTTAAGGTAATCTTACTAGTAAAAGATACAGATGATACTAAATCAATATTAAATGAAATTTGATAAATGAGGCTCTCTGCATTCCTCAGTTTCCTCGACTTCCTTAAAATGCCCTACTGTTACTGTAATATGGGGGATGCTCACAAAACTAGTAATAAATATGGATGTTTCCTGTGAATGTTGCTTGTTACCTGTCTTGATATTTTAATACAACTGTTACTCTGATCATAATCATTTTGGAATTCTCTCTGACTTCTAAAGTTATGAGAATAAATCTAAAACAATGTTTATGAATGGGAGACCAATCGAATCTTTTCAGATTTCATTAAATTGGCCCAAGCATATTTCTTTTTCTCTCTTTATGTCTGACCTAAGATGTAAATTTTGTTTTGATAGGAGAGCAAATGCAACATTTTTGGTACTATAGTAGCCTCTGGTGTATTGTTATGCTCAGCATTATCTTAATTTTACTAGAGATAAACTCAACCTTTTAGCTCAACTGTCTTGCTAACTTTAATCTAAAAAAAAAAGAAAGAAAGAAAGAAAAAATCTTTATTATGAAAAGAAAATTGGCTTTTTTTCTTATTTAATATTAGCATAAAATATGGAGGAAAACTCAATATGTTGTATTAGCCAATAAATCAAGTCCAATTTTTGTGCACTTAGTATGTATCAATAGCCATACTACAAGAAACATATACAATATTTTCAGCTGTTAATAAGCCACTTTTTGGTTTCAGATATAGCAGTAAAGTATAATAAGATAAACTGTTAATATTCTAAAACAATTTATTACTGAAAATTAGATTACTTGAACAAAAGCAATAGAAGCTTTGAAATTAAGAATATGACAAGAACAGGTGGAGGCAACTTACATAAGGAGAGGAAATATACAAGAAAAGTAAAGAAAGAGAGAAGAGGAATAGATGTTTTCCCACAGTGAAGGTAGTAGAGCTGAGTTAGGGAGTGTCTCAAATGTTAAACTGACAACCACATCACTAAAAATGAATGTAAACTCCTTAGCCACATGCCGGAAAAACAGCGGAACCACTATGAGGTAGTTATTACTGGAATTTGAATTTGCTTCCACTTGATGGTGCTATTTTATTACCCAAGATTTGCTAGCTAAAATTAATTGATTATATTTAGAAGTATTCCAAAGTAAATTGTCTTATTTGACAAATAAAATAAATATTAACACTAATGTATTGGCAAATCATCAGAATACTTAAAACTATAAAAATAGCAAAAGAGATACCAATTAAGTATGAAAGGATGAGATATAAAATATAGAACTAATTACATGTTACGTCTATATTTATTTGTCCCTAAAACAGATCCATAACATCTTCCATATTTTGCTATAAAATTTACCTTCCTATCATTTTTTCCCTTTGTGTTTCTTCTAGAAAAGCAAAGTTCATACCATTGATTTGGCTGCCTTCAGTTTCATTCAACTCATTATCTTAAATGGCAAATCATCTTTATTTTATTCTCCTTTATATTTTTATTTTTGTTTGTCTTATATTCAAAAATGCATATTCATATCTGAAAATTTGGATAATGCAAAGGAGTCAAAAGGACCAGAAAATCAAAACTGATTCCTTGATTCACTCACTTTTCAAATATTTACCCAACACTTTCCTCAGCACTGTCAACTCAACAGCCATTCAAATGCCCTAGCTAACCTCAAGTCACCAGTAGTCTAGCAGAGGTGGCAAACACACAAGCTGGTATTTCAAAGTGGAGAAATATGGACACTGCAGGAGCGCGGAGAGCTGTGCAAGCTTGGTATAGGGAAGGTTTTCAACAGGAGACAACACACAAACTGAATCTAGCAGTTTTATCTCTTTGTCTCTTCTTTCCTTTGTTGGTTTATAGGAAGGAGGGAGTCAAGTAGGTGTTTTGTTTGAAAGTCAGATGAGAGGAAATATTTAGGTAGGAGATTGGAGCCCAGGGCTTGAAACACTTGTGAAGGGGTTGGGCTTGACTAGGCAGAGGTGTAGATCCCTCCTTTTCAGAGATGATACTCAATCTTTTTGATGTGGGAGAAGGCAAGATGGAAAGGATGAAGATAAATATTGGATAATGACTCCTTGAGAAGAGTAATGAAGATCTAAAGTAATCCTCAAAAGAAATAGGGGAGTAATCAATCAAGAATTATCACAAAATATTATCCTGGAAGTTGAGGGTCTAACTGAGATTTTAAAAGATTAGTTTGCAGTGATCCTTTTTCTTGTCTTGTTTAGTCTCTTGTTTAGTCGCTAAGTCATGTCTGATTCTTTGTGATCCCATGGACTGCAGCAGTGATCCTGATAATTATTGTTATCGTGTTTCATTAGGAATTTTGGTTAAAAAAAAGATACATAGTTGCCATGTAAAACCTGGTAGCACAGTATTACATTTTTTTTGGCTTTAACAAGTTAATCCAATAGTGTGAAAAATCAAGAGAGTGGAAAATTTACTTTTCTCAATTATAAATTGGAATAGTAGTAGAAGAGTTGACTGTCTACCTTATTTTTAACAACTCTGGAATTAATGTGAGCTAAGATATGCTCTTTTAGGACATTTTCTTATTAATACAATATTTCTTCATCACATTATCTTCCCAAAATGTTCATAATAAAATTCCATTCGTCAATTCTACATCTTCAAGATCTACCAAGTCTATCAAGTTTAAATCTAGCTCATACCCCCTGCATGAAAGATTCCTACTCCTCACTTACTGCTTGAAATCCCAATTCAGACAAAATAACTTTTTCTCACATAAAAATTCAGAATTTTATTATATTTAGTTAATTTCAAGATGAAATATGGCAGTGAGGTTAGTAGTGAACAGACCTAATTTCCTCTGCTATCTATAAATACATTTAGGATTAAATGCTCTTCTATCTAGCTTTATACTGCCCAGTGCAAGCCATGTAAACAAGCCCTTTTAAATCAATCAAAACTTTTAAAATATTGGGGCTTTCCTGGTAGCTCAGCTGGTAAAGAATCTACCTGCAATTCAGGAGACCCCGATTAGATTCCTGGGTCAGGAAGATCCACTGGAGAAGGGTTAGGCTACGCACTCCAGTACTCTTGGGCTTCCCTGATGGCTCAGCTGGTAAGAATCCGCCTTCAATGAGAGAGAACTAAGTCTGATTCCTAGGTTTGGAAGATCCTCTGGAGAAGGGTAAGACTACCCACTCCACTGGAGAATTCCTCAGAGAATTCTATATAGTCCGTGGGGTCACAAAAAGTTGGACATGACTAAGCGACTTTCACTTAAAAATATTGTGAACAGACTAACTTGAGTAGCTACTTGTTTTGTTCCTAAAAATTCTGGGGCTGATGGTAAGAGGCTGAGTAGAAATTGGGGTTTTAAGGGAGGAGTTCAATCAAAGTGTAGAGAAACATACATTCTATGAAATACTGTGTCAATTTCCAACCATCCACACAGTAAAACTGTAGTTGTCAACATAGCTGTCTGTAAGTTTTGAGACTGGTTAATAATATTCTAATGTATAGGAAGTACACACTACAAAACATGTTTGTTATTAGTTCACTGCATTCAAAAAAGCAGAGTATTAGTGCCTTCAGGGGACATGTTAAAATCTATCTTAAGACTATTATAAGTTTCCTCTTGGCACTAAACTTGTATACATGATATCAAATTGAACTGTACTTTCTTATTCTTGCTCAAGTGTCTAGGAATAATCTATAATTTCATACAAAACCAGGTCAATCAGTTCTGATCCATCTATTTCCAACTGATTGATTTTTCCTTAATAGTTTTATTATGATAATAGGTGTATCTTTTATCAAATGTGAATATTTGGTCCAACAAATGCACTTTAATTTCCAAAATTAGGAAAGATTATAAAAGGAAATTTCAAATATATTTATCATTAAAGAAAATTTAAATTGATTTCAATTATAGCATCAAAAGATAAAACCCAAAACACAAAAACCTGAATTTAAACATGGAGTTTTATGTATTAGAATAGAAAAGATTTTTTTTTTCATTTTATCTTTTCAGTAGTATCCTTGGATTGTAATTTTACCATACTGCCACAGAATCTTTGCCTTTGGGTTTCTACCTGCTTTCCACAACTGGAGCCAATACTTGCAACTTATCAGTCGTATTTTTTAGATTGGAATAAGCAGACTGTGGAAAACAACGGGGATATTTTGAATAATCACTGTGGCATATTGGGAGAATTGTTTGGGTAAATTGGCACAGCATTCACCAGTTCTGTTTATATTATTTGCCCGCTGATTTCGTTACTGTATTTCTTTTTGTTTAATATATAGAAACAAGCTCAGGCACCTGCAGAGAACCTCAAAATCAAGCAGTTTTTTTTTTTCATTTTATCTTTTCAGTAGTATCCTTGGATTGTAATTTTACCATACTGCCACAGAATCTTTGCCTTTGGGTTTCTACCTGCTTTCCACAACTGGAGCCAATACTTGCAACTTATCAGTCGTATTTTTTAGATTGGAATAAGCAGACTGTGGAAAACAACGGGGATATTTTGAATAATCACTGTGGCATATTGGGAGAATTGTTTGGGTAAATTGGCACAGCATTCACCAGTTCTGTTTATATTATTTGCCCGCTGATTTCGTTACTGTATTTCTTTTTGTTTAATATATAGAAACAAGCTCAGGCACCTGCAGAGAACCTCAAAATCAAGCAGGCCTCCAACTACAGAGAAGCAATTTGTTTGCATTTTCTTAATTCAAATAAAAATTTATTTTCTCTGGTTTTTCAAGGTATAAGGCACAGCATGCTCAATTTCTACAAAATTTCATCCGAATAGTGTTGCAGTGACAGTGTTGGTTTTTCAAGTAAGATTACTCTGAGAAGAAGAAAAAAAGCAACATTCTTTTCCTTGAAAACACATGCATCTCCCGGGCCACCCAGGTGGGTCTGGCTCTAGTTTCCTGAGGAACAGCAGCATAACCTAGTGGAAAGACCCTGGACAAGAGCCCAAAGATTCAAGTTCTCAAGTCTAAGCTTGAGACTGCTAATCACTCATTCAGGCTGTCTCTTTAGTACAGAGTGGTGTAACAACTCACTGAGAGAAAATAGAAATTGCTTTTTGTCATTAACAAGTTTGTATGTCAGACGGAACTTAAAAAAAACAAATAAACTTGATCTGGTTAACATAGTCAAGTGAAATCATAAGGTTAATCATATTCTAAACATTTGCTTTTCACCTCAGAAAAATAATATTGTTCACCTCTATCTGAGAAACTTAAAACTGTGGATAAATGGTAAATATAGATTTAAATGAATTTTATTTGTCATAATAACTCATGTTATATATATAACCTTTCATATTTTATTTTCTAACTTTTTTCAATGTGTATGCATATGTATGTGTGTGTAATATATATAATCATAAGTGCACATTAAATCACACAGTACATTTTCTCAAATTTAAACCTCCAAACTTCATTAGTACTAAAGTTCTTTTTTAAACCAGGAAATAGATTTAGAACATTTATTTTTAATTGTATGCCATTAGAATTATTTTATAAATGCAAGACAAAAGTATAAGGACATTGGAGATTGAAAATGAAATTGAGTTGCAGTTCCAAATCTCAAATCTTATCTATATATATTGAGAAAAATAAACAGCAACATTAGCAATCATGAATATTCTATATTTAATCTATGAATCCAATTGAGATATATTGGCTATCTCATTTCTGGATGAAGAATTTAGGAGTAAAACATGTTACAGTATCAGCTAACAAATACAGCATGAATAGAAAAAGTACCTTTCAAATTACAGCAATCACCCTTGCCATTTTTATCCCTTTTGGATGGATCTTTAGTCCGTGGTTCTTAATTTCACTGGGATTAATTTGCCAGCATTCTGAAGACACTTATCTTATTTTCTGGAATTCAGAAAGAGATCAGCCTCCACACAATCTATTTCACTTATCTTTCAGAACAGCAGCACATGATGAAAGGAGATTCATGTTGAATGAATATATTTGTCATTGTCCGTGGTGCCTAGATTATATGAATATGACCTAGATGATTTCTTTTTCTTAACACAATGGGACATACTTATGCATAAATAAATCCTATGCAATATATGAGCTATCCTTCTTACTAATTCTCATTTTTAGTCATAATTGATATCCTCACCTTGATCATAAGTTATTTGCTTTATAAGAAGAACATTTTCTTGATTATGAATGAAAAAGTTGAGCTTCATACAAACAAACATTTTTTTAAGTAAGCTGCTAAAGTATCCATTTGAATTCATTTATTTTTGAACCCAGATTATAATTACAAACTGCCTTGCTCATTCAGTCTTTTTAGTTGTCAAAATTAGTGTTATTATATATATATATATATATATATATATATA
>SJYT01007825.1:61408-159307 GCA_006410635.1 Cephalophus harveyi | reverse complement strand
TCTTTTTAGTTGTCAAAATTAGTGTTATTATATATATATATATATATATATATATATATATATACACACACACATATAATTTATAAGGTAAAGAACTAAAGGTAAGATAAATATTTCTAAATATTTATGTCCTTCTTTTCACGTAAATGAACCCGGTTTCATTGGGTTTTCTTCATTTTATAGATAAAAAGGAAGAGAGCAAGTCAGAAACAAGCAGACTCAATAAAATATAAATCAGGGCTAAACTTGCGAAATCTTGATAGATGCAACTTCTCAGGAGTGACAATACAGGGAACACATTTCACTTTTAAACTTTTTTCCATTAGTTTTTTGACAGGAGTACACTAGTTCAGCTTTAATGAGATTCTAGTGTAAAAACTTCAGGGCTAAATAAAAGAAACAAATCAAAAGGACCGAATGATTGCCATTTAATGTGAGAGAATGAAAGTGCAAACAATCATTGTGTGACATCTAGCTGTGCTAGTCACGGCAGAATGACAGGTAGAACAATTCAAAGTTACTGATCTAAAGATGGAATAACAGCTTATATGTTTGAAGTGCTTAGAAGATGAAGAAATAAAACAGACTCTGAGATAAGACATGGTTAAACCTTTTAAATTCCATGCCCTATTGTCAGTATCATTTGAATGGTTTTGCACACATTTTTTTTTCTGAAATCATGTGATTGAAGGAATTAATTTTAGAGCTTATTTTATGGTTTTATGCTCTAGGCTTCAGAAAATTTTTAAACTAAAAATAATATCACATATAATATGCTTGAATAATCAAAAATATATTTTGCTGGCTTTCTACTCTGTGTTGCAAGAATTCACTTTGGGGGTTATACTCATAGGTAAACTTAATGCAGCTTAGATTTAAAAGCAGTCCGACTATTTCCACACTTAAAAATAGTATTAATTTCATCTTTTACTTATTTTTCTTTTAGAAAATAAAGAAAATCACCAGTTCTTTCTCGCAATAAGCCTTTTTATCAGTGAAATAACCCATTCTAGTTACTGCTGGAAACAATAATCTGTAATTGCTGCTTTCAGTCCTAATTTGGCCTGTCCTTACTTTTTCATCTCAATCTAATCTAAACCTATTTGAGCAAATAAAATGATATTTACCTCATCCTCTGTTACAAGCTTTCAAGATTACAGGCTTCAAGAAAAATCAATACAAAATACCATCTTAGCAGCAGGTTTGTGCTCAGTAAGAATGCTAACTTTTTTCCCCAGTATTTCTGACTCTCAGCTATCCTGGAGTGAAAGCAGAACTCATACCATTAAAAAGAGAAAAAAGATTTAAAAAAAAAAAAAGGAAGAAAGAAAAACAAAACCACTTCAGTGATACACTTGGTGCTGGGTTAGTGGCAACTTTCAGCTTACAAGCCAAAGTGGAGTGTGTGGTCAAGCTCCCAACCTTTAACTCCTGTTTCTGCATGACACATCTTACAGAGTTCACAAAAAGGAGGTTCTTGACCTCGCGGAAGGTTTTTTCAGACTCAAATACCATCTTCATTTATTATTTATTTGCTTCAAGCAGTTGGGACTTGGGGTATCATCATACCTGACTGGTTGATTTAAGGAAGTAGCCACCTCTCTGTGGGGGAATCTCATGAGAATAAAATCCTATTACTTTCCAAAAAGATTACTTCATTTACTTCCCAGAATAAGCTTTTGATGAAAACATTAGAATGTTGAGTTTGTAAACAACCAGGAATTCTCAGAAGTATTGCCCTTTTTTTGATGTTTCAAATGGAAGCTTATTTTGTTTTTGTTTTTGTTTTTTTTTTTTTGGAGTGGCGGAGTGTGGTGCAAGGGAGGTTGGTTTTTTTTTTTTTTTTTTAACTTAAGACTTAGTAAACACAAATAGGTTAGTTCTTGTAAGAAGACCTTGCTGGAATATTAAATTGTGGCACATGGATATTCTTTAATGGTCTGAAAGGTAGGACTTTTCCCTCCTTTTCAAACTTCTGAAAGAAATTTGCTCTTGCCTTTATTAATTTCTCTTGATTTTTGAGTAGACTCTGTTTTGAAGAACTATGTAGAAAGTTTAGTTTGTCTCTATAGGGTCTTAAGAGGCATGATTAGAATACTTTAAAACAGAAAAAAACTGTAGACAAAAATTGTTGAAAAAATAGCATCATCCTTTTCCCCCATCCCTTATTCCAATATGACAAGTGGAGAAAAATGTCTGGCAAATATTTTTCCCAGGTATTATAACAAAGTGATAAACACTATAGAATTCTCAAAAAATCTTTTAATAAGGAATATGTGCTATTTCTTCCATGCTTAATTGGTATTACTTTTAGGAATATCATATTGGATACAATTAAATAAACTACTACTTTAAAGGCTAGTAGTGAAAATACTATTCATTTTCATAATATAGAAAAATTCCTTTGTCACAAATACCATTACAGAACTGTTCCTGATTCAACAGCATTTGATATTAGAAAACACATTTTTCAAGATGTTTTTATTCAGAATTACTACTCTTTTTATAAAAATTATTTTAAAACTTCAAATGTTGCTTTGATGGTAAAACACATAAATAATATGTATAGACATATATGTGTATATGCATAATATTGTACACACTTATGGATGTAGACACACTGTACATGATCAGAATTCAGTGGAATGTGTCCCATGTTTAGCCATTGCAGTGTGTAAATAATCACCATATGATGATTATGTGAGTGTTACACATTGTTTAATAGATGACACTGAAAGATAGTTAGTGGCTGTTCACATAACATTATCCATTTTGGGGTCATTGTAAATAAAAGCTTAGAATTTCTATTGCATGGGATATTAAACTCTTAATATCTGTTAGAACTTAATTTTTGTCCACAGCAATATTTTTAAGAACTGACTCCATTTCAGAATATTTATTTCCTTAGGAAAAGAAAATATTCTTTTTAAGAGTTTTCTTTTCTTGAGTTAACCCCAATAGTGGTCCAGTTAGTAAAGAATCTGCCTGCAATGCAGGAAACCCAGGTTGGATCTCTGGGTTGGGAAAATCCCCTGGAGGAGGGCATGGCAACCCACTCCAGTATTCTTGCCTGGAGAAGCACCATGGACAGAGGACCCTGGCAGGCTACAGTCCATGGGGTTACAAAGAGTTGAACATGATTAAATAACTAAGCACACACATACACAACAGTTTTAAGACTACTTTTAACCATAATTATCATGGTTTTGTGTACTAACAAAATTATTTAATTTCCATTCCATATTTACACTTCCTTGATTGTCTCAAACATTTTTTTTCTTAAAAATGGTTGATTTAAATAAGTACTCAACACCCACTTGCAACATTCAGCCAATTTAATTTTTTACCAATTTTATTGAGAAATAATTGACATATAGCACTTAATTTTAAGGTATCCTAGCTGATATATTTCTAAAATATATTTTCTTCTTAAGTCTTCTATTTTTCTATTTTTTCATTTTTCCCTTTTTTGGTCTTATTTTGGTAAAATAGAGTCACTTGACTTGTGGAATATTCAACTGTTCCTTTGTGGCATTGTTTAACTTGTTCTTTTGTTCTCAACATTTGAATGGGTTAGATTAAGATGCAATTATTTTAAGAAAGAACATTTTGTAGGTTGTGTTACATTCCTTCTATTGCATCACAGCATCAGGTGTATAGTGTTAGTTCATCTCATTTTGTGTCAATGAACTATTAACATAAGAATGTTATCAAACATTTTTTTAATGAAGAAAGAAGTCATGAAATCCCAGTGGTACCCAATGAGAAGCATTTATTCTCATGGATCTGTGAGTCACCTGTGCTTCAGCTAATTTATACATCAGGAAAGTGATTATATATCAAACTCTGATGTCTGTGAAGCCATAGCCTGGAGGCCACCAGCTATAAGCTGGGAAGAGAGTTCTCACCAGAAATCAAATTATCCAGCTCTTTGATCTTGGTATTCCTAGCCTCCTCCAATGGCAACCCACTCCAGTACTCTTGCCTGAAAAACCCCATGGGCAGAGGAGCTTGGTGGGCTGCAGTCCATGGGGTCGCTAAGAGTCTAACACAGCTGACCGACTTCACTTTCACTTTTCACTTTCATGCTTTGGAGAAGGAAATGGCAACCCACTCCAGTACTCTTGCCTGGAAAACCCCATGGGCAGAGGAGCCTGGTAGGCTGCAGTCCATGGGGTCGCTATGAGTCGGACATGACTGAACGACTTCACTTTCACTTTTCACTTTCCTGCATTGGAGAAGGAGATGGCAACCCACTCCAGTGTTCTTGCCTGGAGAATCCCAGGGATGGGGGAGCTTGGTGGGCTGCCGTCTATGGGATTGCACAGAGTCGGACACGACTGAAGTGACGTAGCAGCAGACTGTGATAGATAAATTTCTGTTGTTTTATTCACACAGTCTGTGAGATGAGTAGGCTACTATACTCATCAACTGTTTCATTACCCTAAACTATATTGACATTAGGTCTTCCCTGGTAGCTCAGCTGGTGAAGAATCTGCCTGCAATGCAGAACACCCCATTTCAATTCCTGGGTTGGGAAGATCCCCTGGAGAAGGGATAGTGTATCCACTTCAGTACGCATGGGCTTTCCTGGTGGCTCAGACAGTAAAGAATCCGTCTGCAATATGGGAGTCCTGTATTTGATCCCAGGGTTAGGAAGATCCCCTAAAAGAGGGTCTGGCAACCCACTCCAGTATTGTTGCCTGGAGAATCCTCCACGTGGACAGAGGAGCCTGGCGAGTTACAGTCCATAGAGTCGCAAAGAGTCGGACACAACTGAACACTAAGCACACACACAGAGAAAACTATATTGCATACAAGAAAAGCAAAGTAAATTCTTGATTATTCCTTGTACTTACCCATTTCAGAATAACTAGCTGATGTTCTAGTAACACTCATAATGCTGCTGCTGCTGCTGCTAAGTCGCTTCAGTTGTGTCCGACTCTGTGTGACCCCACAGATGGCAGCCCATCAGGCTCTGCCATCCCTGGGATTCTCCAGGCAAGAACACTGGAGTGGGTTGCCATTTCCTTCTCCAGTGCATGAAAGTGAAAAGTGAAAGTGAAGTCGCTCAGTCGTGTCTGACTCAGTGACCCCATGGACTGCAGCCCACCAGGCTTCTCCGTCCATGGGAGTTTCCAGGCAAGAGTACTGGAGTGGGATGCCATTGCCTTCTCCGTAATGAGCAATGTTATTTTTTAATCTAGCAACTTTAAGTTTTCATTTTTTAATGTATATTTGGTGTGTTTCGGTTTATTGCACTCATTAAAAAAAAAAACTCTTACTGTTGCAGGTTAAGCTATTTAAACTCACTAAACTATCTGTTTCTTTTGCCATGAACTTGTCAGAATTTGGTACTTCTTCTCTCTTTTGAAAAAGTGAGATATCTCCATCTCAACTTGTATATTTCCTAACTGATATCTGGAACCAGCCATTTTTCAAGGTTTCTGGATTCCTTTCATTGGGAAATAATGTTTCAGGACCACAAACTGAGTTTTAAATCTAAGAAATACCTTTGTAAGAGAAAAAGAAAACACAAGTTATTACCAGTTACAAAATTAAGATTAGAAAGATTTTATTTCTTAGATTTGTAAGCAAATAACTTTTTTACTGACATCTTTAGATGATGCTACTACTATCATTAATATGACATGAAATTATGTTTATCTTTTTGGTGATTTAATAAAACTTTCTTGCTAGTATTTGTGTTTGTGTGTACAACTAGTGTAAGACTAAGACCACCAACCTGGATTATAGTTGCTATCTACGGCCATGTTGATCCATGCAATAACCAAATTTATTACTTAAATATCATTAAATCCTAAAAAAATTTGAGTTGGAAATCACCTAAGAGAACCTGTAGTTTAATAAACAAATTAAAATATGCAGGGAAGAGAATAAGAGGTATGTGCAGAGCAGGAACAGAGAACATATGAATCAAAATTCAGTGAAGACTAGGCATAGCGGAAGAATTGATTACACAGGGTCATGAGGGAAGTGTCAAGAGTGATAAAAATGTTCTAAATGTTGATTGAGGTGTTGGCTACATGGGTGTGTGCTTTTATGACCTCACCAGGTACGTTTAAAATGAACTAGTATTATGGTATGATAATTATATCTCAATAAAATTGATTTCAAAAATTCCTAAGAAATCAAAATTCTTAAGCCAAACATTGCCTTCTCAGACATGGTATCTCCAAACAGGGATCTTCAAGCAATTGTGCTGAAAACTAGTTCCCTCACTCTGCAGATGAAGTAAGTGGAAATAGGGGAAATTCAGGGACCATTGTCACAAAAGCAGAAGCTAATCAAGTCTAAGATGAGTCTCCTGACTCCAGTTCAGTGCTTTGCCTACAATGAAAACAAATTGAGCTCACTGGTTTCCATGTTTGTAACTAGAGTTGTTTTTCAGCATTATAATAATAAAATTGTTCAGAAACTGTTGTGAAGAGCAAGAAACCAATCTGGAACTATTGTCAAAGTTAACTGTTTTTTAAATCTATTTTTATAGGGTTCCATGGTTAATATATTTTTTAAACAGATCTTCATTTCTAGGTTGTTGTAGAGTAAAAAGTTCCAAGTATCAAGTATCTTTCATGCATTTGGAAACATTATGCTGGCTTTGTCAGGAGGGGAAATACTTTCAAGAGCTATTAGAATGTTTTGGCTAAAGTAAATGGATTTAGAGAAGATTGTTAAATGGAAAGGAGATGAGGTGATAAATTAAATGTGAATGCTAGTATTGTGACTCAGTTTGAGAGAAGCACAAAATAATAAATGTTTAAACAGAACATCACTGTGCTTGATATATATATATATATATGTGATTTTAAAATAAGGATAATGACAAGTTGAAGAAAATATGCATTCCATGACAATAGAACCAATAACATAATGGAATCATTTACATTTGTTTAACTGCTATTCAAAATTAACATTATTAAACTATTAAATTTGCCAAAGCTGTTCCATGATTGTTAATTTGCAATAATATCAACAAAAATATATTATCCACAGAAAATTTCTCAGGACAATCCTAAGTATATGTATGTTGCTGTTGTTTAGTCGTTAAGTGTCCCAGTTTTTGAGTTCTATTTTTAAGTTCTTTACACCCTGAGGGTCAGGTGCCTTTAGTTCACCCTAACTAGCACTAGGTGGCACTCTGGCACCCATAGGAGCATAAACTAACCAGTTGCTTTGATAGGTTGGTGGAACTGGGACGTTATTAGCGGCAATGGCACCCCACTCCAGTACTCTTGTCTGGAAAATCCCATGGGCAGAGTAGCCTGGTGGGCTGCAGTCCATGGGGTCGCTAGGAGTCGGACACGACTGAGCGACTTCACTTTCACTTTTCACTTTCATGCATTGGAGAGGGAAATGGCAACCCACTCCAGTGTTCTTGCCTGGAGAATCCCAGGGACAGGGGAGCCTGGTGGGCTGCTGTCTCTGGGCTCGCACAGAGTCAGACACGACTGAAGCGACTTAGCAGCAGTAGCAGCAGCTCCCCCCTAAACAAATTGAACATTTTTTCACCAAAATAAAACCATGGAAACAGCTAATGACTTCAAGCTCTCTTGAATCATCTCTTCAAAGTACTTTACAATTTTTTATTGTGGTTCATACTGAAAACGCTCTTATCCTGGTACTTAGCTTTGATTAGGAATAAAATCTGGCTACATTTTTAGGGATGAAGTAGTTTCCACTTAGTTAAAGTGTCTAAAACAAACTAGGGCTTTTGACAAACTGGTTCCACAGTAGTTAATTTGTAATAATATCAACAAAATATATTATCCAGAGAAAATTTCTCAGGACAATCCTAAGTATATTCATGTTGTTGTTTAGTTACTAAGTCGTGTCCCACTTTTTGTGATGCCCAAGGACTGTTGCCCGCCAGGCTCCTCTGTCCATGGGATTTCCCAGGTGAGAATACTGGATTAGGTTGCCATTTCCTTCTCCAGAGCATCTTCCCAGTCCAGAGACTGAACATTGAGTCTCCTGCACTGGCATGCAGATTCCTTACCACTGAGCCATCAGGGAAGCCCCAAGTATCTGCATATCTCAAGTCTAAAAGAAGCACTTATTTTTAACACAATCTTTAAAACATTTCTGAAATTATCTCAGTAAATATTCCTGATATTTATTGTCTGTCAATATATCTATTTTTTTATTACATTGAGCATCAGTCTTTCTGGATATCATTATTCCAAACTCTGTCAAAAATTTTTAAAAACTTACCTTAATAGCCTATTGCATCAAGACAACTGCATTTTCACCTAATAGAACAGCAGTTTAAATTTTACCTTTTTTTTTTTTTTTCATTAAAGGCTTATGTTAAAAGAGTCTTATCTCTGGCACTTCTCCAAATCTTTTACAAATTCAATTATGTAACTCAAAATATGGGGACTTCCGTTGCCCCTTAGAACTTGTGACATTTGTTTTCACCTTTCAGGGAAAGTGGATCAGAGATCAGCCTGCTAACCTGTGCTTTGTACAGTCTTTAATATTATAACCGAGACTCACTTTTTAAATATAAAAAGAATAATGTAATTAATACAGTATGATTAAAATCAGCAAAATTTATCAAAGCTAAAGGTGTTTTGTGCTCTTTGAAAAACATTCTCCTTGGTAATAAGAGATTCTTATCTCTCGAAAACAAACATAGGCAATGACAGAAAATACCATAGGTCCCACAGTGCCTCTCGTCAGTGGGTTATCAGAGCAACCCATTTTCATGAGAAATTTATTTAAACTAAAGAAGGTTAAATGTTTTGGGAATTTTATGCATACTAGCCCAAAGAGTGTTCCAAGTAAACATTTCAAGTAGAAAAAAAATGAATTGAAAACTTGTTATTTAGTAAATTAGTCAAATCAAATTTCTGCTTTGGTATGTGGGGACTGGGCTTCCTGGTGGGTCAGCAGTAAAGAATCTGCCTGCCAATGAAGGAGACCTAAGAGATGCTGGTTCAGTCCCTGGAACAGGAAGATCCCCTGGAGAAGGAAATGGCAAGCCACTCCAGTATTCTTGCCAGGAGAATCCCATGGATAGAGGAACCTGGCAGGCTACAGTCCATGGGACTGCAAAGAGTCAGACATGACTGAGAGACTGAGTGACTGAGCAAATGTAGGGATTACTGCACCAATATTTCATCTAAGGTTATGACTGTATCGTAGTCTAAAAGAAATGAACAGTTTGGCTTCGACCTTGATTCTTGGAATGGTAAGACAGGACTTTAGGGGGGATATATTTATATGTCTCTATACATTGTAAATTTACTGCATCCTAAAGATATGACTTTAAATGACTTTCTTGCTACCTTACTTAGCAGTAATCACTTTTTTAGTTTTATTCCATGTAAAGTATCTAGTGAATTAAGAATTCTACTTTGAATTTGCTTTTGGCTTTCTTTTTTATTTTCCGTAAAGAGCCTTCTGAAAGTAATTCTCCATAGTACTATATAGCTAAAGCACATTAAAAAGATGGAAAAAGAATCACTAAAATCTTCCTGAGAAATTTCATAAGGATGACAGACATGAAAAAACTAAAGGTAACAGATGTGTCAATGGAAGCAATAGAAAGCCCAGATGTTTGGCATACTCAACATAGCGGTAATTGGGCAAGTGAGGGTCATAATTTCCTTTTTCTAATAATCATTATGCTCCCCCTATTTAAAATAATAATTTTAAATAAGCCATGCTTGTGAGAGAAAGAAAAGCAACAACACAAAAGCAAACTTTCTTACTCTCTCTCATAGTTTTGACAATTGAATTCCAGAGTAAACATATTTATACAATATTGGTCTAAGTGAAAAAACTTTGCTATTTCTGCAGTTATTATTTTAGACTTATATTAAGACTAGGCTAGCACAGTTAATTGTTCTGTAAAACTTGTTCATTTCTATATACCTAGGTTGGAGAAAACAAGTTTTAGAATTAAAACTATTTAAGTAATATTTCTTACTTATAAAATAACTAATAATTAAATAACTTATTAAAAAACTAAAGTTATTACTAATGTTTTTGAGTTGTAAATGACTATTCTTGATGTTTAAAAAACAAAGAACCGTTCATTATAATATTGTGTGAACCAAAAAATTACACTTATTTAAATAGAGCCAATAGGGGTGAAAAATAAAGTTTTTCCTTTTATAGAATATGTATCCCAAGATAATATCAAAGTATTTTCACTTAGAAAATCTAGCTGCTATTACATATGAATTTTCAAAGCTTGCCAAAGCTTTGGAAAGAATGATGAAAATTACTATTGCACAACCTTCAGATTTTCTTTGTTTCATAAAGGGCTAAGATAGCATTTTTGTCATTTTTCTTTCAACTCTGGTCTTTCATCATAAATATCAAAGCATGCAATTATGCCTTGTTGTATCCTACAATATTCTGCCTATTTTTCTATGCACGGTGAAGGTGTTTTTTCTCTTTTTCACCACTTTTATTTTGTTTATGAAACTCTGAAAACAATCTCATAATTTGTAGAGTAAAATAAATAGAACATTAGATAGATAAAATATTATTAAAACAATAATATTTTATGAAAGACTACAATAGAAGCTGAGAGGTTGTTTTACGAGGCTGAGTGTCACATACACTGAATTCATACTAAAATGACTTGACCTACAGGTGGGATTTTATGACTAACGTTTATTATGAGAAATAAGTTTGTCTAACCCCATGCAGTCTTGAAGTTTCCTACTTTTGCTTTACTTCTCATATTGAATTTGTCTTCTAAATGAGTCTTATTATTCCATCTCAATACATATTCCAGATAATTATGTGGATCTATGGTTCCCATGGAGAAGGCAATGGCACCCCACTCTAGTACTCTTGCCTGGAAAATCCCATGGACGGAGGAGCCTAGTGGGCTACAGTCCATGGGGTCGCTGAGGGTCGGACACTACTGAGCGACTTCACTTTCACTTTTCACTTTCATGCATTGGAGAAGGAAACGGCAACCCACTCCAGTGTTCTTGCCTGGAGAATCCTAGGGACAGGGGAGCCTGGTGGGCTGCCGTCTATGGGGTCGCACAGAGCCAGACACGACTGAAGTGACTTAGCAGCATAGTTCCCAGAGGTTTATTTATTATACTTATCTTAAATTAGAACTATCCTAAATAGGTCAATGTGATAAATTGGCAATAACTTTCTATTCACTTCTAGAAACTACAAATTAAAATAGCATACAAGATAGATTAAAGCAACAGGCAAAATAATAGTTTTGCATATAGTGTGTCCTCTAGCCAAGCATTGATAAAATCTTGAAAAGTTACAAGTCAGGTAGGTATATACGTTGGGATTTATTCCTATATGTGCTTCCATTAATATTCAAATTACATTTATTAGAAAGGTAAGTTTCTCTTCATATTATGGAAATCAGAATTAAATGAAGTCACTCAGTTGTGTCCAACTTTTTGCGATCCCATGGACTGTAGTCTACCAGGCTTCTCTGTCCATGGGATTTTCCAGGCAAGAGTACTGGAGTGGGTTGCCATTTCCTTCTCCAGGGGATCTTCCTGACCCAGGGATCGAACCCAGGTCTCCTGCAATGCAGGCAGATGCTTTACCTTCTGAGCCACCAGGGAAGCCCAAGCATCTGGTTATTCACCTAAAGGAGGAATAATTGATAATTGGGTGCTGGAGCCAGACAGATTTGAGTTGAAATCCCTGTTTCTTTTCATATAAATGTACATTTTTTTGCCGAGTTATTTAACCTCTAAAATGGACACAATAATAGTGATTAACTCATGAAGACATTGGAAGAATTAAATGAGTATATGCAAGTGAAGAACTGGGCCCTGGACCAGGCAAGTAATCCTTTCAATTTATTATTACCATCAGTTATTGTGACTTTGTTGATTTTGTCACTTTGTCATACTTAGTTTGTGCCTATGAGAAAATTTTATATATAATCATGGGTAAGGGGTGCCTTTAATAAAGCAGAATGATCATCCCTACTTTACTGGGTAAGAAAGCTGGCTTTAGAAATATGCACTGAGAAGAGAGAACAGGTGGCTGCTTTGATCTAAGGTAGGGTGATCCTACAAACAAGGATCAGGAAGACAAGTGCAGAAAAATCAAGGCAAATGTACCACAAAAACAAAATAGTTAGAGATTACAGAAAGCAATGAGAAAGCATGCTGAGCTTGGTAAAAAGTGAACAACATTCAAGCATGAAAAAAGGAAACATCAGAGTCATGTTGGAGTTTGAGAACAGCTAGAAGAAAAATGTCAGATTTTCTTCCAGTGGCTATGAGCAATTTGTTATTGCTGTCAGAGCATTTAAAATGACATTTTATATTGCATAAGATGCCCAAAGACAAAATTTGCATAGGAACAAAACTAGGTTTGAAATCTGGGCTTGGATTCAAGTTCAGTCTCCCTCCCCATTACCAAAAAAGTCTGTTTCAACAAATCAATACCCTCTCTGATCTTGTTTCATTGTAAAAACCAATGATGTCCATGGATGTAGTGAGGACAGCCAGGGTCAAGAAAAATCACTACAGGGATAGTACATAAAGAGGATCCATGGCAGTGTTTGCAAGAGTAAAGAACCCAAGACACCAAACATGCCCATCATTGGAGGAACATTAAAATAGAGAATTTGTTGTGTTGCTGTTTAATCACAGAGATCTGTCCTACTCTTGTGACCCCATGGACTGTAGCCTGCCAAGCTCTTCTGTCCATGAGATTTCCCAGGCAAGAATACTGAAATATGTTGGCATTTCCTTCTCCAGGGGATCTTTCTGATGTAGGGATCAAACTCATGTCTCTTGCATTGACAGACAGATTCTTTACTACTGGACCATCTAGGAAGCCCAGAGAATTTGATATCCATGCTATTAAATATTATGTGGCCATTGAAATCAGCTCATCATAGCTACAGTTCCCAAAGTGAAATGTTTACATTGAAAGAAAAGAGCAAGATATAGGAGAGCATGTATACAAAGTTTCCATCTTTGTTTGTTAATAAAAAGTTCTGGAAGGATACATAGCAAAATATTTACAATATCTAAGCCTGAGATTGAAAAATGAAGAAAAAGTGGGAGATACGAAAAAATTTGCACTTTTTTTTGCCCCTAACATACTTCTATATTTTATATTTTCTAACAAAAACAATTAAATTTCTGCTGACTTAATAGCTAAGTTAGCTAACAGTTAGTTAGATAACTAACAGTTTATCTACATCTTCACTGACATTATCTATTTATAGCTATATATTAGTTGTTTAGTCATGCCTGACTCTTTGCAACCCCATGGATTGTAGCCTGCCAAGCTCCTCTGTCCATCGGATTTCCCAGGCAAGAATACTAGAGTAAGTTGCCATTCCCTTCTCCAGGGAGTCTTCCCAACCCAGGGATCAAACCAAAGTCTCCTGCATTGCATGCATGCATGCACGTTATGTTTCCTCTCAACCCTACGGACTGTAGCCCTCAACACTCCCTTGTCCATTGGATTTTCCAAGCAAGAATACTGGAGTGAGTTGCCATGTTCTCCTCCAGAGGATCTTCCCAACCCGTGGGTTGAACCTGCGTATCTTATGTCTCCTGCATTTGCTGTTGAGTTCTTTACCTTTAAAACCACCTGGTAAGACCCTCCTGCATTACAGGCAGATTCTTTACCATCTGAGCCACCAGGGAAGCCTCCTTGCTATATCATTATCTATAGGATAGCAAGCTTTGAAAAAGCTGGAATATTACTAAATCAATTAACAATTAAATATAATAAATGACCAATTATATGGCCAAAGATGAATATGATTGTTAATGCTCAGCACTGAATAATATTAATCTATTTAGACATCAATCTGCCAATATGCATCAAATTTTAAAAAGACCATACCAATTTATTCAGTAATTTCACTTATAGAACTTTATTCCATGGAAATGAATCATATCGTGGGCTCTACAAATAATTATTGGATGAAACATTTTTTGTAACTTGGAGAAAATCTGCATTTTCTTCTGTAGAAGATTTTGTATACATTATGTATATTCAGTACAACTAAATACTTCATAGAAATTAAGAGTAATATGATAATTCTCTATGCCTTAATAAAGAAACATGCCCACAATAATTTTGATATGAAAAAGTCTGACTACAAATGAAATTTAAGGTATAAGAACTTGTTGATATGCTTTTTGGAGGCAAAGATTCACACAAAGGATCTCTGGTATACGAGATTCTGGGAATGACAGGAGAGGAAAGGGAGTGGTTTTGAAATAAAGTATATATTATTTTATAATTTCAGAATCATAAAATAAGCCAACTTTGGAGGAACAAAAAATGAAGTAATATGTCTTCTTCATGGAAACGTATAGAATAGGGAAATTAATCCTCTGAGATAATGTGTCTGTTGTCTTAACTAGAGAGTAGATGGCAATGCAACCATTGGAAGGAGAGACAAGAGGCCAAGATTCCAGAGAATGCAAAAGCCAGTCTAAAACAGTGGAATAAGACTAGGGTTTAGTGATGCAAATATACATGACATGGATATATCTTATACACTTACATATATATTTACACACACATATATGTAAAGACACAGATATATGAGTTCAATTTAATTTCAAAACCAGGGCCCAGTCTTCAAGAGAAATAGCAGGTGGGTCATAATGCCATCAAACAAAAGCAAAAACTAGGTTCCAGGTAAGTGGAGTATTTCTCCACTAGAGGTAGTGATGTTATAAGGGAGCAGGAAATGCCCACAGAAAAGGTCATTGGTGAAGAACATGGCATCTAATTATCAACAGAGACTCTTATGGTTGCCAGTGATGGGGCGGGTGGGGCGGGAATAGCATTAAGGATGTTAAAGCAATTGGGTACCGTGAATGTTTGCTACACTCAGGAATGTAAAGTCTTGGTTTCCTAGGGCTGTATTCACAGGATAGAAGACTTGGGGTTTGCAAGTGATGGAGAGCTAGAAATACGACTTTGTTCATAAATTGGGATTCTTGGAGAGCCATATTTTATTTAGAGTGAGCTAGAGAAAAAAAAAATCTACTTTCTGACCAAGGATGACAATAGGAAAATACAGTTATTTTGGCCTGCTCTCTGGATTGGGAAAAAAAGAAGAAAAAGAACCTTGCTCCTCTCTGCCTCTAATCCTCCCTCCCTAAAGGACTCCTTGAGAATTTATAACCACAGATCTAACAATGCCTACATGGACTAGGAGACTTCAAACTGCAAAATTAACTTGTAGTGGACTCTTGGTTTCCTTTAACCTAGAAAGGGGCACATATTCTCTGAAGGAGAATGCCTTCAACCCCAACCTCACAGAACTCCCATAGATTTAGATCAGTCAAATATCAGCTCAGACACTTAATTAGGAGACACCAGGAAATAATCACCATGATCAAGAGGAAGCAAAACAAAGAGCAAAATTAGATGCCAACTAGAATGATAGATCCTAGACTCTTCCTATAGAATTTAAGATGAGTATGCTTAAAATGCTTATAAAATTAAAAATAAAACTATGAATGAGTTATTATGGGAGATTTCTAAAAAGGGAAATAATTATAAAAAATACCAAGTAGAATTTCTAACAATCAAAAAAGTACATTTTTGCATATTGTTCATTAGACACAATAGATAAGTTAAGCAGTCCATCAGACACACCTAGAGAAAGAATTATGAATTAGAGAATAGATGTGCCTACCTTGGAAGATTCCATTTTATACCCACTATAAGACTCCATTTTATATCCATTTTAGTTTGATTCTTCATGTGAATCAATCTATTGTGGGGAGGCATCCAATAGGAAGAAGCTTCAGGGTATACACCTACCCTTGAAGAGCGTGCAAAACAGATTAAACTTGAATTCTGTGATTCAGAATTCACTACGTGCTTTTTTTCTCATAATATATTAGAAAAATTGACAAGGTAGTGGGAACTCAGGTAAAGATAGTGCACTATTTTTAAAAGCAGATATACCAGTGGCTAATATTTTTAACTTGCAGCCAGAGTTATTCAAACATGAAAATTGAATTTCATGCAGTGGTTCTATTTATTGAATTCCTAATTGTTGTCAAATTTATTTGAAACAAATGCAATGTTTTCATGAATGTGAACACTGATGTGACAAGAATGTCTGAAAACAAATATTTTCCTCACAAAATAAATTTTTTCTGTAATCTCTGATAAACAAAGCAAAAAGAGTTCTAGAAAAGGAGATGATGTGACTGACCCTTCTTTAAAGGCAGGGTTATTAGATTCCAGCACCACTTTAGTTTTGACATAAGAAACAACAGTATTGTAAAGTAAAATAAAGTAAAATAAAAAGAAAAAAAAGACAAGCAAAAAAGAAATAGTATTTCCAAAATGCTTATTTACGTAGAGTTCTAGTCTACTGAAATAAGATATCATTAGATGATGCATTTAAAAGTGTTTCATTGTGATATTACTCAGCCATAAGGAGGAGCAAATTCGGGTCAGTGGTAGTGAGGTGGATGAACCTAGAGCCTGTTATACAGAGTGAAATAAATCAGCAAGAGCAAAACAAATACTGCATATTAACACATATATATGGTATATCCAAAAAATGGTACTGATGATTCTATCTGCAGGGAAGGAATGGACATGCAGGCATAAAGAATGGACTTGTGGGCACAGCAGAGGATGAAGAGGATGGGATGAATTAAGACAGTATTATTGACATACATACAGTATCATGTGTAAAATAGCTAGCTAGTGGGAAGCTGTATAACACAGGGAGCCAGCCTGGCACTCTGTGAAGACCTAGAGGGCTGAGATGGGAGGCAGGAGGGAGGCACAAGAGGGAGGGGAGATGTATATATACATATATAGTATATATATATAGTTATAACTGATTAACAATGTTATACAGCAGAAATCAATATAACATTGTAAAGCAATTATAAATACAATTACAAATAAATTTTAAAAGCTGGAAAAAACGCTCCATTGTGTATAGAAAATATAATAGTTCACTGTATTATGGATAAAAGAGAAAACTAAAACACTCTGGGTAAATTTTTAACAGATGTACTTTGTTTTAAACATAGACTAGTAACTCACATAGAAAATAATCACAAAATATAATGTAAAAGCATGATTATAAATACATGAAGAATCACAGGGTTCTTTATCAGAAATCAGACTGACATTTAAAGTAATTCTTCAAAAGAAATTGTAATAATTTTAAAATAGGGGTAGAACTTTTAATTGATAATAAAATTGATTACCATTTAAGCTTTTATAAATGAAAATGTTTTCTTAGTTTCTTTTTCTGATGATTTGTTGCTAATGTTTAGAAATACAACTGATTTTTACAAGTTGATTTTTGCATCCTGGAACTTTACTGAATTCATTTGTTAGTTCTAACAGTATTTTGGTGGAGTCTTATGGTTTTCTACACATGATATCATGTCACTGCAAACAGAAAATTTTACTTCTTCCCATCCAATTCCAATGTCTTTTTTTCTTTATCTTGCTTAGTTGATCCATCTAGGACTCTCAGTACTACAGTGAAGGAAAGTAGAAAGAATGGGCATGCTTGTGTGCTAAGTCACTTCAGTTGTGTCAGTCTCTTGGCGACTGTACAGACTCTAGCCTGCCAGGCTCCTCTGTCCATGGGACTCTCCAGGCAAAGATACTGGAGTGGGTTGCCATTTTCTTCTCCAGGGGATCTTCCAGACCCAGGGATCAAACCCGTGTTCTCTTATGTCCTCTGCTAGTGGGTTATTTACCACTAGTGCTACCTGGGAAGCCCAAAGAATGGACATACTTGTCTTATACGTGATCTTAGCATAACTTAGCTATAAGCTTGTCACATATGACCTTTATTAAATAGAAGTACCTTCCTTCTTAAAGGATGTTGTTTATAGTTTTTATCATAAAAGTGTGTTGAATTTCATAACATGTTTTTTCCTACTTCTATTGAGCTGATTGTGCTTCCCAGTTGGTGCTAGTAGTAAAGAATCCACCTGCAAATGCAGGAGACGTAAGACAGGCAGGTTCAATCTGTGGGTCGGAAAGATCCCCTGGAGGAGGGCATGGCAACTCACTCCAGCATTCTTGCCTGGAGAATACCATGGACAGAGGAGTCTGGAGTGCAGCAGTTCATAGGGTTGCAAAGAGTTGTACATGACGTGGGGAATGAATGACAACAGTTGAGTTGATCATATGATCTTATCCTTCATTTTATTAATGTGGCATATCCTATTTACTTTTTTGCCTGTGGTGAACCATCCTTGAATCTCTGAAATAAAGGCATCATGATCCTTTTAATATACTATTGAATTTTGTTTGCTAATATTTTATTTAGGATTCAAACCTTATGCTATAAGTAGTTCAGTTTATGGTACAGTAAGTCCCTCCACATTAATGAGTTCTCTAAGAGTACATTCATAATCCAGTTTGTTCCTAAGTCCAACAAAATTAACCTAAGTACCCAACTAACACAATCAGCTATAGGGTACCACACTGTAATAGGTTTATAGGACTTTTCACACAAATAATACATAACAAAATAAACACCAAAAATAAAGAAAATATTTTAAATCTTACTGCATAGCACCTTGTACTACTACCTTGTAGTACAGTAAAAGAGCTGGCATACAGGTGGATGTTTCCATTTTGAAAGTTTCTAACTTGAAGATTTTTATGCAGGGGATTTATTGTCTATCAATTATATTTCAATAAAGAGAAAAAAAAAAGAATCTACTTTCTTACTACTTTCAGTTTTTTCTCAATTTAAGATAGTCAAAATTGGACTTCCTTGGTGATCCTGTGGTTAAGAATCACCTGCAAACACAGAGGACGTGGGTTTGATCCCTGATCTGGGAAGATGCCACACGCTGGGGTCAACTAAGCCCGGGCGCCACAACTATTGAGCTCACACTTTAGTGCCCTTGAGCTGCAACTACTGAAGCCTGTGTGCCCCGGAACCTGACTCCACAAGAGATAGCACTGTAATGAGAAGCCTGCACACTGCATCTAGAAAATAGCCACTACTCACCACAACTAGAGAAAGCCCACATGTGAAACCAAGACCCGGCACAGCCAAAAATAAACAAAAATTTAAAAATAAAATAGTTAAAATGATAATGCCTGCTTCACAGTTTTGCCACAATGGTTAAAGAATGGGTGAAATGTGTCTGGCACTTGTTGTGCCAGAAATAAATACCTGCTTTATTTCTAAAGTATTTTGAAGTCTTTTATTATTTTGATTTTTCTGCTTATATGACTACCATTCATTACCCCAACATTTAAAACTGTATTATAATTTTATAAATTCTTAGATCTTAGATCTCTTTCTCTACAGTTGATTTCAAAAATGTATTTTCTATTCTTGCTTGCTGAGTTTGTCATCACTGTCACAGAAAAAGATAACTTTGACATTTCTGCTGATGAATGTTTTCACTGAGATTGTGTTAAACTTCAAATTATTTTGAAGAAAAAATATTGTCATTATAACTCCTCTGGCATTAGAATTGTAATTACTTTAAGCTGAAAAAAAAATGTTTAAGTTTAATTAAATCCTAGGACAATTATTTGTTGATATGATGCCAAACAGCTGGTTTAGCTTAATTTTTGACATTTAAATCTGGTACTGGAAATTACTATACTTGTTGGGATTTAATATACTGATGAAAATACATGCACTAAAATCACCTGTTTTGAATTTAAAATTGTTTCCACTATTGTTCACCGTTTTATCCATCCTGCCATTTTAGCCTGCTTTGGAAACATTCTATGGGAAAATGACAAGCATCCTTGCATTTAGTTATCAGAAAATCACTTTCCCCCTTGATTCTTACCAAAGTCAGACAATAGACCAAGCATAAATCACAGAAAATTTCTCTTCAAAAACAATATATTCTGCTACTCTTGTTCATAGTCCATAACTAAGAGTCAACAGATCCAAAGGAGCACTTAATAAAGCTAACCAATATCTCACTAAAAATTACAGTAAAAACGGGATTTGTTCCTGTAACAAAATGATTAGAATACGTGGACTCAGCTTATTATGGAACCTGCTGTGGCTCTGACTGAAGTCAAGAGGCTGATAGATGAGCTTTGCCTATTTGGGTCTTAAGGGCCTTGAAGTCACTTAGATGGATGACTGCTTAATAAGAACAACATAACATTTTTGTACAAGACAAGAAATCTAGCTTGGCACCAATAGACTGTGATGTTTGCTAAACTCAATATTCAGATCATGACTATTTAATTTATCTGTCAATGACTTTCTCCTGATTTGCATTCCACCTGTGTGGCTTCTCTATGCAGACAGTACAGCATAGTAGTTTTGTATTCAAGGTGATGGAGAAGGAGTGTTCTGAGCATTTAAGAAACATTATTTTTTCTCATCCTATTTATATTTCATTGAGACTTTTATATTTTAATTGATGTGGCTAGAAATTAGATATGATGATATATGAGATGAAACCCATAAATATTCCAATAACTTGGCAGTCTGGAGATGGTTTGAATTAAGATGTGGGATTCTAATTTTAAAACAGCACATCAGACAAAAGAGGGTAAGAAAGAGAAATTATTGCAAAATAGATCTAATATAAGAGAAAAATAAATTTTGAATTTTTGTGTAATAGAACCACATTTGTAACTAAACAGAATATAAGGACATATTCATACAGGGTTTTTGGAATAATGTGCTCCTTTTAAGTTATAGAACTGTGTTAACTCATGCATTTATTTATATCAAATAATGTTTGGCAATGACCTGGATATATAAGGCCTGTTTGGTTTTAATGGTTTATGTTTAAGATAAATTATCATTAACTTGTTTTCTACTGATACCATAGATATGTTTATACCTTTGTAAAAACTTATAACTAACATACAAAATGGTAGTTAGGATAATAAATTCTGATAGATGCAAACTATTAGTTTATTCAGGCTACCAAAACAAAATACCATAGACTGGCTGCCTTGAACAATAGAAACTTATTTCTCACAGTTCTGGAGACTGAGAAGTTCAAGATCAAGTTCTGTAAAGTTAGGTTTTATTCTGAGGTGTCTTCCTTGGCTCATAAACTGCCACTATGTCTTCATATGCTGAAATGACCTCTTCTGTACACACGCAAAGAAAAAGACCTCGCTACTATCTCCTATGAATGCCAATCCATCAGACTGAGGCCCCAGTCACATTACCTCATTTAACCCTAGTTACCTCTCAAAAGCCCCATCTCCTAATAGCATCACATTGCAGATTAGGGTTTCAAAATATCAATTTGGAGGAACACAAACATTCAGTCTATCACATGTAAGAAGAGATTCATTGACTAAACCATTCCAATACACAAGTTTTTAGTAAGCAGTGTATCATTTGTATCAATCATTTGTTATAGAAGGTTTCTGTTAGTAATATGAAGATGAATTTCATATAATTCTTGCTTTGTTGACAGTTTAGTGGGGTAGGCAAATCTATGGACCGATTTTTGAATGAGTTGAACTAAATGCTATAACAGGAACCCAAACTAAAAGTTTCCACTGCACAGAAGAGGGAAAGACCAGATTTTCCTGAAACAGTCAGGAAAGGCTTACTAGTCACGATGTCACCACTGCTTGCTCCTAAATACTGAGTGGAAAGGATATAGAACCTGTCCCTAAGAGGAAAGACCTAGGCAGTTGAGATTAAATCCAGTTTAAAAACACAAAATGCATTGCATATTCATTCCATTTTCGATATGATTCACTATTTTTACAATTCTACAAACCAATCAACATGCATACTAGTGACATACATACTACTGTAAAGTTATGGGTGTAACTATATGGTAGATTGTAGTAGCTTTTGAAAAAGCATTTTATTATTATTTGTGCTTTTATTCTCTTCTCAGTACATATTTGATGAGATTTTTAAATTTTTCTTGCTGAAATGTTAATATATTGATTAATTATTGATAATTAGATAAGGTTGTATGAAGGTTATGTCATATACAACTATGTTTTTACCCTACACATATTGCACATGAGTGGCCTTGACAAATACTATTGAGAAGACATTAAGCTGAGACCATGAGCCTATTGCTATAAATCTGAAACTGTAAATTTAGTGCTATCGTGGTTTAAGAGAGCAATTTGTTTTTAAAATCCCACTTATCTCCTCAGTTAATATATCTGTTACAGATGAAAATTTAGGGAAAATGAGTCACTCCTCTTGACTAATCACTCCGGTGCATTTGAACTTTCCCCTCTTTGCAAAATAAATACATCATCATTACAAAACTATTTTTAGAAAATAAAGCCAAGCAAAAAGAGGAAAACTTATATTCAGTTAATTCTACTCAGAGTTGTCACTAAGTGTTTTCCCAGTCACTTTCTGTGAATGTATATGTTTAACATGTATAGTCTTTTTTTTTAACACAGATTTTTATTACCAGATTTTCTAACACAGTTTTCTTACCAGATCTTAATATATATGAGCACTTTTTCCTGTCAATATTCTTCTACGTAGGCACTCATTCCCCTGTGTCCATATACCTTAATTTATTTAATCAACTGCATGAGTTGAACATTTATTTCTATTTTTATCTATTATAAAAATACTGGAAGAAAAGTTATGTCCAATCTAGATAGCATTTTCAAAAGCAGAGACATTACTTAGCCGACCAAGGTCCGTCTAGTCAAGGCTATGGTTTTTCCTGTGGTCATGTATGGATGTGAGAGTTGGACTGTGAAGAAGGCTGATCGCCGAAAAATTGATGCTTTTGAAGTGTGGTGTTGGAGAAGACTCTTGAGAGTCCCTTGGACTGCAAGGAGATCCAACCAGTCCATTCTGAAGGAGATCAGCCCTGGGATTTCTTTGGAAGGAATGACGCTAAAGCTGAAACTCCAGTACTTTGGCCACCTCATGCGAAGAGTTGACTCATTGGAAAAGACTCTGATGCTGGGAGGGATTGGGGGCAGGAGGAGAAGGGGACGACCGAGGATGAGATGGCTGGATGGCATCACTGACTCAATGGATGTGAGTCTGAGTGAACTCCGAGAGATGGTGATGAACAGGGAGGCCTGGCGTGCTGCGATTCATGGGGTCGCAAAGAGTCGGACACGACTGAGCGACTGAACTGTAATTAACATTTCTGTAATTAAATCTTTCACAGATTGTTTAACTTTTCAAAATTTCTATAAGTGAAATTGCTGGACATTTCACTATCACATTTGCACATTCAGTAAGCTCATTTTAGAAACTTTAATACAGCTCTCAGTTAGCCTTTAAAAAGATTGTGTTCATGCACACTATAAACACAGCATATGAGTGCTTATTTCTCTGAATCTTCACTGGGTTACAACATGCGTACTCCAGGTGATGTTTGTCTGTTGAAAGAACTAGATGCCAGTCTTAAAGAAAATCTGATGTCAAGTCTTTGTTGAACTCAATTTAGTTTGGTTTGCTCTCCTTGAATCTATCTCTTTTCCAACACCAAATCATACAGCCAGTTTATAAAATTAAGGGAGCACATCAAATTTATTAGTAATTTAAGTAAACAGAGATAAGTGATATGATTGTGAAGAGATATTTACAAAGGTATAAGTTTTAAGCATGAATTCTTATGAACCATGGCAAATAACTTGCCATTTTATCATTAAATACTATTTTTTTCTTAATCAAAAGAGTTGCCCTTCTGCTGCTGCAAAGCCACTCAGTTGTGTTCGACACTTTGTGACCCCATTGACTGTGGCCTGCCAGGCTCCTCTGTCCATGGAATTTTTCAGGCACGAATCCTGGAGTGGGCTGCCATTTCCATCTCCAGGGGATCTTCCCCAACCCAGGAATCAAACTCAAGGCTCCTTCATTGCAGGCAGATTTTTTACCTGCTGAGTCAACAGGAAAGATTGCACTTCTACTATAATCTTAATCCTGGCAGAACAAATTTATCTTGCATGGCTGGAAGATAAATAACAACTGTGATTCACTTCCAGTATTCCACCTTTGATAACAAACAAAGCATTTGGTGGTCTTATCATTAAACCCTATTCTGAGTCTTCCCTTTCATACCATGAGTTCAAATTACTATGCCAGAAGAAATTAATAAATGAATCATGATAGTGATAAATTGAAAAATGTCCAGCTGCCTCCTATATAAAAGTCTGAACTTAACCACTTGATAATTTAACCAGCCTTTAAATTTTAGAACCTCTGGAGAAAATGTCTTGTATCCTATAGAAAGGATAACAGTATCTGCAGTGTTTGAATCTTTGTGATGATTCTTCTATGATTGGTTTAATATGATTTGAGGTGGTCAATTAAATAAGCCCTTCTATTGTTCTGGCTGAATAATGATTTGATTTTCCAAGCCTTCTAATCCATTATTTTAATTATCATTAAATTCATAAAAAAAAGAGAAAACCTAAATAGCCTTTAAAAGATCTTAAAAACCCTGAAATAAATACCACAAACACAATTATCAGAAGGAAAGACAATAATAGCTCTCATTTGGGTAATAAAGTAGAACTGCTTTCATAGAAAATAATTAGAGCAATAAACCCACACTTTAGATCTATTTGGAAGTGTTTGAATGCCAGTTAGATTACTGCTGCATTTAGGAAGATACTTGGGGATATATTTGATAAGAAAGACATTTATTGATTTATTCAGTCCATTCTACAGAGTTCATGTAGACGCAGGAATCTAGGGTGAATTAGAAAGCACCAAAAAGTTCTCACAGACAAAAGGAAAAAAACAAAAGCAAAAACAAAAATGAAATGTCCATCTGAATTTTGAGAAAGGTATTAAGAAGAAATTTCTTAATCCGAAAAAGTTATTCCAATGTTGGAGGAACACGAGGCACCACACCAGAGTGGTGAAGCAGTTTCTTTACATATTAAAACCATATTTACTATAGCTATTTTTTATCCAGGGGAAAGCATCAGGATTTGGAGAATTTGTGGAAAGAGCAAACACAACAATAAAGCAGTTATAAGCAAGTAATAATGATATTTGATTTAGGTCATACCTGAATGATCTTGTGGTTTTCCCTACTTTCTTCAATTTAAGTCTGAATTTGGCAATAAGGAGTTCATGATCTGAGCCACAGTCAGCTCCCCGTATTGTTTTTGCTGACTGTATAAAGCTTCTCCATCTTTGGCTGCAAAGAATATACTCAATCTGATTTCAGTGTTGACCATCTGGTGATATCCATGTATAGAGTCTTCTCTTGTGTTGTTGGAAGAAGGTGCTTGTTATGAGCAGTGCCTTCTCTTGGCAAAACTATTAGCCTTTGCCCTGCTTCATTCTGTGCTCCAAGGCCAAATTTGCCTTTTTCTCCAGATGTTTCTTGACCCTCTACTTTTGCATTCCAGTCCGTTATAATGAAAAGGACATCTTTTTTGGGTGTTAGTTTGAAAAGGTCTTGGAGGTCTTCATAGACCCATTCAACTTGAGCTATTCAGCATTACTGTTCAGGGCAGAAATTTGTATTACCATGATATCGAATGGTTTGCCTTGGAAATGAACAGAGATCATTGTTGTTTCTGAGATTGCATCAGAGTATTGTATTTCAGGCTCTTTTGTTGACCATGAGGGCTACTCCATTTCTTCTAAGGGATTCTTGCTCACAGTAGTAGATATAATGAGTTAAATTATATATGAGTTAAATTATAATGAGTTAAATTCATCCATTCCAGTCCATTTTAGTTTGCTGATTCCTAGAATGTTGATGTTCACTCTTGCCATCTCCTGTTTGACCACTTCCAATTTGCCTTAATTCATGGACCTAACATTCCAGGTTCCTATGCAATATTGCTCTTTACAGCAGTGGACTTTGCTTCTATCACCAGTCACATCCACAACTGGGTGCTGTTTTTGCTATGGCTCTGTCCCTTTATTCTTTCTGGAGCTATTTCTTCACTGATCACCAGTAGCATATTGGGCACCTACCAACCTGGGGAGTTCATCTTTCAGTGTCCTACCTTTTTGCCTTTTTATAGTGTTCATGGGTTTCTCAAGGCAAGAATACTGAAGTGGCTTGCCATTCCCTTCTCCAGTGGACCACAGTTTGTCAGAACTCTCCACCATGACCCATCTGTCTTGGGTGGCCCTACACAGCAAGGCTCATAGTTTCATTTAGTTAGACAAGGCTGTGGTCCATGTGATCAGATTGGTTAGTTTTCTGTCTTTGTGGCTTTCTGTGATTGTGGTTTCTGTTGGATTATCGAAAAAGCAAGACAGTTCCAGAAAAACATCTATTTCTTCTTTATTGACTATGCCAAAGCCTTTGACTGTGTGGATCACCACAAACTGTGGAAAATTCTGAAAGAGATGGGAATACCAGACCACCTGATCTGTCTCCTGAAAAATCTGTATGCAGGTCAGGAAGCAACACTCAGAACTGGACATGGAGCAACACACTGGTTCCAAATAGGGAAAGGAGTACATCAAGGCTGTATTTTGTCACTGTGCTTATTTAACTTGTATGCAGAGTACATCATGAGAAATGCTGGGCTGGATGAAGCACAGCTGGAATCAAGATTGCTGGGAGAAATATCAATAACCTCAGATATGCAGATGTCACCACCCTTATGGCAGAAAGTGAAGAACTAAAGAGCCAACTGATGAAAGTGAATGAGGAGAGTGAAAAAGTTGGCTTAAAGCTCAACATTCAGAAAACTAAGATCATGGTATCCGGTCCTATCAATTCATGCAGATAGATGGGTAAGCAATGGAGACAGGGACAGACTTTATTTTGGGGAGCTCCAAAATCACTGCAGATGATGACTGAAGCCATAAAATTAAAAGACACTTACTTCTTGAAAGAAAAGTTATGACCAACACGGACAGCATTTAGAAAGCAGAGACATTACTTTGCCAACAAATGTCTGTCTAGTCAAGGCTATGGTTTTTCCAGTTGTCATGTATAGATGTGAGAGTTGGACTATAAAGAAAGCTGAGCACCAAAGAATTGCTTCTTTTGAACTGTGGTATTGGAGAAGACTCTGAGAGTCCCTTGGACAGCAAGGAGATCCATCTAGTCCATCCTAAAGAAAATCAGTCCTGAATATTCATGGGAAGGACTGATGCTGAAGCTGAAACTCCAATGCTTTGACCACCTGATGTGAAGAAGTGACTCATTGGAAAAGACCCTGATGCTGGGAAAGATTGAAGGTGGGAGGAGAAAAGGACGACAGAGGATGAGATGGTTGGATGGCATCACCAACTCAATGGACATGAGTTTGAGTAAACTTCGGGAGTTGTTGTTGGACAGGGAGGCCTGACATGCTGCAGTCCATGTGGATGCAGAGTCAGACACGACTGAGTGACTGAACTGATGTAACTGAATAACATTAGTACTTTCTAATGTGTTGCCAACATTCACTTCCATTTTATCAGTTATTGGCTCACATCAGTCCCTTATTTAATTTTTAAATCTATCCTCATTTTTTCATTTTAAAGATACTACAATGAACATTACTTCACTAAACCTCTACGCTTTTAAGTATTTCTTTTATTTATGCAAATCTCTTAGAATGGCTGGGGTTACATTATTGCATCAATTAAGGCATAAATTAGACAGGTGAGCTTATAAGAAGAAACAAACCTCAGTTTTACTTTGAGCATGTCATAGAGTCAAGAGCGTGCCTTGAAAGGGTCCCTACTATTAGAACTACCTGAAAGAGACTGGTGCATAATCACATGAAAAAAACAATGGTGGGTCAGTTTCTCCACCAAACAGATGCCGAGCTGAAGACCCACTTGCAGGAGGTTTATTAGGCAGTGCTCTCAACAATAACACTGAGTGAAGCCAAGAGGATCTGGTAGGGAGAGAAGGTGGATTTCCATGCGATTGCACAAAAGCTTAGCTTGTCTCACAGGAAGCCCTGGAGTTGGTACTACCCTTCAGAGTTGTCCCAGATTAAAATAAGAAAGCTGATCCTTTGTAGTCCTGCACTGACCAGTTATGAGAATGGAACATGAACTACCTAAGGTCACTCCTTTCAGCCTGAGGGCAACAACCAGAACTCCAGGCAACTGAGCACCTCTGTCCTTAAGGAGAAGTATTGGATGGTGTCTCCACAAACTTCATAAACACCAGCCCTCAACTATCTTTCAGCCAATACACCTCTGAAATCTGGTATTTAGTGTTCAAGCATGATTTTTGTGTGCGATACATTTTTCATTCAATACTTCTAAATGATAATTGCTTATTATATTCCTCTCTTCCAACGATCTTCTTTCATCTCATTGACCAACTTCTGCCTTCTGAGCTCTAAGTTGTTGAGTGTTCCAGTATCTAAAGAGCCTCTGTTTCTAAATTCAGAATTATTCAATGAAAAATGTTAAATAAAGTAACTCTAAAGCATTATTAATACCCAAGGGCTTCGCTCTTCACTTTTTCTTTTAAAAATTAATTCACTTATTTTAATTGGAGGCTAATTACAAAACTGTGGTGGTTTCAGACATACATTGACGTGAATTAGCCATGGGTATACATGTGTCCCCCGTCCCGAACCCCTCTTCCACCTCCCTCCCCATCCCATCCCTCTGGGTTGTCCCAGTGCACCGGCTTTGAGTGCCCTGTTTCATGCATCGAACTTGGACTAGTGATCTATTTCACATATGGTAATATACATGTTTCAATGCTATTCTCTCAAATCATCCCACCCTCACCTTCTCTCATAGAGTTCAAAAGTCTGTTCTTTATATCTGTGTCTGTTTTGCTGTCTTTCATATAGGGTCGTCATTACCATCTTTCTAAATTCCGTATATATGTGTTAACATACTGTATTGGTGTTTTTCTTTCTGACTTGCTTCACTCTGCATAATAGGCTCCAGTTTCATCCTCCTCATTAGAACTGATTGAAATGTATTATTTTTAATAGCTGAGTAATGTTCCATTGTGTATATGTACCACAGCTTTCTTATCCATTCATCTCCCAATGGACATCTAGGTTGGTTCCATGTCCTAGCTATTGTAAACAGTGCTGTGATGAACATTGGGGTATATGTGTCTGTCTCAGTTTTGGTCTCCTCAGTGTGTATGCCCAGCAGTGGGATTGCTGGGTCATAAGGCAGTTCTGTTTCCAGTTTTTTAAGGAATCTCCACACTGTTCTCCATAGTGGCTGTGCTAGTTTGCATTCCCACTAACAGTGTAAGAGGGTTCTCTATTCTCCACACCCTCTCCAGCATTTATTGTTTGTAGACATTTTGATAGCAACCATTCTGACAGGCATGAGATGGTACCTCATTGTGGCTTTAATTTTCATTTCTCTGATAATCAGTGATGTTGAGCATTTTTTCATGTGTTTGTTAGCCATCTGGATGTCTTCTTTGGAGAAATGTCTGTTTAGTTCTTTGGCCCATTTTTTGATTGGGCCTTTTATTTTCCTGGAATTGAGCTGCTTGTATATTTTTAAGATTAATTCTTTGTCAGTTGCTTCATTTGCTATTATTTTCTCCCATTCTGAAGGTTGTCTTTTCACCTTATAGTTTCCTTCATTATGTGAAAGCTTTTAAGTTTAATTAGGTCCCATTTGTTTATTTTTGCTTTTATTTCCATTATGCTGGGAGGTGGGTCATAGAGGATCTTGCTGTGATTTATGTCAGAGAGTGTTTTGCCTATGTTTTCCTCTAAGAGTTTTATAGTTTCTGGTCTTACATTTAGATCTTTAATCCATTTTGAATTTATTTTTGTGTATAGTGTTATAAAGTGTTCTAGTTTCATTCTTTTATGAGTGATTGACCAGTTTTCCCAGCACCAATTGTTAAAGAGATTGTCTTTTCTCCATTGTATATTTTTGCCTCCTTTGTCAAAGATAAAGTGTCCATATATGTGTGGATTTATCTCTGGGTTTTCTATTCTGTTCCATTCATCTGTATTTCTATCTTTGTGTCAGTACCATACTGTCTTGATGACTGTAGCTTTGTAATATAGCCTGAAGTCATGGGGTTTGATTCCTCCAGTTCCATTCTTTCTCAAGATTGCTTTGGCTATTCGAGGGGCTTTTTTGTATTTCTATACAAATTGTGAAATTATTTGTTCTAGTTCTCTGAAAAATACTATTGGCATTTTGATAGGAATTGCATTGAATCCACAGATTGCTTTAGGTAGAATACTCATTTTCACTATATTGAGTCTTCCAATCCATGAACATGGTATATTTCTCCATCTATTTGTGTCATCTTTGATTTCTTTTATCAGTGTTTTATAGTTTTCTATATATAGGCCTTTTGTTTCTTTAAGTAGATTCATTCCTAAGTATTTTATTCTTTTTATCACAATGGTGAATGGTATTATTTCCTTAATTTCTCTTCCTGTTTTCTCATTGTTAGTGTATAAGAATGTAAGGGATTTCTGTGTATTAGATTTATATTGTGCAAATTTACTATGTTCATTGATCAGCTCTAGTAATTTTCTGGTGCTGTCTTTAGGGTTTTCTATGTAGAGGATCATGTCATCTGCAAACATTGAGAGTTTTACTTCTTTTCTAATCTGGATTCCTTTTATTTATTTTTCTTCTCTGATTGCTGTGGCTAAAACTTCCAAAACTATGTTGAATAGCAGTGGTAAGAGTGGGCACCCTGATCTTGTTCCTGATTTTAGGGGAAATGCTTTCTACTTTTCACCATTGAGGATAATGTTTGCAGTAGGTTTATCATATATGGCTTTTATTATGTTGAGGTATGTTCCTTCTATGCCTGCTTTCTGGAGAGTTTTTATCATAAATAGGTGTTGAATTTTGTCAAAGGCTTTCTCTGAATCTATTGAGATAATCATATGGCTTTTATCTTTCAGTTTGTTAATGTGGTATATCACATTGATTGATTTGTGAATATTGAAGAATCCCTGCATCCCTGGGATAAAACTCACTTGGTCATGATGTATGATCTTTTTAATATGTTGTTGGATTCTGTTTGCTAGAATTATGTTGAGGATTTTTGCATCTATGTTTATCAGTGATATTGGCCTATAGTTTTCTTTTTTTGCAGCATCTTTGTCTGGTTTTGATATTAGGGTGATGGTGGCCTCATAGAATGAGTTTGGGAATTTACCTTCCTCTGCAATTTTCTGGAAGAGTTTGAATAGGATGGGTATTATGTCTTCTCTAAATTTTTGATAGAATTCACCTGTGAAGCCATCTGATACTGGGCTTTTGTTTATTGGAAGATTTTTGATTACAGTTTTGATTTATGTGCTTGTGAAGGGCCTGTTAAGATTTTCTATTTCTTCCTGGTTTAGTTTTGGAAAGTTACACTTTTCTAAGAATTGTCCATTTCTTCCAAATTGTCCATTTCATTGGCATATAGTTGCTGATAGTAGTCTCTTATGATCCTTTGTATTTCTGTGTTGTCTGTTATGATTTCTCCATTTTCATTTCTAATTTTGTTGATTTGATTCTTCTCCTTTTTTTCTTGATGAGTCTGGGTAACGGTGTGCCTATTTTATCTTCCCAAAGAACCAACCTTTTAGTTTTGCTGATTTTTGCTATAGTTTCCTTTGTTTCTTTTCCATTTATTTATCTCCTATTTTTATGATTTTTTTTTCCTTCTACTAACCCTGGGGTTTTTCATTTCTTCTTTTTCTGGTTGCTTTAGGTGTAAAGTTAGGTTATTTATTTGATTTTTCTCTTGCTTATTGAGGTAAACTTGTATTTCTATGAACCTTCCCCTTAGCACTGCTTTTACTGAATCCCATAGGTTTGGGGTTGTCGTGTTTTCATTTTCATTTGTTTCTATGCGTATTTTTATTTCCTTTTTTATTTCTTCTGTGATTTGTTGGTTATTCAGAAGCATATTGTTTGGCATTCATATTTTGTATTTTTAATAGTTTTTTATCCCTGTAGTTGACATCTAATCTTACTGCACTGTGATCAGAAAAGAGGCTTGAATTGATTTCAATTCTTTTGAATTTACCAAGGCTAGATTTATGGCCCAGGATGTAATCTATCCTGAAGAATATTCCGTGTGCACTTGAGAAAAAGGTGAAATTCGTTGTTTTGGGGTAAAATGTCTTATTGATATCAATTAGGTCTAACTGGTCAATTGTATCATTTAAATTTTGTGTTTCCTTGCTGATTTTCTGTTTGGTAGATCTATCCATAGGTGTGAGTGGGGTATTAAAGTCTCCCACTATTATTGTGTTACTGTTAATTTCCCCTTTCATATACTTGTTAGCATTTGCCTTATGTATTGAGGTGCTCCTATATTGTGTGCATATATATTTATAATTGTTATATCTTCTTTTTGGATTGATCCTTTGATCATTATGTAGTGTCCTTTCTTTGTCTCTTTTCACAGCCTTTATTTCAAAATCTATTTTATCTGATATGAGTATTGCTACTCCTGCTTTCTTTTGGTCTCTATTTGCATGGAATATCTTTTTCCAGCCCTTCATTTTCAATCTGTATGTGTCCATGGTTTGGGATGGGTCTCTTGTAGACAGCATATATAGGGGTCTTATTTTTGTATCCATTCAGCCAGTCTTTGTCTTTTGGTTGGAACATTCAACCCATTTACATTTAAGGTAATTATTGATAAGCATGATCCTGTTGCCATTTACTTTGTTGTTTTGGGTTTGAGTTTATAAATTCTTTCTGTGTTTCCTGTCTAGAGAAACATTTAGCATTTGTTGAAGAGGTGGTTTGGTGGTGCTGAATTCTCTCAGCTTTTGCTTATCTGTAAAGCTTTTGATTTCTCCTTCATATTTGAATGAGATCCTTTCTGAGTATAGTCATCTGGGTTGTAGGTTTTTCTCTTCCATCATTTTAAGTATGTCCTGCCATTCCCTTCCAGCCTGAAGAGTTTCTATTGAAAAATTAGCTGCTATCCTTATGGGGATCCCCTTGTGTGTTATTTGTTGCTTTTCCCTTGCTGCTTTTAATATTTGCTCTTTGTGTTTGATCTTCATTAGTTTGATTAATATGTGTCTTGGGGTGTTTCGCCTTGGGTTTATCTTGTTTGGGACTCCCTGGGTTTTTTGGACTTGGGTGGTTATTTCCTTCCCCATTTTAGGAAATTTTTCAACTATTATCTCCTCAAGTATTTTCTCATGTACTTTCTTTTTGTCTTCTTCTTCTGGGACTCCTATAATTCAAATGTTGGGGCATTTAACATTGTCCCAGAGGTCTCTGAGGTTGTCCTCATTTAATTCCTTTTTCTTTTTTCCTCTCTGCTTCATTTATTTCCACCATTCTATCTTCCATCTCACTTATTGTATCTTCTGCCACAGTTATTCTACTGTTGGTTCCCTCCAGAGTGCTTTTGATTTCAGATATTGCATTACCCATTATTGATTGACTTCTCTATTTCTTCTTGGTCCTTGTTAAACATTTCTTGCATCTTCTCAACTATATCCTTTAGCATTTGTTGGAGAGCTGGTTTGGTGGTGCTGAATTCTCTCAGTTTTTGCTTATCTGTAAAGCTTTTGATTTCTCCTTCATATTTGAATGAGATCCTTTCTGAGTATAGTCATCTGGGTTGTAGGTTTTTCTCTTCCATCATTTTAAGTATGTCCTGCCATTCCCTTCCAGCCTGAAGAGTTTCTATTGAAAAATTAGCTGCTATCCTTATGGGGATCCCCTTGTGTGTTATTTGTTGCTTTTCCCTTGCTGCTTTTAATATTTGCTCTTTGTGTTTGATCTTCATTAGTTTGATTAATATGTGTCTTGGGGTGTTTCGCCTTGGGTTTATCTTGTTTGGGACTCCCTGGGTTTTTTGGACTTGGGTGGTTATTTCCTTCCCCATTTTAGGAAATTTTTCAACTATTATCTCCTCAAGTATTTTCTCATGTACTTTCTTTTTGTCTTCTTCTTCTGGGACTCCTATAATTCAAATGTTGGGGCATTTAACATTGTCCCAGAGGTCTCTGAGGTTGTCCTCATTTAATTCCTTTTTCTTTTTTCCTCTCTGCTTCATTTATTTCCACCATTCTATCTTCCATCTCACTTATTGTATCTTCTGCCACAGTTATTCTACTGTTGGTTCCCTCCAGAGTGCTTTTGATTTCAGATATTGCATTACCCATTATTGATTGACTTCTCTATTTCTTCTTGGTCCTTGTTAAACATTTCTTGCATCTTCTCAATCCTTGTCTCTAGTCTATTTATCTGTAACTCCATTTTGTTTTCAAGATTTTGGATCATCTTTACTATCATTATTCTGAATTCTTTATCAGGTAGGATCCCTATCTCTTCCTCTTTTGTTTGGTTTGGTGGGCATTTATCATGTTCCTTTACCTGCTGAATATTTTTCTGCCTTTTCATTTTGTTTAGATTGCTGTGTTTGGGGTGCCCTTTCTGTAAGCTGGAAGTTTGTGGTTCCTCTTTATTGTGGAGCCTGCTCCCTGTGGGTGGGGTTGGACTAGTAGCTTGTCAAGGTTCCCTGGTAGGGTAGCTTGCATCTGTGTTCTGGTGGATGGAGTTGGAACTCTTTTCTCAGAAGTGCAATGAAGTGTCCAGTAGTGAGTTTTGGGGTGTCTATAGCTTTAGGCAGCCTATCTTTTAATGCTCAGGGCTGTGTTCCTGCTTGGCTGGAGAATTAGTATGGTACTTCTTGCTCTGGAACTTGTTGTCCTTTGGGTGGAGCTTAGTTTCAGGGTCGGTATGGAGGTTTTGGATGAGCTCTTGTCTATTAATACTCCCTGGAATCAGGAGTTCTCTGATGTTCTCAAGTTTTGGAGTTAAGCCTCCTACCTCTGGCTTTCAGTCTTATTCCTACAGTAGCCTCAAGACTTCTCCATCCACACAGCACATATGATAAAACATCTAGGTTAATGGTGAAAGAATTCTCCATAGCAAGGGACACCCAGAAAGGGTCACAGAGTTACATGGAGAAGAGGGAGGAGGGAGATAGAGGTAGGTGACCAGGAAGAGAAGAGGGGGAGTCAAAAGGAAAGAGACCAGTTTAGCCAGTAATCAGTCCCCTAAGTGTTCTCCACAGCCCAGAACACCCAGAGAGATTCACAGAGTTACATAGAGAAGACAAGTTCCCTCCTGCCTGTGAGGAGGGAAATAGAGGTGATCAGGAGAAGAGGGGGAGTCGAAAGGCGAGAGACCAATTTAGCCAGTAATCAGTTCCCTAAGTGTTCTCCACAGCCCAGAACACCCAGAGAGATTCACATGGTTAAGTAGAGAAGAGAAGGGGGAAGGAGGAGGTAGAGGTGACCTCAGGGAGAAAAGGGAGAGTCAAAAGGGGAAAGAGCAATCAAGCTAGTAATCATACCCTTAAGAGAAAATGGGTACTGAAGATTAGATTCTTAAAGGTACAAAATTGATAACAAATACCAAAAAGCAAAGATTAAAAATCTAGAGTTTAGACTCTCAAAAATACAATATTAAAAATGCAAAACAAAATCAATCACAAAAATTAAAAATATTTATATATGAAATTTGCTTTAAAAATAGGGTCATTTTTGAAAGATAATAGTAGGTTATAAAAATGAAAATTAAAGGAGCAATAAAGAAAAATTTTTTAAATTAAAAAGTAATAATAATAAAAATATATCTAGGAATTTCACTGGAGCTGATGTGGGCAGGGTGGGGTCAGTTCAGTTTCAGATAGTTCCTTGTTCCAGCTTATACTTGATCTTAAGGTCTATAGGCCCCCTCCAATGATTAGTAAATGTTAACTACAGGGTTTTATTTATTTATTTATTTTTTAACTACAGGGTTTTAATCTGTTGCACCTGTCCCTTCTAGAGCAGTTCCCTCTTTGTTTATCTTGGCTTCCACTGTTTGCAAGTCTCTTCAGTGTCTAATTTCTGCCCTGACACAAGGGGGCAAAGGCGATCACTTATTTAGGCTCACTTGTTCAGTTGTGTTGTGGGGAGGGAGGGACACTGCAAGCAAATATCGCTGGCATGTGTGGGGAGTGCTTGTAGTGTATGGACCACACTGGTTTGCCCCAGTTCGTGGTATGTGCTTTCCGGGTCTACATTGCTCAGGCTCCAGGGTGCTCTACAGGAGCCCCGTCCAAAGTGGGCCCTGCACTTGAGTACTTCCCAAGTCTAAGCCACTCAGGTTCAGGTTCTCAGGTACCCCGCAAGTGCACAGACTCAGTTGGGTGTGCGTCTTGTGCCCTTCCCAGTTCTGAGCAGCTCAGGTGACCGGGTGCTTGGTGAGTGCACTGTCCCAGGTGGACAGTGCCTCTTAATCACCTCCCTGGTCCAGCTGCTCGGTTTCCCCGGTGCGCTGCAAAAGCACCATCTCAGGTGTGCCGTGTGTCTCCTCTGGGGAGCTGATCTCAGGCTGTGACCCTCCTGACAAATGTCAACCATCCAGGATCCCAGGAAGATGTGGTTAGCAACTGGGAGCCTGCTCACAGTTTAATGGAGGATGCTGGTCTCTGGGGCCGAGATTGCCCCTTGCCTTCCGGCTCTGGCTGTCACAAACCTGTCTCTCTGCCGCTGGCCACGGCGGGAGGCGGGGGAGCCTGTACACAGCCAGCTGGCTCTCCCTTGGTATTCACTCAATCCTTTGCTCTGTGAGCTGGCCAGGCTGCACATTAGAGCGTTTCTCCGGAAAGTTCTCTTTTTCTTTTCTTCTCTCTGGCGATCCCACAGTTTGGGTTGCTATCCCACATTACCTTCCTCAGGTTGTCCTTAGCGCATTTAGGTCCGGTCCTTACCCTAAGCACCGAAGATGCAGCCAGTGCCTCCCTATCCATCTCCTACCTGCTGGGAGCAGACGTGAGCCTCTGGGCTACTTCTCTGCTGGCAGTTGCGGCTAGGCGTGTATTCTGTGGAGTGTGAGAGTGTGTGTGTGTGTGTGTGTGTGTGTGTGTGTTTTCTCCTGGTTATGTTGTCCTCTGAGATTCCAAAACTCCCCACAGACCTGCCTGTGAGAGGGTTTCCTACTATTTGGAAACGCCTCCTCCTTCTCAACTCCCACTCCAGGATGGGTTTCCATCCCTAACTCTTTTGTCTCTCTTTTTGTCGTTTATATTTTGTCCTACTTCCTTTTGAAGAGAATGGGCTCCCTTTATGGGTGCCTGGTGTCCTCTGCCAGCATTCAGAAGTTGTTTTGTGGAAGTTGCCTAGCATTCAAATGATCTTTTGATGAGTTTGTCGGGGAGAAAGTGGTCTCCCGTCCTATTCCTCTGCCATCTTGGGCCTTCCCCCTCACTCTTCATCCTTAAACATCACCTTAACTCCTCTATCTCATCTCCTAGAAACTGCCAAAGAGGGGGAAGTGAGATTTATTTTACATTTTGGTGTTTGCTATTGTTATTTTAATTTCTCTAGGAAGATTACTGCTATCATGTTTTTTTTTAACTCACTGAAATAGATTTTTGTCCACAGTCTTGAGTTCCTGAAATGGCCATGATGAAAATTAGACATTATTTGGAAGTTTGCATGTGAGCATGGTGAGTCGCTTCAGTCATGTCCAACTCTTTGTGACCCCATGGACTGTAGCCCACCAGGCTCCTCTGTTCAAGGGATTCTCCAGGCAAGAATACTAGAGTGGGTTGCCAGGCCCTCTTCCCAGGGATCTTCCTGAACCAGGGATTTAACCAACAACTCTTATGTATCCTGCATTAGCAGGTAGGTTCTTTACCACTAACACGATGAGAGAAGTCCTATTTGAAAGTGTAATCCTTTTAAATATGTTTAGTGTGTAAAAACAAAACAAACACTTGTGAATAAAGTACTGTTTCTTAGATAGCTCTAAAAAAAGGAAACATAAAATTCAGTAACATTTCAAAGTAGAAACAAAAGAATACCATGAAGTAGTTAAATATAAATACCAACTCCTATTAGCATTCTGCTACATTTAAATAATGATTTCACAAATCTCTTCAAACATTTATTTAAAAGATTTCTAAATTATGAAGTCATTAGTATATAATGCAATGTTCTAAATACCAGCATTCTTTCTAAAGTCATGTCACATTATGGCACACTAATTTGTAAAACAGGAGAAAAAAATATCATATTACATTCATGACTTTAAACCTTACACATAAATATTAATGAAGAGGCTCTTTGTTTCCTTCCATTCAGAAAAAATCAGTATTTGCTTTAAGGCTACTTTTGTGTGTGTGTGTGTTTTCTCCTGGTTATGTTGTCCTCTGAGATTCCAAAACTCCCCACAGACCTGCCTGTGAGAGGGTTTCCTACTATTTGGAAACGCCTCCTCCTTCTCAACTCCCACTCCAGGATGGGTTTCCATCCCTAACTCTTTTGTCTCTCTTTTTGTCGTTTATATTTTGTCCTACTTCCTTTTGAAGAGAATGGGCTCCCTTTATGGGTGCCTGGTGTCCTCTGCCAGCATTCAGAAGTTGTTTTGTGGAAGTTGCCTAGCATTCAAATGATCTTTTGATGAGTTTGTCGGGGAGAAAGTGGTCTCCCGTCCTATTCCTCTGCCATCTTGGGCCTTCCTCCTCACTCTTCATCCTTAAACATCACCTTAACTCCTCTATCTCATCTCCTAGAAACTGCCAAAGAGGGGGAAGTGAGATTTATTTTACATTTTGGTGTTTGCTATTGTTATTTTAATTTCTCTAGGAAGATTACTGCTATCATGTTTTTTTTTAACTCACTGAAATAGATTTTTGTCCACAGTCTTGAGTTCCTGAAATGGCCATGATGAAAATTAGACATTATTTGGAAGTTTGCATGTGAGCATGGTGAGTCGCTTCAGTCATGTCCAACTCTTTGTGACCCCATGGACTGTAGCCCACCAGGCTCCTCTGTTCAAGGGATTCTCCAGGCAAGAATACTAGAGTGGGTTGCCAGGCCCTCTTCCCAGGGATCTTCCTGAACCAGGGATTTAACCAACAACTCTTATGTATCCTGCATTAGCAGGTAGGTTCTTTACCACTAACACGATGAGAGAAGTCCTATTTGAAAGTGTAATCCTTTTAAATATGTTTAGTGTGTAAAAACAAAACAAACACTTGTGAATAAAGTACTGTTTCTTAGATAGCTCTAAAAAAAGGAAACATAAAATTCAGTAACATTTCAAAGTAGAAACAAAAGAATACCATGAAGTAGTTAAATATAAATACCAACTCCTATTAGCATTCTGCTACATTTAAATAATGATTTCACAAATCTCTTCAAACATTTATTTAAAAGATTTCTAAATTATGAAGTCATTAGTATATAATGCAATGTTCTAAATACCAGCATTCTTTCTAAAGTCATGTCACATTATGGCACACTAATTTGTAAAACAGGAGAAAAAAATATCATATTACATTCATGACTTTAAACCTTACACATAAATATTAATGAAGAGGCTCTTTGTTTCCTTCCATTCAGAAAAAATCAGTATTTGCTTTAAGGCTACTTACTCAGAAAACAGGACACCATCATGTCACCCTCATCAACCAAAGTGTCTATTAAGCACACATGTGATGCTTCTCTTTGGAGATCATCTGTTTCAGGGCTCAGATTCTCTCACCATGGCAGTGTGCAACACAGGAAAAATAGCAAAGCAGAACCTACTATGCCCATGATAAGTACTGTGTTTAGGTACTTGCATCTATTACACAACAGGACAATCTACATTTAGAATCTGGACCAGGCCCTTCATTATTATGATATTTACATATCCTAAGTTAGTCTTTGAAAAGCTTTGGAATTAATGTTTCCTGTAATAAAATAGCTAGAAGTGCATTGAACAATATCTGCTGAAGTCACCCTCACTTCATGCCCACTGATTCACTGTTTTAAAAAATTGAGACATAATTAGCATACAAGATTATATTCATTTCAGATATACAACATAATGATTCCACATTTGTACATCCTGCAAAATGAGCATCACGTCTACCGAACACCCATCATCACGCATAGTTAAAACTATTTTTGTTGTGATGAGAACTTTTAAGATCCATATACTTTCTAAGTAACTGGCAACTATGCAAAATCATATTATTAGCTATAATAGTGGTGTACATAACATGTCCAGGACTTATTATTTTATCACTGGAAGCTTGTATCTTTTGACAACTTTTACCCATTTCACTCCCCTCCTACCTCTGGTAACCACTCACTAATTTAGTTTTTAACTTTAGCCACTGACCATATCAACTTCTCATTATCTTTCAACTCCTTCTAGGTATCACAATCCTTCTTATCTAACACAGATCTCACAGTCAATTGTCTTCACTTTTTCCCCAAATATCCTCAATTTCCTTGCCCTTTACTCCCATTATTTTCAAAGGAGAATATTCCAACCTGGGATAATTCCTACTGGGCATCTTTTTGACAGCATCACAGAGTTGTTAGAGAAAAATCACACAACCAGCTCTTTAGCTGATCTCTCATTTAAATGGGGCTTCCCTGGTGGCTCAGATGGTAAAGAATCTGCCTGCAATAAAGAATGTTACCTTCCATCAGTGGGCATTTAATATTTTTTTCTCTTTCTAAATTTCCTCAAAGTCTAATATTTCTAAGCCCATTTCTTCTCTTTTCTTAAACTCCCCACCAATTCTTCATGTGCGCTTAATGATCCATTCTTATATTACATTGAAAAAAATAGCAATCATCAAACTTGGATTCCCTCATCTTCTCACCAANTTTTTTCTCTTTCTAAATTTCCTCAAAGTCTAATATTTCTAAGCCCATTTCTTCTCTTTTCTTAAACTCCCCACCAATTCTTCATGTGCGCTTAATGATCCATTCTTATATTACATTGAAAAAAATAGCAATCATCAAACATGGATTCCCTCATCTTCTCACCAACAAATTTATAAATCTGCTTATATCCCCAAACATTGTTCTTTTTCTTCATTCTTGTTACATAAGAGGTGATATCCATCTTAATTGTGCCAAATGCCAGCATCTTATGTGCTCTGGGATCTCTTTTCCCACTCTGATCAAAAACTTTACTGCTATTCACTCAAGGATTTCTTTTCCCGAAAGCATGGTCTCTTTTGGCTTTCTGTCTCTCACTCCCTTCTTGTTCATTCCCATCGTTCTCATAAGCATACATCATGCCATAATGAACTGTGCTCATTTAAGAAAAAAAAGCAAATGAATGTCTTTTTACCTCTAGTAGCCTTCCTTTTATAAAATTTCATTGGATTATAGTTGATTTACAATGTTGTGTTAGTTTCAGATGCACACCAAAGTGATTCAGTTATAGATTTATTCATTTGAGGGGGGAAATTTTTTTATCATATAGGTTATCACAGAAGATTGAGTAGAGTTCCCTGTGCTACACAATAGGTCCTTGTTGATTATCTGTCTTATACATATTAGTGTATGTATGTTAATTCCAAGCTCCTGATTCATCTTTGATAACCATGTTTGTTTTAGACATCTGTCTCTTTCTATTTTGTAAATAATTTCTTTCAAACACCATTTCAATTTTCAACTCTTAACTGTGTTCTCTTAATCCCGGACACCATTTCCTCATCTCTGTTGTCTTTTTGACTCAATGCAATCACCACATTAGCAAACTGCTGTTTTCAAAATATCAATCACCTCTGTATTTCCACAGTGAAAGAAACTTTTTCTATCTTAAATTTACTAAGGTGAGAGTGTTAATTGCTCAGTCAGACCCATTAGGCTCCTCTGTCCATGGAATTCTCCAGGCAAGAATACTGGAGTGGGTAGACATTCCCTTCTCCAGGGGATCTTTCCAACCCAGGGATTGAATCCAGGTCTGCTGCAATGCTGGTAGATTCTTTACCGTGTGAGCACCAGGGAAGCCCTAAATTTGTTAAGTTGCTATCAAAAATTACATGCTAACTATTCTTATTTTCTTGAAAGACTCCCTACTCTTTGCTTTTATGACACTACATTTTCCTGTTTTTCATCTTTCTTGTTTCTGTCTTTCTCTACTTTCTGTTTCTCTGTTATCCCATTAATGATCATATTCCTATGACCATGAGCCTGGGTCCTCTTTTTTTTTGTTTTTGGAATATGTTTACTTTTTTCCAGATTACCTCATCTAATCCCATAGTTTTAAATGCTTCTATTCTACATGGTGACAATTCATAAGCTTTTATCTCCATGCAAAATCTTCTTCTAAGCTCTTGATTAATATATTTAACCTATTTAACATTTCCAATTATATATATCACTGATATCTCAAATGTAGCCTGTTTAAAATGAAACACATGATTCACTACACTATTCTACAATCCATCCGTGTCAAGATCTTCCTTCATTTTAGAAAATGGCAAATATTTTACTCTTTCAAGCTGTTGAAGTCAGAAGCCTAGCAGTAACACTTTCTCATAATTCATGCATTCAATTAGCCAAAATATCTTCAGTTCTACCTTCTCCATAAGCATTAAATCCATTCATTTCTTTTCATCTAGTCTGCCTCCATCCAAATGTAGTGAACATTATGACTTATCCCTCTTCACAAGAGTAATCTTTTGTGCCAGATAAATTGAATTGATACTTTCCAGCATAAAGTCTTTCAACAATTTCCCATTATGCCTATAATTATAACCTGATTTTTTTTCTTGTTTTCCATAAATATATACTCCCACTTTGAGGGGATTTCAGGTTAACTACATTCAGCAAATAGCTTTCATGACTCCATCTTGAATTCTACCACTTTCTCTGGCTCACTCTGCTCCAACTCCATTGACTTTCATTCATTTCCTCAATCCTCTTTCCTACCTTATGGTATTTTCAAACTGTACAAAGAACATTTCCACCCCCTCAGCCTGTTCTTTTAATCACTTACTCCATGTGACACATCATGTCTCAGTTTAAATTTTACCTCCCTATATATCCTACCTGAAATAGATTTCTTCAGCTTATTATCAATCTCAAAAAGTTGCTTCATTAAAAATTTTACAGATGTTTAGTTTTGCTTTATGTTTCCTTGTTTTTGTATTATTCCTTTAAAAAAAATCATTTCTCCTTATAGAGAAATAAGTAACCTGTTAAGTATTAGATTATAGCAATCATGTCATTTTTTTTCACCACAGTAACCCCAGTCTCATAGCTTCATATCTTATACATATTAGGAACTTAATATTAGTCAAAGAAATAGCTATTATCTGAGTATTCTAATTATATATGTTATTACACACTGCTCAGGCTGCTGTAACAAAATACTATAGATTAGGCAAATTATAAACAACAGAAATTTATTTTTGACAGTTCTGGAGGCTGACAAGTGCAAGATCAAGGTACTGGCCAATTCAGTGTTTGGTGAGAGCCTGCCTCCTGGTCCACAGACAGCCATCTTCTCACTGTGCACTCGTGGCAGAGGGGGCATGAAGCTCTCCAGAGCCTCTTTTATAAGGATACTAATCCCAGTCACAAGGGCTCTGCCCTTATGGCCCAATCACCTCCCCAAAGTCCCACATCTAAATGCCATAGTATTGAGAATTAGGTTTCAGCATATGAATTTTGGGGGTGATGAAGCATTTAGCATACAGTACTATATACATATGCATCATTAGCACTTCCCATAGGGTAGAATATTTCCACAGTTTGTATGGGATACAATATTAGATGACACATGAATAATTATATCTTATTCTTATTTTAATAAATAAATATAAATTTTGGTATAGTTAATTATATTTTATATAATTATTGTTTACACAGTAAATTATATATTGTATAACTAAGTTAAATAATATAATAAATGAATATTTAGAAAATATACTTAGAAGAAAATAGGGACCTCTTCTGAAACCCATGATTTTCCAGATAATAGTCATGAGATATCATTTCTGAAACTTTCTACTTCTTGGCTAGCAAATTAGGCTCCACAATGTTGGCATACTAGGGAAAAAGACACAAATCTGCTAAATCAGAGACAAAGGAATTTATTACTCAAAGTAACAACAACTGTAAGACTATCATTGTTTGCTCAAGTTCCTGGAGCCTCCATTTTCACAGTGATGCAAAGAAGACAGGGATGCCTGCATACCCACTACTCCTAGCTTAGGGAACCCAAATCATTTTCATGGTGTGACATTCACCACAGTGAGAGAAATTATCTTGAATTCTCCTTTTCTCTGGAGAGATACATCTCTATCTTCAAGGTTGTTAAGCTATACATTCTTGAAAAGATAGTTCAGAACAAAAATAGGCCTGTTTCAAGACATACACAAATGAAGAGACTTGTGGAGAACTGTACTCAAGTAACAATGGATATGCAGTACAGGTACAACTTAAATCATTATTACTATTAGTCCCTGAGATCTGGGGGTCATTTGTTACCATAATATAATCTAGACTATTCTGAATAGTTACCGCTAGTGGTAAAGAACCTGCATGCCAATTCAGGAGATGTAAGAGATGCAACTTTGATCCCTGGGTAGGGAAGGACCCCTGGAGGAGGAAATGGCAATCCACTCCAGTACTCTTGCCTGGAAAATCCCGTAGACAAAAAGAAACTGGCAGGCTACCGTCCATGGGGTCTCAAAGAGTTGGATACAACTGAGTAACAGTGTGTACACGCATGCACACACACACATATGAAATTTTGGAATTCCGTAAACATCCACAAGTTATAAGAAAAAGTTGTGTATGACTACACCCAAACACTTTTTCTTTCGGTAGAAAGCTTGTAGCATTGATTCGATCTTGGAGTTATGATCCCCCCAAAATTCTAAAATAGGCTAAAAATGTTTTTGACTATTTCCCAAAACAGACATTTTGACTTTTCACTTATGTCTACACAGAAAGAAAGTATAATTGTCAACATAGAGAAAACCACAACGTTAACTCTCTAAAAAAAATGTAAAATCTACATGCGCCTGTTTGATTCAATCTTTCATAACTCATATGTCTTTTAACATAAAAGAATGTATGCAGTATATACATTCTTATATAAGAACTGTATATGGAATAAATAATTCTGAAAAATAATAAATAAGTACATTTAATAGTATAATAGATAAAAAATGGATTTTAAATTTCAACCTGACATAAAATAACCAGTTTGATTCAAATATGAAAAATATATGTACACATCTGTTTTGGGTAACATAAATTTAGAGCTACATAGGCTGATCTTTTTAATTATATATTTAACCTACAGGTTGCTTTTAGTGCCATGTCTTGTTAATTCATAGAAACTAGCAGCTTTATAAGAAGCTGCCTTGCTCTGCAAAAATAGACAATTCCTTCAAGACAGACCTCTTCTGAGCTTAATGCTTCATGGATTAAGTATTATGGTTCACATATGTCAAATAGACATTTCCTAGAGTTGCAAGATCAATTTGACATTCTAATTAAATAATCCGTAAAAAAAAAAAAAAAAAAAAAAAAAAAGTTCCATGAGCTGAGACTGATCAGAGAATAGCACAAAACTTTACCTATTACCTGAGCCCTGAGCAATATACTTTGATGAAAAACTGTGACTCATCCAATAAGTCAGGTCTCTGTCATACCTAATTCTCCATGTTGTTAAATTAAAAATTGTTCCTCAGAAATGCCATGATATAGAGTATTTGCAGGCTGATCTGGTGATGTAAAAGTCATCAAAGAAAGGATGGGAAAAGAATTTTAAGCAAGCATTTGAAAACATTTTCCTTCTAAAACTGACAAGATTCAATGTTGTATGAATGAAAGCCCTCAAATCTGTTAGCAAAGCATGATGGAGTGAAACTCAGTTAATGCATCTAAAATTGTAAAATTGTTTTAAAAATGCCTTTCTTATTACATCCAAATGTAATTTTCAAGACAGAGCCATAACATGACTCTGTGCACAGTGCTGTGTGTACGATAAAGCAGCAAAATTAATCCCTTCCCCTGACGACCCCTAGAAATGAAAACCCATTATAGTAATAATATTTGTACTTAGGTCATGATGTTTTTGTGCTGAATTTGAATGTCATGAAATGATTATGTATAGTGGTTGATGGGGACATGTGTGCAGATAATTACATAAATAATCCCCTTTACATAGGTGCAAGGTGACTTTCTAGATCAGGTGGAAATTAGTTGCAACCTAATAAAACTCATAATAATTTTTGTTACTGCTAAGGCATGGCTCTAACTCTCCCAAAGGGTGCTTAAACATATTTTCCTTTTCACAGGGATCCAATGAGAGAATTTGAGTAGAAGCCCAGTACCTTCAAGGCTCCTGGCTACTGCATTATATGTCAGAACCTGTCCTCAGGATATAAGTATCCATTTGGCACATGAACATCTTTCATAGGGTCAAGGAACCTTCAGTGTTGCCTTGCTCTGAAAAGAAAGGTAACCTATGAGGTTATGAAAACGGGCTTTTAGAAATTCATGTTTAAAAGCAGGGTGTATTTCTCACACCTAAGAGATTTCCCCCTTTGGAACTGAAATGTGGAACTACTCTAGTTAATCTTGTCAAGCAACTTTCATTTTCCTTTAGCCATGATAACTTTTAAAAAATATTAATTAACTAATTTGGCTACCCTGGATCTTAGTTCCGTCATGTGGGATCTTTGGTTGTGGCAAGTGTGCTCTATAGTAGGTGCACAGGCTCAGTAGTTCAGCACAGGGCTTAGTTGCTCTGTGGCATGCGGGATCTTAGTTCCCTGATCAGGGATTGAACCCATGTCCCTTGCTTACAAGGTGGATTCTTAACCACGGGAACAAGGGAAGTCCCACTTTTATTTTAACCTATGAAATGAATGTCCCTTAGAGTTTTCAGGGCTTCCCTGATAGTGCAGTTAGTAAAGAATCCACCAGCAATGCAGGAGACCCCTGTTCAATTCTTGGGTCAGGAAGATTCGCTTGAGAAGGGATAGGCTGCCCATTCCAGTATTCTTGGGCTTCTCTTGTGGCTCAGCTGGTAAAGGATCTGCCTGCAATGTGGGAGACCTGGGTTTGATCCCTTGATGGGGAAGATCCCCTGGAGAAGGGAAAAGCTACCCACTCCAGTTTTCTGGCCTAGAGAATTCCACAGTCCATGGAGTCACAAAGAGTTGGACACTATAGAATGACTTTCACTTTAGAGTCTTCAAATAACTTACTTAAAAAGAAGAAGATTCTATCCTGTCATCTTGCTTTCTTAATTGTCCCCCCATTTTACTTCATTGCAAATTAGCTTTTACACCTTCTATTGACCAAAGCATCTAATTTAAACATAGCCAATTACTTCTTAGTATAATAATTGCATGATAATAAATAATAATAATTGTACAATATTTTTTCTAGTACAATAGTATTTCCCAAGCTTTAGTCTACTTGGCAGTGTTTTAGCTTTTTCCATGTACAACTCCTGTTTTCTTAAAATTCTCACCCTCTCTATGCTTTTTAAATGTATAGAACATTGTTATTCTTTTCATTTCATTTTATTTATTTATTCTTTTGGCTGAACTGCGTGGCATGCCAGGTCCTAGTTTCCCAACCAGGGATCAAACCTATGCCCCTAGAAGTGGAAGCATGAAGTCCCAGCCAAAGACCCCAAGGCAAATCCCACCCTCTCTACTTTCTTTCTTCTTTTTTTACTTTTTAAATTATGCAAGTATGATAACACATTTAGGAGACTTGGAAAACATAGGACAACATTATATCTAGTTCCACTATAGATTGTAATTATTTTCAAGGAGATAAGTTAAGATATTTAGTTGGAGTTTCAATATCAAACTCCCATAAATTAATAGAATGAATAAGCAGAAAAGTAGAATAGTAGACCTGAAAAGCACTATGAACCAATTCAATATAATTAAGTTTATGCAATTTTCACACAACAGAATACTCTATTTTTCATGGGCATTCAATTCAATAGTTATTTGCTGAATAAGTGAATGAATGCTTATACTCTCCTCCTTTACCTTTTCTGTTTTTAAGCGCTTCTTCTATGTCATGTGATGCATGGCCACGGTTTTAATTCTTGCCTTTACAGACGATTCGTAATTATCTTACTCTTTCTTCTCCGAGCATCATTACCCAAATTCCAGATCTTTACTTTCAAATGCTTGTTAAAAAAATTCTCTATGATTTCATCACCAATAAATTAAGTTCAACAGGCCTCATGACCATCAGAACTCCAAATAACATCTACATTCTCTATTTTTGTTAACGATATTAGAATCTTCTTAGTCATTCAAGTTCCACGTATCAGTTTTATTCTGAACTTCTCCTTTTCTGTTCAGACATGCAGTCTTGAAGAGCCTGTCTCCATATTTTCTCTTCTATTTACTTTCATTAGCAACACTGTAGTTCAGGTGAGTAATAAATTCTCTCTGAGCCTTCTTCTAATCATATGCTTAGTTACTTCCCTGGCAAAACACTGATTTTACCTGTGCCTGGTGCGAAACACTACATATAGTAGACTACAATTGCTCAGTAAAAAGTATATGAAATTGGATTTTTCTACATAACCTCAGCCTTTTCCAAATCACCTGCAATAGTTTTTCTTCCTAAAAAAAGCCCTCTAAACTCCAATAAAAATTAATTTTAAAAAGAGAATGAAACAAAACATTTTGAGTGGTAAAACCAGTAACCTTTTTGTTTTCATACCTAGGTAACAACTTGTGCTAATATGCAGCCTTGAGCTGTATTTAGTTCAGTTCAGTCACTCAGTCATGTCCAACTCTTTGCAACCCCATGGACTGCAGCACACCAGGCTTCCCTGTCCATAACCAAAGATTGAAGGCAAGAGGAGAAGAGGGCAGCAGAGCATGAGATGGTTGGGCAGCATCACCAATGCAATGGACATGAACTTAGGTAAACTCCAGGAGATAGTGAGGGACAGGGAAGCCTGGCGTGCTGCAGTTGACAGGGTCACAAAGAGTTGGTGACTGAACAACAAGAATAAACTCTCTTTTCCAGAGATTAGACCTTTGGTTCTGACTCTAAGGCTAAGTTTTAGTTCCTGCAGTTCCTAAGAAAAATGTGTTACTGACTTGAACTCTCTAATTAACACCTGGCAATCCTGCCTCCTCACTCTATAAATCTATAAACTTATTTCTACTTGGTATGTGCCTTGACCAAAAATTGCCATAAAATTCAAACACCAAAGTGTACTTGCTATCAAATTAAATTTGCCTTCAGCACAAGGAATAAGTTTGTTTCCCCTAAGAGGGTGAATTCAAAGATATCTTTCTTCCACTAAAAATTGTAGAACACATTTCTTTTGATTCTGATAACAAATAAAACAAGTCTCCACAAACTCATGGAATTATAAACTTATTAAAAGTAAAGTGTATGATTTGATCTCTATTGTGCCATTAACTGTAATTTTTATATTATCTCATAGAAAGAAGATACTCAAATATTTATTATCATCTCTTTTTACTTCTGCCCTACCATAGCTTGTTTGAAACTGTTTTTCTGCCTGTTGACGTAGAGAGGAACTTGGTACAGTTACTCTGGTTATGATTGGTTCAAGACTGAAAATATATCCTAAAATAACTTTGATATTAAGGAAAGAAGAATCACAGCTCTTGAAAGTCACAGAGAGGATTAAGAAGTATTGGTGAAGTATTGGTGAACTGTAACATTCTGGTAAATTTTGAGAAAAAATTTTCCTTTCATAAGACATTGTAAGGTTGCTTGAGATTACATTTTAGAGACATTTTTATGAGTGTGTAAAATTATTTATGTCTATAGCTCTAACATATTCTCTTATTTTACCTCTCTTATGATCCCTGGGTTGGGAAGATCCCCCAGAGAAGGAAATGGCAACCCACTGCCTTGAATAGAGGAGCCTTGTGGGCTACAGTCCATGTGGTTGCAGAGTCGGACACGACTGAGTGACTGACACACACACACACTTCTTTTACTTGAAAAACAAGGAGAATCACAGAATTTTAGAGACAGAATAAAACTTTGCAAAAAGCCAGTTCAAATCCTTCATTTTGTCAAAGAGAAAACTAACACAAAAGTAGAGAGTGACTGCTAAGGCCAAAAGGAGTCAGAATTTGAATAGTAATAAGGAAAAACTTGTGAGATGCACGGGTCAGAGGAGAGAAAGCACTTTGAGAGGAGTCTTTAAAATAGATGTTAATTTCTTCCTGGTTTTCATTCGCTCCTTCTTCCAAGTAGCTGCATGTTCTCATCCACTTAAAAAACTGTATTTTCAAGGGTCCTTATAATAGGTGTGGTCATGTGATGAAAATGCTTGTGCTTCCCTTTCTCTTTTCTTTTTTAAATTATAAAATTATGATTACATATTTACAGGAGACTTGGAAAATACAAAGCAAATTTACATATAGTTACACTATATATTAAAATTTTTTAAGTAGATAAATTAAGACTTTTAGTTAGAGTTTCAATATCAAACTCTCAAAAATTAATAGAATGAATATACAGAGAACTAGAAAGACATAGTATAGCAGACCTAAAAAGCACTATGAGCCAATTCAGCATAATTAAGATTTATTCAATTTTCACACAACGGTAGGATACAAATTCTATTCAAGTACCCATAGACTATAAACTAGGAGATACTGGAACATATGCAGGACATAAAACAAGGTGCAAACATTCGGACAGTCTAAAGTTATTGAAACTTTCTCTTTTCAAATATCCCCACTGACTAGAATCCAGACCAGGCTTAAAATGAAAATATTAGAGCAGCAAGATGGAAACAGGGAACCATTCTGAGCTTGTTGAGCTGCCCACTTCTCCTGGATTACCTCCTTATATATGAACTATTCCATGAGGAATAATCTTCTGAAAGTTTGTGCTACTCTATTCTGAATCCCTTTGGTATTGCAGCTTAGCCTACAATAATAAGCTACAATAATGCTATAATAGTCTTCAGGTCAACTCTGTGGACACAGAGAACATAGCCATTTAGAGGTCAATAGAACCTTAAAGAATTTCTGGTCCAACCACCTATGTGGTGGTTGATAGATGTACCCAGCTAGGCAGAATGTTTCCTTGAGAACTGCTGCTGCTGCTGCTGCTGCTGCTAAGTCGCTTCAGTCGTGTCCGACTCTGTGCGACCCCACAGATGGCAGCCCACTGGGCTCCGCCATCCCTGGGATTCTCCAGGCAAGAACACTGGAGTGGGTTGCCATTTCCTTCTCCAGTGCATGAAAGTGAAAAGTCAAAGTGAAATCGCTCAGTCGTGTCTGACTCAGCGACCCCATGGACTGCAGCCTACCAGGCTCCTCCGCCCATGGGATTTTCCAGGCAAGAGTACTGGAGTGGGGTGCCATTGCCTTCTCCGCTTGAGAACTAGTACCTTACAATTCAAAGACAAATCTCATAAATCGATTATCTTAAATTTGAATTGTCATGCTTTTCTCCACTGAAACGTCATGATAAAAATTTGTGCCAATGAGAGCAGCAAGCTAAAATGTCAGAGAAGTGTATGCTTCAGCACTGCTTACTGTTCCTCTGAAGCATTATCAACTTTACTCCTAAAATTAACTCATTAATGCTATTCTCAGGACTAATTATTCATTCAAGCACTGGTTCACAAACAGTTAATGAATAATTACTACCTAGTAGGAACTATGCTTAGTGAATGAGATAGACAATGCTCCTGTCCTCATGTCTGATTTTTTTAAGTCATTAAAATAATTAAATTAGCAAGTCTAGGCATCATTAAGAGGAAAGACTAAGTTGCATTGGAGTGTGAAACAGGAGGAACCTAATGTAGTCTGGTACTGAGAATGTCAAACACTTTGTTTTGAAATTTTTTTAGCACTGAATCTGTTGTGTCTGTAAATTTCTCTTATTTTTCCCTTCATCTCAGTAAGTCAATTAAACATTTTTGAAAGCACGGGAAAGAATATAAAGACAAGACATTGGTTTTCACGGTATGGTGAAAAGAACCATAGCTATGGAGAAAAAGAGCAGTAGGAACTCATGCACTCCTTTATGCAGGGCAAGGTGAGAGGCACAGGGAATAACTGAAGTGAGAGAGAGCAACCCGCAGAAGATGCTTTAGGCTGGCTACCCACAGAATAATGCTCAGCTTCCCATTGGCCCTTTCTGTTAAATAAGGACAATTACGCAACAGTCTGAGTGTGTGATTGTCACAACTTTGAGTTTTCAGGTTACTTAAAAAGTGAAATTGTATGTGGGGTGTGTATGAATGAATCTTATGTACAGCGTTGTCATTATAATATAGTAAATTGACTAATCTTATAGATTAAAATTTGATTTCAACACTTTAACTTACGGGTGTTATATTTCTAGATATGAGTGAAGACACTAAACTAAAATCTGACTAAAAACATGGATTGCTTAAATGTTGGCTTGAACTTCTGAACTCTACCTAGTATTCCTGAATCAATAAAAATAATAATTTTATTATGATATTATGATATAATTATAATATTATTATTGTATAATAATAATTGTGACAAAAGAGAAAGGAGAAAACAATAGTCCTTCATGCTCATCCCTTTAAATTCATTACTAGCTCTGAATTGTAGAATGGTCTGTAAGATGAAACAAAAATAAAAAGACAGATGGTAAAACAGAACCCAACATAAGCTTGGATAGTATCCATGGAGAGGAAAATGCTTTATAATTGGTAAATATTATAATGAAACATGTTAATTCATATTATCAGGATTTAGGAGTCAAGGCCCATCTGTATGAAAAAAATATCGCCAATAAAGATGTTTTCCCACCTGGATTATCATTGGATCAATAGTGATTCTGACCACATTTCAGAAACAAGCCATATGTTGAAAAAAAAACTCTTACTTTTCAAGGGCACAAGCATGTTATGTGACATATTTTCAGAAAGATTAGACAGGATACTTTCATAGAGCTCTTGGTTGGTTCTTAGTATTTTTATCTTTAAAAGTCTTTTCACTGATCTTTTGTGGGTGGCTCTATCTTCTAACTCACCATAGTTTCAGAGATATTGTTAGGATGACATTGTTAGTTCACAGTTTCTGACTTAAAAAGGATTCTAATGGGTTTGACAGTCTTTTTCATGTTAGCCTCTCCCCACCTTTAATTTCTTTTGAAGCATTTCTGGGAAACCTAGGAAATCTACAACTATTTCTTTCTGGGTACCTTGCAACACAACTAAAAGTATATTTTAAAACAGAACATTGCTCATGCAAAGATGGTTATTAACAATGCAAAAGACTCTGCCTGCTTGGGTGCACTTTTTGGGTAGAAAATACTATAGTAGGTGGACCACGTTCTCTACTGATGGAAGAAATACCTGCTTACAGCTATGAGTCCAAAGGCCCAATTGACTAAAAATTAGTGATCCATCAGATTGATGGGCATAAAGCAATCTGCACTGTTGGCGCCTTGAAATTTCTTGCATCAGTCACCAGATCATGATTTACTAATAGGGTTTCAGGGCTTGCAAAATAGCACAACTCTAACCACATATTAATATTTAATCTGGCATTTTAAGTGCACCTAACAAAAGACCCCAGAGCTGCTGACAGAACCCTAAATTGTGAATTTCTTAAAAGGGAATTGAGCCAGTCCACAGTGATTTCATGAAAAAAGGAAATAAATGGTCTCCAACATTTCTTACATAGACCTCACCAGCCAGGGCTCTCATTTTTCTTACAAGTATTTATCATGCATTTTTAGAGGCTTTATTAGAGAATCACAAGTCTGTTTCTGGCAGCTGGCTGCAAAATCCACAATTAGATGACAGCAGATGCATTTTGGTTAATAAATTTTATATTAGACAATTTGCTCCTAAAATAATTCATTGGCACTTCCCAAATGTTGCTAAATGAGAGAAGATCTAGCCTATAAATCACTTGAATCACCTTATTACATGCTTTTACGCAACTGTATCTGTTCTGAAGCAGTAAGTTGAAAAAGGCACTCAGTGAGCAAATGAATTTGCTTTGCAACCCCATCTTCAAGGCTGAAGATGCCCACTAATGCCAAGTTCTAGAGTTATCCAGACCCACTTTAAATGAGAGACAGTGCAAAAGCAGAGGGAATGACTACCTGCTAGTGATACTGACCACATATAATTGCTATATCTAATGTCTGTGATGAGTATACAAAATAGGTGTTGAATTACTTCCACTTGTGACCAAAAAAATGCCATACTTTATGAGAGATGTTCCTATGATAACAGAATGCCACCTGTAATAACAATGTTTATTAGTGTACACATAAGGGTTACAAATGATGTCTCTTATCTATGGAACAAAACACAAAAGACAACTTATTAGCAAAAGATAAATTGCATAGCAAGATCTCAATGAGATGCTAGGTTTGTCATGAAAGAAACAAAACCTTTTTATTTGCACAGTCCAATGCCTTTATAATCCATTTAAAATAATATACTTTCCACTAGGTGGCTATTTCTGATCAGATCATTTTACCATTTTAATTACATTTTTAATATCCTGGCTGCATAAACAAAGATAAATTACAAACCCCGCACGATCTGGCTGCTAGCTCAGGCATAGTCGGTAATAATATCAGCTTTTGTTTGTGCCTCCTCTAATTAGATTCTGAAATCTAGGCTTTGTCAATCAATAATTTTAATTTTAGAATCGCCTTTTGATCTTGCATTTCATGTTTGTTTGGGAAAATGATCAGTAGGACAAAGCTGATAATTTATGCAGAAACAATCTCTCAGCAGAGCTCCGCACACATTCCTCCCCTGCAGACTACCCTTGACACAGGTCTAATTAGCATGCAGATATGTGTCGCCTCATTGGCAATTCAAATTGCTTTTTTATAATGTACCTCAAATTGTGCTACTCAAACATTGTATTTGATTTCCAAAGCCCCCTGGGCATCCCATCATGTCTCCCCTCGTCCTGGGTCTGAAGCATTTATTGAACAATCTGCGGAGACTGGCTGTCTTTTTGAAAACACCCAAACATCGCATCCTCTGTGGGGCCAGCTTTTCTTCTTGTCAGAGAGCAACTTGTTCCTCCGAGGAATTCCTTGTGCCCCATTTGTGGGTTTAGAGATGATCGGGTTCCTCGAGAGTTGATTCTCCCACGTGGTTGATCTATAAGGCTTCACTTCTGTGCCACTCCTTTTTAAAGAGGGGGAGGCTGTCGGGTGAGCCCACATTAATATGCGACACCTAACCACATCTCTGAATGCCAGTCTTCCATTCTTCATTAAACAAAAATGGCTGGATTGCAAGGACTGTTTTTGCCTCTCTCCCACATGCAGACGCACACACACACATTCGTTTTCTCGGGCATACATATGTGCCCGCAACCTTCTGCCGCGTCTACACACCCACCCAAGACACAAGGAGCATAGCAGGTCAGGATGGAGTTGTGCATGAAGTTGTCTGCTGTACACGTGAAGAATAAGGAGATTCCCGCATACATACACAGGGGCTTTTTTTTTTCTTTTTTTTTTTTTTTTTTTGCCATGCAGCAACAAGTGGCAGAATCAATGGTGTACAGTTATTCAGCAATGTAATTCATTTCACTGGCTTTGGCTCTTAGCCAGATCCGCCATCTGTCTCTGGCTCTCCCTCTCCCCCTCTCTCTCCCTCTCCCTCTCTTTCGCTTGAATTTGTCCTACATTTCGTAATATTACGTGCCTGCCATCCTTATCCTATGCCAGAGGTACGACACCAGTCTCACCCCCATTCCAGCGTGGAGTTCTCTGAGTTCGGCGGCACTTGGGATATTCCACTTCAGTGTCATGGGAAGAAAAGGGTAAGGAAAAATCAAAAAGGATTCATGCAAAAAAAAAAAAAAAATAGACATCTATATAATGTTCTGGGATCCAATTGCTCCTGCTTCAGCCTTTTATCCAAAGCCTTGAGATGGATCTGCCTCATCCAGGAACTTTTCCTGCTTCGTTAGAGCATCTTCGTTTTCTTTATCAGACACTGGCACCCCACGCCAGTGCACGGCTCCATGGAATGCTTGCTGTTGGACCCTTGCAGGGCTCTGTCACCAAACAACCTCCTGCATTGGCAATCGGGGGACTCCTCTAGGATCTTATGCGTGCTTGCTGTTTGAAGCTGCAGAAAAGTGAATAATCAATTAAGTATTGATTTCTTGTAAGATTTGGTAAATTTCAAAGGCAAGACAAAGAGGATGGCTTAAGGAAACACTGCAGGGACTTGGCGTAAATTAGACAACTCACGGAGGTGCAGAATAAAATAACACCTCAACTGAAGATTTCCTTGGAAGAATTAGCACTAGCTATTGGAAGACAATGGTGGATTTAATCAAAACAGCAGGCATGCAAGAATTTTTCCCGTGAACCAGAAAAAGGAGCTAATTATAACCACCTTTTTTAATGGAGCTAATTTGACTGAATGGATGCAAATGTGCTTTATTTATGGATGAAGAAGCAAGCCTTACTGCAATGATCTTGGGATCATCGTATCAGCTCCGGTTACCTTCAGTACATTTTTATTTCCGCAGAAGGTATTTATATGTAAACAACAGCTAACCATACAAAAGATTCATCGGAACAATATACTATGGTAGATGAGATAGAATCATAATTTTGCAGCCTCTCAGGATTTCCCTTAACTTGGGGTTTTGCAAGCTTTGCGTGCCTTGGGTTATGGTAAACAATAAATGAATGATGTTAAACTATTGTGATTTTTCAATGTGTAGTTTATTAATTTTAGCTTTCTTGACATGTTTATTCACAATTATTTGGCAATTAATCCATAAGGAAAGGAAGGGAATTGTTGGGTGGGGTTTTTTAAATGCATTTGCTGTCTTCTTAGAGATCGAAATGTGTAGGTCCCACCAGCCCATGAGCTCTATAATTATTTAAAAATGGTAAAATTTTTTGACAATTTGAAGAATTGGTTTTATAATGGGAACAACGTGTTATAATCAGTAAAAAGAGAACTGTTATGTTTTCTCTCTGGTTCGAATGTTCTTGAGTGATTAACTCCTCTGTTGCTGATGAGAAGTAAATATAAGTGGCAAGGAGAGATTGTATTGACAATGCTTTGTTCCTATGTCTCCTCACATTTCAGGCTGAAGTGCATTTTAAGCCTTTTCTTCTATTCCTATTATTTTCTTTCTCTATTTTTCTTCTTTTCATCATTTTTTGCTGTCTTGCAATCTATGTTCCCTGAGCAACCATAGGAACCAAGTTACATTAAGCTTCAACACAAAGACCTTGTAAGAATAATGAATCCTCATTTGCATCGACATTTGTATTCAGATTTGCCAGGCTATAAACTTGGCAGATCAAGCGGAATATTAAGTAGAGGCTTCCATGGTAAATTGTGGCTCTTGAAATTGCTAAGTACCCCCCTCCTCTTTTTCCTCTCTATCTGTGGTGGCAGGTGAAGTCTCATGACTACATGCTTCTTCAGAAGCACATTGGCCCCTTCATCTTTCAGTACATGATGTCAGTTTCAAGCAGAAGAGGAAAAAACCTGTAGGTATTCTGGCTGAAGCTACACTGTGACATGTCACTGGACAATTAACTCTAGAAGCCAGAGACCTTGAGAGAGGAGCCTTTAAGCAATTGAAGGGTGTTAATTGAAGGAAGTTAATTACCATGTGTGGGCTAAGGTTTGATTTTCCTGGTATATTCAAAATATATTAATCTTGTAATAGTTCACATTCATTTTTTAAAGTTTTTAAAGGTTATGGGAGGGCCGATGTAGCTCTTGACTTATGAAACAATTCAGTTATGCCATTCTGAGTCATTGTCACTGGTCTACTCATAACCATTCTTAAAATACTTGAAATGCCTTATTTTAATATCTCTACAGATTTACTGACTTCAATCCTTTGTTTGATTCTGAAATGGTAAAATAGGAAAAGTCATAGTTACTTTTGTATAAGTTCAGAAGTATGACCTATATACAGTATTATATCCATCCTACAGTAATATATCTATAATATAGTAAACAATCGGGTGAAAAATGTAGGCTTTAATTTCCATGTTTGGTTCAGTCTATGTGATGCCAAACAAGTGAGTAATTGGAAACATTTGTGCATGACTTAATTTTTCATGCATTACCCCAGAATCTTGGGATAAGATTCAGAATCTTGCAAACAGAGGCTACATCTATGACCTATTAACAAACTCTCACTTCTTGCCATCCTTTTTTCTCTTCAGAACCCATCACTAGTAGGGAACAACAAAATGTGTTAGAAGATCAGCCTTGCAACAAACTTACAATGAACATCTGAACAATGGTTTTTCTTTTTAAATCTGTAGCTTATTTAAATAGTGTAAATGATGACATGTAGAGTGGATCTACCATAAAAACACTTTTTAAATTGTATATCATGAGGAATTGTGAAATCATGGTAACTAATATAAGCAACTGGTTTAACTCTTTAGGTTGAGGTAAGATTTAATTGTGTGTAGGAAAATGGGAGCTGTTTCATGAGATATGCTGCATTTTTTTAAATGAACTGGTAAGTGTTTAGACAAAAGGATAACATTTCATAAGTTTTCATAAACTTGTAAAAATATTTATAAGAATCCTGCCCAAACATGTATATCAGAATGATTTATATTAATGTATCACAATATAGTCACTTCTAAAGCAGGTATTAGATATCTTAATAGTAAGTGGGTTTTAGAATCTGAAAAGTAAAATGCAAATCATAATATGTTTTCATTTCACAAACTCATTATTTTTAAGAGAAATACACTATTAGATAATTTGGTAATCATAACAATACTGAAAAACAAGGGTGTTACCACTAATTGGCAAAAGTTAATTTTAAATTTAAAATTAACCCCAAAAGTTAATTTGGGGTTCCCTAGTGGATCAGTTAGCAGGTATTAGATATCTTAATAGTAAGTGGGTTTTAGAATCTGAAAAGTAAAATGCAAATCATAATATGTTTTCATTTCACAAACTCATTATTTTTAAGAGAAATACACTATTAGATAATTTGGTAATCATAACAATACTGAAAAACAAGGGTGTTACCACTAATTGGCAAAAGTTAATTTTAAATTTAAAATTAACCCCAAAAGTTAATTTGGGGTTCCCTAGTGGATCAGTGGTAAAGAATCCATCTGCTAATGCAAGAGGTGTGGGTTCTATCTCTGGGTCAGGAAAATTCCGTGAAGAAGGAAAAGGCAACCCACTCCAGTATTCTTGCCTGGGAACTCTCATGGACAGAGAAACCTGGCAGGGTATACCGTTTCATGGCGTCATAAAAGAGTCAGACACGACTTAGCACCTTAACAACAGCAACAACTTTTTATATTTACTCTTTAATGTGCAAAGAAACGAAACCATGGTAATTATCTTCAAGTTGCCTTCATCTACAGCAATCGAGGAGAAACAACATTTAAATAGAGTTCTTCTCAGGGGACTTAAGGATAACTCCTTTTGACAGAGTATAGCCATCAACTTTATAACAAATGCAAGAGAAGGTTAGAGACTGATATATTAATTTGAAATGATGTTGTTTATAATGTCAAGCAAAGACATCAGTGCATCTTTAACATACTTGTTATTTCTTGTGAATCTGAAATCCTATTTAATGTCTTCAACATAGTGTTTTGCCAGTGTGGATTGGGGCATATATACTGATCCATTTTTCATGGAAAATATAAGAAGAGATTTGATTGTGTTCAAAAATACATTCTGGTTATATATTCAAATAGGATTTAGAAAGGAGGAGATTTATACTTTTCTTCAAGACTGCCCATCAATTTGAAACGTCTTCTTTAATAAATGCTAATGATTTGGTTGATTACGTTTTGTGCATGTACTTACTGTGCAGTTTTGGGAATCAATCGCTGATGAATATTATCAAGAAGAGAAATTACAGCATTAGCTGATTTGCTTTCTAAACAGCAGGAGTGAGAATTCTATCCAAAATGATAGTGACATTGCTTTAACATCCATGCAGAAAAGTATGTACTATTTCTTGCCTGTCTTCTCTGTGTAGTTTAGACAAGGCTCTCATTTATTAACTATGGTCTCTTGCTTCTGTGGATGTATATTCTAAACCAAGAACAAATTAGAACACATATTTGAATTTAATTACTTTATCAAAGTTTGATAAGGAAGAAGTAGGGTTGTGATTTTTTTTTTTTTAACCTACAATAAGAAAACAGCAAAATGATGTGTGCAGGGTAATTACACACTATCTTATTTCTGTTTATACTGGAGGATTTTTTTTTTTTCTACCTGGGAAAAATGCACATGACTGTGAGGTTTTCTCCACTGTAACTTCTATAGCTGCTGTTACACTAACTCAGAAGGTTGATAGCCACTGGCACAAAGCCCAAAGGGTAAGGCTGAGCCTCCCTATCAGGGATGGATGTAGATTACACTAGGACAGCCTTGTGTGTGTTCTTCTGAAAAACTGGACTTTACTGAGTTTAAAATCAGCATCTTTCATTGTTCTGTTTTAGTAGGATGGCTGAGAGCTTTGCCATGTTTACAAAACAGGCAGAACTGTGAGATTTAGACCATATCACGGAATGCATGTGTGCTTATGACTCGACCTGTAAAGTCAGTTCAAGATTTTCACTTCTACTCAAGAGGGGAGTGTAATCAAGCATGGGCTTGATTATATTCATATTCTTCAGGACAAATAGTGAAGGGTAAACTTCTAGAACTAGAGATACAAATGTTGACATAGGTAAAGATGATATAGAGTTTATAGATATGTCTATATTTGAAAGAAAGGGTAATGTATATAAATATATGTATATATAAAAATAACAGATATATGTAAGATATACGTCACTTTCCTCTCTGATTTTCAAGTGTATGCATTATTATTGCTTAGAGAAATATTAACAGTTCATAATGACAAACACTATAAGAATAGAAAATGTGGGTATATGTATTTGTATAAACATATGTAGGAAAAATAAGTTTTGATAGAGTGGATGACAGATGTATTATTATACAGACATCATGAAATTAGCAGATAGGAGAAAAAAGCAACCAAAATATGTAAGATCAGTGAAAAAGTACTCTCACCTGTGGTATCACTTGACAATCTCTATTGTTATTTTCAGTCGCTCAGTTGTGTCCGACTTTGTTGACCCTATGGACTGCAGCACCCCTGGCTTCCCTGTCCTTTACCATCTCTCAGAGCTTGCTCAAACTCATGTCCATTGAGTTGGTGATGTCATCCAACCATCTCATCCTCTGTTGCCCGTCTCCTCCTGCCTTCAATCTTTCCCAGCAACAGGGTCTTTTCTAATGAGTCGACTCTTGGCATCAGCTGGCCAAAGTATTGGAGCTTCAGCATCAGTGCTTCCAATGACTATTCAGGGTTGATTTCCTTTAGGATTGACTGGTTTGATCTCCTTGCTGTCCAAGGGACTGTCAAGAGTTTTCTTCAGCACCACAGTTTGAATGCATCAGTTCTTCAGTGCTCATCTTTTTTATTGTCCAGATCTCACAACCGTACATGACTACGGGAAAAAACCTAGCTGCGACTAATCTCTATATTTAATTTAAAACCTAAGTTTAATTTTATACAAAGTTTAAAGTTAAACCTAGTTTGCTCCTTTTATAGATGATTCACTCTAGAAGCTTTTTCAAGAGTGGATAGAAAGGTTTATGAATATTTCTGCAATTTTGCTATTATTTTAACTGAGAAATAATACATAATATTTTGTGATGAGTCTAATGACATAGGTGAACTAGATTAACATGCATTTAATTCTATGCTTAAGTGTTCCTTTTAATACTATACTTACTTACCAGTAAATTGAAGTGAGACTTTATCTGCTTTATATTACCATATGTTAATATAAAACATTTAAATAATAATTCAAATTGTCTTCTTTATAATATTACTGTTTCTGACTGTACTAAAAATTGTCAACCATAACAACACTAATCATGGTGACAGTAAGGAGACAGCCAGAAATTCCTATTTTTGTTATTTTATTGTCTTTTTCAAATTGGAACACAGACGTTCTTTCCTGACTACCTCAGCTATAAAGTTTAAAATATCTCTCCCCTTACATTCCCCACAAAAGCTCACCTAAATTTAATTCAATAAAATAATCATGGATTCACTTCTCTCTCACCTGTTGGATATTCTGACATCAGCAGGCAAGCTTCAGTTTCAGGACCCAACTTGAGCTTTATTGCATCTCAGAAAACCAATTTTCTAATTTTTTTAAATTTTGATTAACCTCCAAAATATTAGGCTCAGTTACTCAGCTATGATTTAAGAGGTATGGGCTCTAACTTTTAAAATACCATGCAGCCAACTTCATTGTTTTCTATGGGAATGATACTGGTTGGTCCCTTTTCTGTCCAGGTAATCATTTCTCAGTTGAGTTGGTTGAACATCTTTGAGCATCAGTTGTATTCTTCATCCCTTTGTGCTCTCCCTAAATGAATTCACCTTGTTCCTTCTTCACTAGAATGACTGTTTAGAATATTATTTCACACTATCTTTTAGTCTTCTGTTCTTTGTACTGCCATCAGTGCTTGAAACTGCTTTTTTAAAAATTTTAACAATTTTATTTTTTATTTCTGTTTATTTATTTGACTGCATGGGGCCTTAGTTGAGTCATGTGAGATCTTTCATTGGAGTGCCTAATTCTCTAGTTGAGGTGCACAGGTTTAGTTGCCCAACAGCTATGTGGGATCATAGTTCCCTGATCAGGGATGGAACTTGTTTCCCCTGCTTTGCAGGGAGGATTCTTAATCACTGGACCACCAGGGAAGTCTTGAAACTGCCCTTTTTACCTTCAAAACCCTACATCTTTCATGAACCATTTACTAATCAAGGGGATATGAGGTGACACTATTTTCTCCATTTTCAAACAGCAAAATTTTCAGCAATCATGATATATTTATTCACTTGCATCTACCCACATTGTTTTGATGGTATGAGATTTTCATCTACATCTGATTGCAGAGCACCACTTGTGTGAATGTCTATGTTCATTCAGTCATTCTTCCAAACCAGTACGATTCAAGGAGCATCTTTTTTGTGTTATGCATTTTTGTGGAAGCTATGTGATTATAAAGATGAACTAGACATACAAGGTATACAAACTCTTAAAACAGCAAGCAATGGGGCAATGTGCCCAGGAAGATACACTAAAGCTTGCAGTTAGGCATTTTGTACATTCTTAGGTATTTATGAAGGGTCTTTGAGGATCTGAATTACGATTCGAAATATTTCCTAAATGGAATATAAACTCTCCATTCCTTTTGATTCGGTAATCCTATAGTGATACAAAAATTCTTACCAATGACAGCTTAGAACAGATGGTCTCAAAACTTTCTGGACTCAAAACCACTATAAAAAATTACCAAGGTGACAACAGCTTAATTTATGTTTCTTGTAGTCATTGGTATTTGCCAGATTAGAAGGGAAAGCAGAAACTGTTTCTAAACTATTTATTAATTCATTAAAAATAATGACTACAAACCCATTTAAAATGTTCACATATATAATATACTACACTAAGATTATCATACATTCCAAGTTTTAAAAGCAAGGAAAAGGGCATTGCATTACAATTTTGTGAATCTCTTGTTATGTGACAATAAAAACACTGAATTATCATATCTGCTTCTATGTAATAAAAAAATACATATTGCAATATATACCTTGGGTTGAGGATATGAGGAAAATTCACCCTCTCACAAATGTATAATTGGAAAAGAAAACATTTTAGTAGTTTTTTTATCTAATTGTGGATATTTTTCTTTGAGACACACCAAATATTGACAATACTAGCTGTCTCTTATACACATCTTGTTAGAGAATACTGCTTATTGAATTATGCAGATCTTTCAAATGTTGACACATTTCATTATAAAGTATCAAAAAAAATCACATTCATTAATATCACCATCATGATCTCATCAGAAATTTCATTAGGTATTGGAAATCTGTCAAGTTCATGATAGCAGATATAAATTTTACAAAATTCTAATTTTCCATGAAAGCTAAAATTTTATCAACAACAAATACTGTAAATCATTTTCCTTCAGGTTATGGACACACTTTATTTTCTAGGTATCTGTGTATACTCAGGTCTGAATAATCATAATTTGTAGGCCATGAAAAATGGGTCTAATATATATATAGCTCAAACTGAATCATATAAGAACTTTACTTTGAGATGAACATTATAATTTGTACTTCAATATGCAGCAGAAGTTCTGTATGGGTACTTCCCATCTTGTCATAGAAAATGTTAAAAAGACATTAAATAGAAGAAATTTAATGAAAATTGCCTCATCCAAGGATCAAGGACTTTTTTAGTTTAAGTGTATAACCCTTAAGAATACAATAACTTTCAATACAGTTTAGGGCCACTTGACTTATTCTAAGACAGCAGTAATCTTAGGCTCCAGTATTGTGTGCAAATTTCAGTCCAAAAGGAACAGGAAAATAATAAACTATTATCGTGAAAATAATGTTGACTTCAAGAGCTCCCTGAAAGCATCTTAGGGTGTCTCAGAGCAATGCTGGGGGAGGGAGAGGACAGAAGGAAATGGTCCTGTTTGTTTGCAATTATTGAAATTATAGAAGCAGAGATCGTCCAGAGATAGAAATATAATTACAATTATCTGGCCTGTTAAGAAATTGTTTTTATTTCTGCAGTGAAGGGACAGCAAATTATTGATACTGGGAACCATCTTTATAAAGTATCTTCCTTTGCAGAGCTATAATTTTTTTAACTTTCTTTACAGCAACATTCATCCCCTTTTATCTGATATTGAGATCAGAGATATCCTATGAACACCGAGAGTGTGGTTTAAATAAGTTGTGCTCTGGAACCTGGGCTTTGCTGCTTGCATTCCACCTAAGTACAGACAGATGACTTGTGCTTCTAAATCTGTGAAATAAGCTTAATCCAGGCTGTTGAAGGCCATGTGGACAGTATATGCAAACATGGCCAGGTCACTGCTGTGCCCCCAACATTGCTTAATTGACTTTCAGATCATGAGAAGTGATAGTACAAAAAGGGGCTAGCACATAGTTAGTAGGTTATCAACGCACACTGGTTTCTCTGGAGCCTTCAGGTCTAGCCTTAAAACTAAATTGGAAACATTTTCATTTACAGAGTAATATGTAAACTTGCAGAGAAGGCAATGGCGACCCACTCCAGTGTTCTTGCCTGGAGAATCCCAGGGACGGAGGAGCCTGGTGGGCTGCTGTCTATTGTAGGTTATCAACGCACACTGGTTTCTCTGGAGCCTTCAGGTCTAGCCTTAAAACTAAATTGGAAACATTTTCATTTACAGAGTAATATGTAAACTTGCAGAGAAGGCAATGGCGACCCACTCCAGTGTTCTTGCCTGGAGAATCCCAGGGACGGAGGAGCCTGGTGGGCTGCTGTCTATGGGGTCGCACAGAGTCGGACACGACTGAAGCGACTTAGCAGCAGCAGCAGCAGCATGTAAACATGATTATGAAGAACATTAAATAAGATTAGCAAATAGTTTTATGATACAATTTCAATTATATACCTAAACAGTGAAGAGAGACCATTAAATGGCCATCATTAGGTGGCTATTCAAATAAAGGTATATTAATAGAATAGAATGTATCAATTAAAAATAATAATACATAGCTATAATGTATTCATCAGAGAAGGCAATGGCACCCCCACTCCAGTACTCTTGCCTGGAAAATCTCATGGATTGAGGAGCCTGGTAGGCTCCATGGGGTCACTAAGAGTCAGATGCGACTGAGGACTTCACTTTCACTTTTCACTTTCATGCATTGGAGAAGGAGATGGCAACCCACTCCAGTGTTCTAACCTGGAGAATCCCAGGGATGGGGGAGTTGGTGGACTGCCGTCTATGGGGTCACACAGAATCAGACACAACTGAAGCGACTTAGCAGTAGCTGCAGCATAATGTATTCATAAAAAGTGATTTCCAAGATTTTCAAGATAAATTGAAAAAAGCAAGGTAAAAAATTGTATGTCTAATATGGTCCCAGGTGTGGAAAGATTTGTATATACATTTAAATATACAATAACAGAAAGATCACAGACTGATGAAACAGCTTAAGATTTAACAAGAAGGAAACAATTTTCAATGAATATACTTTTACATAATTTGCTTTCTTTAAACACAGGGTACACTACATTAGTTTTAAGATAAGCAATAGTTAATTTCTAATGTAAAGTAGGATGATTTTTAGATTTACAAATCCATGATATATTAAATTCAATTCAGTCACTCAGTCGTGTCCAACTCTGCGACCCCATGACTCGCAGCTCACCAGGCCTCCCTGTCCATCACTAACTCTTGGAGTCTACTCAAACTCATGTCTATCGAGTTGATGATGCCATCCAGCCATGTCATCCTCTGTCGTCCCCTTCTCCTCCTGACCCCAATCCCTCCCAGCATCAGGGTATTTTCCAATGAGTCAACTCTTCGCATGAGGTGGCCAAAGTATTGGAGTTTCAGCTTTAGCATCAGTCCTTCCAATGAACACCCAGGACTGATCTCCTTTAGGATGGACAGGTTGGACCTCCTTGCAGTCCAAGGGACTCTCAAGAGTCTTCTCCAACACCACAGTTCAAAAGCATCAACTCTTCGGTGCTCAGCTTTCTTCACAGTCCAACTCTCACATCCATACATGACCACTGGAAAAGCCATAGCCTTGACTAGACGGACCTTTGTTGGCATGATATATCATATACCCCTAAAACAAAAGTTGACAAAGGATCAGTTTTATCATTGGTCATGTCCTGTAAAACCAAAGGAAAGCTGTTTTTAGCTATTTCAATCTATGGATGCATTAATTCAGAAGAGTCAAAATATATTGTTAATAGATGATCAGATAAAACAATATTTTTTATTTGCTGAATCTAGCAACCCTAATTATTGAAAAGAGAAAAGTTGTTTTGAATTCTTAGGATACTATGCATATTCAATGCCAATATTAAGTTGTTTGCAGGTAATCTAGCTTCTATTATTGTTTAGGTAAAATGCAGTGCTCTTTTAACTGAATTTTTAAATAATATTTTTGAAAGTAGAAAATAATAAACAGTTCTCCCAAGTTTAAGATGATAAAGTTCATTCAACATGTAAACTGGCTGTAATCTGTCTTTTCAAATTTATATTCCAGTACTTTCATATGATACCATTTTATTACAAGCAAATTAATCCTATTTAATCCTATTTATTATCCATTGATCATGCCTTCTTTCTAAATACTCATCCAACCCTGACTCTTTATCTACCTGCCCATGTTTATACATCCATGGATCTAAAATATCCTCACAAGTTTTCTTCTAGCTGCTTCAGTTGAAAGGCTCTTTTAATTCCCTGATCTCATTTGCACAGTCCTTGTTTTCCAGTCTTCTGTTTTTGTAATGTGTGTACAAATCAATGTAGATAAATAGAAGCACTATGAAAGCAGGACACAACCACTTCATCCATATCTTTAATCTTGAATCATTACACACGCTCCACGATGCTGGTCTAGTGTCCTAGGCAGAGAATTTATCCAACAGAATCCAATAGATGTGTGGGTAAATGACCATAGGTTATTCAGCCCTTCTAAAGATTAAACTCCAGTCAATTTGGAATCTAAGGGGGAAAAAAATAACTACCCCCATTCAACATATTATAATCCCTGTTTATAGCTGAAAATACTTCTTGAAATGACCATTAGCCGTACTTTATCCAAGCCAAAATTATAAAATTCCATGTCCTTTTCTTGAGATTTCCATTTTATTTTCTTATCTCTTAATCATCAGGCATTGCTCATCTGAGTCCTCAAGTTCTTCTATTGTTCATTACACTGCAGAATGGGAAGCGGGGCATTATAGTTTAGTGAATCAGAGCCCTGTTGAATGACTTCTTTCTTCATGTTAAACTTCTTTTGAGTCTCTTCAGTGTAATTTTTTTAAATAGCATACTAATTATTCCTTAGACCTATATGTAGTCATTTCCTATAATATACTTGCACAATTTGTTTCTCTTTTAAGTGGTTTTCATTAAATAATCCTTGAAGATTAATTTAGACTCTTTTTTTAAAAGCAAGGACTTTTTGATAGCTATTTCTAAACTATAAGAGGCTATTTTTCTATTACATTGATGCTATTGTAAAACACCCTGGGTGTGCAATTTGCCCCGTCTTTCAGGGCAATGATATTTAAAACAATGATTCTCAAACCCCAGACTGGTGCTATTTCTTGACAATGTTTCTATTGCTCTATGGTGAAACAGAATAATACACTGCAATGAGTTTTGTATAAATCCATCTTTGTTCTCTTTTTATGTCTTAGAATATTTCTTTCATATCCTTGGTAGTAGACTGTAGTAATTATTAATATTTTTCTACTGTTACTAAAATGCTGGATACCTTAAGCCAATTCCCTATTTTTTCCTTTTTATTATTCTATAAAATACCAACTTTGAGAACCGCTAAATTGGTAGCTCAGCTGTAAAGAATCTGCCTGCAAAGCAGGAGATGAGGGTTTGATCCCTGATTGGGGAAGATACCTTGGAAAAGCAAATGGCAACCTACTCCAGTATTCTTGCCTGGGAAATCCCATGGATAGAGGAACCTGGAGAGCTACAGTCCATGGGGTCACAAAAGAGTCAGACAGAACTTAGCGACTAAACAAAAACAAGTTAATAATAGCTGCAGAAGGTGTAGTAATAATAATAGCTAACACGATATTATTTGTTATATGCAAACATTTGTTCTAAGAACTCGCTTAATGCAAGAACTCCCCGAGGAACTTACTATTATTGCTCAAACATTAGAGATGAGGAAATTGAAACAGAGAGAGGTTTAAAAATATATCCAAAGTCATGTAACCAGTGTGTGAGCAGCTGGAATTAACCCAGTGAAGGGCACCTGGAGGTCATGTGCCCATCTGCTATGCCAAAGGGAAGCCAGTGTTAGATTTCACGCCAACTTTATGTGCTCAGTCACTCAGTTGTGTCTGACCCTTTGAGACCCCATGGACAGATTGTACCCACCAGGCTCCTCTATCCATGGAATTTTCCAGACAAGAATACTGGAGTGGGTTGCCGTTTCCTACCGCAAGGGCTTTTCCGGACGCAGGGATCAAACTTCGTTTCTTGTGTCTCTTGCATTGGCACGTGAATTATTTATCACTCTGGCCACCTGGGAAGCCCTCAAAATGTATGGAGAGAGTAACATGAAAATTTATAATACCATATGTAAAACAGATAGCCAATGGGAATTTGCCATACGATTCAGGGAACTCAAACAGGAGCTGTGTGACAATCTAGAAGGGTGGGAGGGGAGAAAGATGGACAGGAGGTTCAGGAGGAAGGAGACATGGGTGTACCTATGGTTGATTCTTGCTGATGTACGACAGAAAACCACAAAATTCTGTAAAGCAAGTATCTTTCAATTAAAAACTGAAGTGGAAAAAAAAAAAAAAAAAAAACAGCAAAAAACTGAGCCACTAAAAGCTTAATTCTATTAATACCATGTAAACATGTCTTTCTACATAACTTTTTCATATTTCAAAAGTTTTAAAATGAGAGAAATTCCCGGGTGGTCCAGTGGTTGGAATTCCATGCTCATTGCTGATGACCCAGGTTCGATTCTTGGTTGGAAAACTAAGATCCAGAGCCTCAAGGCATAGCCAAAAATAAAGGGACTGCCCTGGTAGTCCAGTGGCTAAGGCTCTGAACTCCCAACACAGGCGTCCAGGGTTTGATCCCTGGTCAGGGAAGTAGATCCCACATGCCACAACTGAAGATCCCTCGTGCCACAACTGAGAACTGGCACAGCTAAATAAACAAAATAAAAAATAAATTAAAAAAAATGTTTTAAGAATGAAATGGGATAGAACCCAAAGTAATACTAGATTTCTATCAATCCTTAATAAGCTTACCTACTTCACAACATTCAGGTAGAATTTTCTCTCTTCTAGAACTGCATGTTGTTTTGTAAGATCATTGCTTCAGAAATTTTCTCTGAGCTACAGAGAAAAACTGAACTACAACAGCCTGGGAAAAACTAGGCATTTATCCTAGGGTTCTAAAATTTAGAGTACATATGCTTTTTTAAAAGGAATTTTAAAAAGTTAATGTATCATTAACAAAGGTTATTAAAAATATAGGAAGCATATAAGAGCCATCTCAAAGATGACTGACTAGATCCACCTCTAGTGGAAGTACATAATATAAAGATGTAATTGACAAAAAAAATTAGGACAGTTAAAAAGGAAAAATCAGAGCTAGAAAATTTAAAAAGTGAATTCATAGCCAAGGTAACCAGGGTATTGCCTGAATACAAATTTGGAACTGATGCCTATAGGACTTGGGAAAATTAATCACTCTGACTCATTTTCTTCATTTATAAAATGGGGTTGTAATCATCACAATACTGACTACAAGGTGTGTTATGGACATGAAGTGAAGCAATATCCATAAAAACTCAGAATAGTTTCTGGCGAATAGTTGGTACTATATAAATATTAGCCATTAATATTACTTCATAAAATAGAGGAAATAGTCTAAACTTTACCAGAAATAAAAGTCACCCACTTTATTATAAATTAGTACTATAGTATACATCAGCATTATTTTAAAAAATTATACATGACAAGACAGAAAATATTCACTTCACTAGACAATACTTGGAGGGCTTCCCCGGTAGCTCAGCAGTAAAGAATCCACCTGCATTGTAGGAGACTTGCAAGAGACACAGGCTTGATCCCTGGATTGGGAAGATCCCCTGGAGGAGGAAATGGCAACACATGCCAGTATTCTTGCCTGGAAAATTCTATGAACAGAAAAGCCTGGCAGGCTATAGGCCATGGGGTTGTAAAAAGTTGGACATGACTGAGCATACACTCAGGCCAAACACTATGTAAGCTTCCCAAGTGACTCGGTGGTAAAGAATCCTGCCAGTGCAAGAGATGCAGGAGATGTAGGTTTGATCCCTAAGTTGGGAAGCTCCCCTGGAGAAGGGCGTGGCAACCCACGCAGTATTCTTGCCTGGGAAATCTCACGGACAGAGGAGCCTGGTGGACTACAGTTCATGGGGTTGCAAAGAGTCAGACACAAGTAAGCATATACAAACAATCATTCAAAAGTAAAAACATTTTCACATAAAGGGGTAAAATTTTCTACACAGATCATCACTGAAAAATTATTAAAGTATGTATTTCATTGATTTAAAGGAAATACATGAACACAGAAAGAGGTAGGATACATGAAGCAATGCTAAGGGGGAAAAGATAAAGCTAAATAAACATAAAATATCAGTAAAAATTATAATTAAAAAAAATTTTAAAGTAGTTAAATTTGTATAACAATGATCTGAGGAAGGAACATTCTTTGGCATTGCCTTTCTTTGAGATTGTAATGAAAACTGACCTTTTCCAGTCCTGTGGCCACTGATGAATATTCACTGGAAGGACTGATGCTGAAGCTGAAGCTCCAATACTTTGACCACCTGATACAAAGAACTGACTCACTGGAAAAGACCTTGATGCTAGGAAAGATTGAAGACAGGAGGAGACAGAGGATGAGATGGTTGGATGGCATCACAGACTCAATGGAAATGAGTCTGAGCAAGCTCCAGGAGTTGGTGATGGACAGGGAAGCCTGGCCTGCTGCAGTCCATGGGGCCACAAAGAGTTGGACATGACTGAGCAACTGAACTGAAGGAAGGAAATGAGAATGGTAGTATTTAAAAATACAGTCCTCACGGTGTTCACTCTGATTTGACATTCACTCTGATTTGGTGTTCATGCTGTATCACCAGTGCCAGGGCAGTAGCAGGTGCTCAATAAATATTTGTTGAATGAATCACAGAATCAAAATTCCAAAGCTGATGGTGACCATGGATCTGACCTCCATCTGCATTCCTCAGATGCCAAAAACACCATGCAGCTTGCTCAGGGAACATCCATGGTGTGCCAAGGGGCTTGGTGATTGAAGTTAGGCAACTATGTTGCTATAAGGATGGCGGCCCCTGAGGTTCACATTCAGATCTGCCTTTGAGGGAACATGCTGCATTAGCAGAGTCTGCCGATGGACTCCAGCTTCCATCCATCCATCACCTATGGATTCAACATGGAGGTTATGGCCTGCTTCCAGTCATTACTGAGCACAGCAGATGGAGGTCCTGGAGCAGTCTAAGTTGGTCCAAGACAGGACTACTCAGGGACGCCCAGGTGGCGCTAGTGGTAAAGAACCTGCCTGCCAATGCAGGGGACATAAGGGTTCAATCCCTGGGTCAGGAAGATCCCCCAGAGAAGGAAATGGCAATCCACTCCAGTATTCTTGCCTGGAAAAATCCCATGGACAGAGGAGCCTGGCAGGCTACACTCCATGGGACTGCAACGAGTTAGACACGATTGAAGCTATTTTGCACTCGGGACAACTCAAACTGGCCACCTGTCCTCTGGGACCTCCCTCTGATCTGGTCAAGATTTTCTGAGCCTCCCTCTAGCCTGAGGCTCATTCTAACCAAGCCTTCTTCCTCTCTCTTTCCTAAAGTATCAGACACGCTTTTTACCTTTGCCTCCTCCTTCTCCTTTTATTCTTACAAGAATTTCCACCAATCTCTTTCCTGTCTAATTTTTAGTGTCTGTCTATATTTTGGAGGAGTCAAATTTACATATCAAGGCAAGAAGGCAGATACTGAGTCAGGCCTACTAGATAAAAATTGAAAGAACAGCAGTCATGGGTAACTGGATCCACTCAGGAAGCAGACTTTCTTGAGTAGAAAACAGTGTATATCTCTCACACATGACTAACTACCTCAAGTTTAGGACAGCTGAGACATCCTTTTAGGGAACAGAATCTACCTGAGATGAAGTGGAAGTGTTAATCGTTCAGTCCTGCCCAACTCTTTGCAACCCCATGGACTATAGCTTCCCAGGTTCCTTTGTCCATGGAATTTTCCAGGCAAGAATACTGAAATGGATGGTCATTCCCTTCTCTAAGGGATCTTCCCAGCCCAGGAACTGAGCCTGGGTCTGCTGCATTGCAGGCAGATTCTTTACCATCTGAGCCTGGGATAAGACTTGCTTATTCATACTTACTTAATCTGTTCTCACCAGGGGGCTTCCCTGGTGGCTCAGAGGTTAAAGCATCTGCCTGCAAAGAGGGAGACCTGGGTTCGATCCCTGGGTTGGGAAGATCCCCTGGAGAAGGAAATGGCAACCCACTCCAGTATTCTTGCCTGGAAAATCCCATGGACAGAGGAGCCTAGTGGGCTACACTCCACAGGGTAACAAAGAGATGGACATGACTGAGTGACTTCACTAATCTGTTCTCTGATTTGGGAAGGTTGTTCAATCTTGATGACTTTAAAGCCTATTATCCTCCTACTTTTCTTGGGGGTCCCTGGCAATAGGCTATATCATCTGAACACTATCACGTACTAACATCCTCTCACCCATTAAGGTTCTGGAGACTGGTCAAATCTTCTGGCCCATTCCAACTCTTGCCAGCCCCTCATGAAACCATCATATTTGTGAGACATCTGTACAACACACTCTCATCTGAATTTCATGCCCTTTATCTCCACTGCAATGCAGTCACTCAGTGATCTAGTTATATCTGGACCATACACTTTCCCTGATAACTTTGATCCACATTTTCCAAATAAACTCAGCCTCTCATGTGTCACTTGCTAACATCATTATGTCACAGTAACTGTTTTTGACTCTTTGGTACCTGAAGTTATGTACCCTTGTATATTCTTCCTATGTCTTAGTACTCTGTCACATTTACCTCCTACTTTATCCAGTCTGTATTCTATGATAGGTCTTTTCAATCATTTTCAGTTTTTTATATTTTTATTTCAGGTTTTATTTTTATACCCCTGAAATCTACTATAAATAATATATTGGTTAACAGCAAAATAACAGAATATTAGAGAGTAACTAGCTAAAGATATGGGATTTTTTGTTTTGAAATTTTTCCCTCATTACTATAAGATCCAGCATTTTGACTGTTTATTTGGAAGTAAGAATTACTCATCTTTTATGAAAAGCATATTTTTTCTGTTGTTCAGTTTTCAAAACAATGGTATTTTATTTTGTATCAAATGCATGTATTTTTACTGAAAGTTATTATATATTATCCTATGTCAAAATTATAGAGTCAAGTGAAAAGTGCCATGAACAAGAAATTCTTTAAGAGGTTTCAAAGTTGTTGCTGCTGCTAAGTCGCTTCAGTCGTGTCAGACTCTGTGCGACCCCATAGACGACAGCCCACAAGGCTCCCCCATCCCTGGGATTCTCCAGGCAAGAACACTGGAGTGGGTTGCCATTTCCCTCTCCAATGCATGAAAGTGAAAAGGGAAAGTGAAGTCGCTCAAGTCGTATCCGACTCTTCGCGACCCTGTGGCCTGCAGCCTTCCAGGCTCCTCTGTCCATGGGATTTTCCAGGCAAGAGTACTAGAGTGGGGTGCCATTGCCTTCAAAGTTGTAACTTCCTTAAATATTTTTTCATTCATTTCTTTCTTAGTTTTCTTCTACCATGTCCAGGGCTTTCCTGGTGGCCCAGACAGTAAAGAATCTGCCTGCAGTGCAGGAGACCGGGACTTGATCCATGAATCAGAAAGCTTCCCCTGAAGGAGAGAATGGCAGCCCACTCCAGTATGCTTCCTGGAAAAATCCCATGGACAGAGGAGCCTGGTGGGCTACAGTCCATGGGGTTACAAACAGTCGGACATGACTGAGCAACTAACACTTAACCATGTCCATAATATACCAAGTTTAGATTTTAATTCTTAACTCAAACTTTAGTAAATATTGAATTAGTTAAAATAAATTACCAAATGCTCAGCCTTTATTTTTTTAATCACCTTTCTTTTACACACATTGTTAAATGTTGCCAAAAGGTTTTTTTATATTTTTGTGATTATGTTTCTGGTGTATTACTGGAGCTACAAGGATTGAAATGCTGTGAATAAAGATCTTACTATGAGTATAAGATCTATTATATATGTATCAAAGTTAAAAACGTTGTCCAAAATAATTCCATCTTAATTTATATACATTTTAATTAATTCAGGAGAAAAAAAAAAAACCCTGAAACTTTGTAGTTGCTAAAGCTGTTCATGTTAACTTCTTTAAGGCTATTTCATCACATATCCCTAGTGACTCAGATGGTAAAGAATCTGCCTGCAATGCTGGAGACCTGGGACCTATCCCTGGGTTGGGAAGATCTCCTGGAGAAGGGAATGGCTACCCAATTCAGCATTCTTGCCTGGAAAATTTCATGGACAGAGAAACCTAATCGGCTACAGTCCGCGTGGTCACAAAGAGTCAGACGCAACTGAGCAACTAACACTTTTACTTTCATTATAGGATTCCCTAGGTGGTACCAGTGGTAAAGAATCCGCCTGCCAATGCAGGAGATACAAGGGGCTTCCCTGGTGGCTCAGACGGTAAAGTATCTGCCTGCAATGCAGGAGACCCGGGTTCGATTCCTGGGTTGGGAATATCCCCTGGAGAAGGAAATGGCAACCCACTCCAGCACTCTTGCCTGGAAAATCCCATGGATGGAGGAGCCTGATAGGCTACAGTCCATGGGGTCACAAAGAGTCGGACACGGCTGAGCGACTTTACTTACTTACTTAGGTTCCATTACTGGGCTGGGAGGATCCTCTGAAGAAGGAAGTGGCAACCCACTCCAGTGTTCTTGCCTGGGAAGTCCCATGAACAGAGGAGCCTGCTGGGCTACAGTCCCTGGGCTCCCACAGAGTTGGACAGGACAGCACACACATACACATTGTCACATATAGAAGCATGTGACTGACAGGGTTTTTGATGAAAATTCTAGTTTTGTTAGGTCAAGATAATCTAACAATAGAATATTTTTATAAACATAAACTATCCAGAATTCATGAACTGTTAAAACCAGCTCTTTCTGCCCTCTCTTTTCTGATTCTAACTCTTAACAAGTAGAGTATCTACTGCTCCATCCCTTAATGTCCACTGACTGTGATAAAGCAACTAGCCTTTAGAAGAACTTTACATTTTTTTCAACAAATTATAAAGTAAGTCTTATGACCTCCATATAAGTAATTTGGTATCCCTAATATATGCATGGAAGCTTTTTTTTTTTTTTTTTCAATTCCATAGGTGGCAAGGAGAATTATTCTCATATTCTTAAAAGTGATAGTAACAACTGTCACATCTATCCTGGTAATAAAGGTAATGACATATTTTTTTGCACATCCTCTTTTAATAGAACATTATAGTCTATTAGTCTACAGTCTGTTGTAGTCTAATAGAATATTAAATAAAATAAAGCTAAGGCTCATAACTAAAGGTAAGAATCTCTAGATATAGAAGATTACACAACAAATATAAGACTGTCTTCTTCCAAGTAGTCCCACCAAGAAGCATAAGGACTTCAGTAATTATGAATTACTTCAGATTAGTCTTTGACTTCAATGCCTAAAATCATCCATTTTTAAAGAGAACAAATTATACATTCTGTTACATTATCTCAGCTATATAATAGATACCCAAAGTAATGTACGAATAGGAGATGCTACTTGAAAAGTATCACTTGAAATTCAGTTTTATGATGTGCACAACAGCTCAAAGAAAAAACTAAATCCCCAAACCACCCGCACAGTTTAGTGGGCTGTGACTGCTTTGAGGCTAGGGAAGCACACAAAAGCTTTTTCCTGTTTCTGCTACATTTTTATATCTCAAACACACTAAAGTAAATCCCTGCGTTGAGAATCACCAATCCAGAGTACACAAAACCCAGACGCACTCACCACATTAACCCGGCCCCTGACTCCAGACATATTATCGTAAATCACAAAATAAATAAATAAAATGAAAAGTCCCACTATTGCAATAGCTTTACAGAGCCATGTCAGAAGGTCTCAGAAACTAGTCACTACATTAAAGAAAAGAACATGGTTAGATCATGTGGTATGTGGTTAATCTAAGTTACAAATTTCATAGTTTTTATGGGAAATCCTCAGAAACAGAAATTCTAAAAGGAAAAGTGAAAAATGTCATCATGGGCACATGCATTTGTAAAATAAATTATGGCTTCTATTTATACAAAACCTAAAGTTATTGACCTAAGCTAATCATATGTTTCCTAGAGGGTTTTTTTTTAATGTTCTAGGAAGACATTTGTGGGAAAATTCTTATGGTTTCTATTTTGCAGTATAGTATATTACTTTAATTCTCTTTTGGATCATTCTTTTGCCATCTGAAAAACGTGATAAATGATGGATTCACTCCTTCTTGAACATGATTAGTTTACAAATACGTGAATATGTATAGATATTCATGTGCACAAACACCTGTATGTGTAAATATCCAGTTTGTCATACTTGCTATGAATGATACTTATTTCATAAAAATGATTATTCTGAAGTGTATAAAACCCCACCTGGGAAGTCAGAGGTCTCAGTGATCAGGTAATCTCAAAAGCATTCCATCTGGGGACAATGATTAACTTTTTTCTAAAAATAGCACTTGGTCTGCTGCTAATTATCAATTCTTTCTAATCTTCACTTTATGATTTCTTTATTTTCTCTATAGTAAATGTGAGCCCAGATGGATGGATGAGTAAACTGTCACATTTAGTAATAAGGCCATACTTTGGGCTGTTGGCTAGATGTGTGGTTTGCTGGTTAGACTTGCAGTCCATAGGGTCACTAAGAGTCGGACACGACTGAGCAACTTCACTTTCACCTTTCACTTTCATGCATTGAAGCAGGAAATGGCAACCCACTCCAGTATTCTTGCCTGGAGAATCCCAGGGACAGGGGAGACTGGTGGACTGCCATCTCTGGGGTTGCACAGAATCGGACACAACTGAAGTGACTTAGCAGGTTAGACTTAAGGACGAGGTATTAGGTGAATAAGACCGGTAGTAAGGCAGGTTAAAGGCTGGAACTAGTACAAGTAGGTGCTACGTGAATACTTGGTTTGTGTCATGTCAGTTCCAAATGATCTACAAATATCAACTAATTTGATGCTCAACCATGAGGAAGATATTATTACTTTTATGTGCAGATGAGGAAATAGAAAGAGAGATTAAGTAACTTGAGCCAACTTATCAGTGGTGTATCTTGGGTTTGAACTTAGGCAGGTTAACGTGAGAGTCCACACTTGTAGCTACCTTTCAGACTCAGACATTCAGGAAGGTTTGCAGAGAAAGTTCTTGGATTTGTTGCTCAAAAATAGTACAGCAACTTCTACCTCTGACATCCCTCCCCATCCCATCTCCACATCCTAGGCACTATTTTAACTAGAAACATGAATCCATAATAAGAAATAAGAAAATGGTTTCCTATTTTAATTAGAAGGTATAGAACTAAGAAATAGGAGGGAATTAAAGAGACTAGTTATTTCTAGATATTAATTTACACATAGCATTTTTATTTATAATTTTCAACTCTTCTTAACAATGCTAAATAAACAAGGCAGTTCATATAATACTAACAACTAAATAAAACAAAGATACAGTACCTTAATTAAGCCAGGCTGGGTGTGGTGGACCAGACAGGTGCCTAAGTGCATAAACATACCTGTCGGTAGAAAGCAAGGCCATCTAGAGAAGTCATGTTTTATATCACAAGCACAGATGCCACTCAGGTTTCCCAGGTGACGCTAGTGATAAAGAACCCTCCTGCCAATGCAGGAGACTTAAGAGATGCAGGTTTGATCCCTGGGTCAGGAAGTCCCCTGGAGGAGGGCATGGCAATCCATTCTAGTATTCTTGCCTGGAGAATCCTATGGACTGAGGAGACTGGTGGGCTACAGTCCATAGGATCTAAAAGAGCCAGATATGACTGAAGTGACATAGCATACACGCACAAACAGATGCCACTTAGCTCTAAGATTTTGCCACCTGAAAAGCTAGGCCCACTGTTGACTTTGGTTTTTTAAGGAAGTTGTAAATCCAGAATTTATATGTTAAATCTCGTGATTTTAAAATTTTGTTTGAATTTTAAAAATACTGAGTACTATAAACATAGTATCAAACTAAAAATGGCCTCCGGTATTCCACATTTCCATCTATGAGATGTATATATACATATCTATCTGCCTACCCATGTAACTCTGTCTTTCTGTGTGTGTGTGTGTGTGTGTGTTTGTGTTTGCAAACTCAGTTGTGTTTGACTCTTTGCTGTCCTATGGACTGTATCTGACTAGACTCCCCTGTCCATGGGATTTTCCAGGCAAGAATAGAGGAGTGGTTTGCCACTACCTCTTCCAGAGATTCTTCCTGACCCAGGGATTGAACCCATGTCTCCTACATTGGCAGGTGGATTCTTTATCACTAGCACCACCTAGAAAGCCCCCTATAATACATTTATTGACTAATAAGTCTTATTCATTATTTGCACGTTGGGAAACATTACAAGAAATTACAAGCATAGTCAAAATGGTTACAGACACATAGAAACCCCATTACATACTTTCAAATAGACATAACCTATTGTTATCAGTTTCCTATTGTTGCTGTAACAAATTACCACAAACTTAGTGGCTTAAAAACATCATTTCTTACAGTTCTGGTGGTATAAAGTCTAAAATCAGTCTCTGGGCTAAGATCAGGTATTGGAATGGCTGCATTCCTTCTGGAAGTTTCTTGTGAGAATCCATTTCCTGGTCTTTTCCAGTCTTTAAAGGTCTCCTGGCATTCATAGTCTTGTGGCCTCTTCCTCCATCTCCAAATCCATCAGCATAGCACTTTCAAATTATATATATATATATATACATATATACTTATATATACAAATGTATAGTGAATTGATTATACATATATACAGTTATATACATATGTATATAGTCACTCAGTTATTCATTATGGGACAGATTCAAAGAAGTAAAAAAATAATAGAATAGATGTAACTCACCCTTGAAGAACTTAACCAATGCAACATGCTGAATGTGCTTCAGTTCAGTTCAGTTCAGTCGCTCAGTCGTGTCCAACTCTTTGCGACCCCATGGATCGCAGCACGCCAGGCCTCCCTGTTCATCACCATCTATCGGAGTTCACTCAGACTCACGTTCATCGAGTCCGTGATGCCATCCAGCCATCTCATCCTCGGTCGTCCCCTTCTTCTCCTGCCCCCAATCCTTCCCAGCATCAGAGTCTTTTTCCAAAGAGTCAACTCTTCACATGAAGTGGCCAAAGTACTGGAGTTTCAGCTTTAGCATTATCCCTTCCAAAGAAATCCCAGGGTTGATCTCCCTCAGAATGGACTGGTTGGATCTCCTTGCAGTCCAAGGGACTCTCAAGAGTCTTCTCCAACACCACACTTCAAAAGCATCAATTCTTCGGTGATCAGCCTTCTTCACAGTCCAACTCTCACATCCATACATGACCACAGGAAAAACCTTAGCCAGTTAGATGTTTTTCTGGAACTCTCTTGCTTTTTCCATGATCCAGCGGATGTTGGCAATTTGATCTCTGGTTCTTCTGCCTTTTCTAAAACCAGGTTGAACATCAGGGAGTTCACGGTTCACGTATTGCTGAAGCCTGGCTTGGAGGATTTTGAGCATTACTTTACTAGCATGTGAGATGAGTGCAATTGTGCAGGAATTGGAGCATTCTTTTGCATTGCCTTTCTTTGGAATTGGAATGAAAACTGACCTTTTCCAGTCCTGTGGCCACTGCTGAGTTTTCCAAATTTGCTGGCAGATTGAGTGCAGCACTTTCACAGCATCATCTTTCAGGATTTGAAAAAGCTCCACTGGAATTCCATCACCTCCACTAGCTTTGTTGAATGTGCTTATTCCCCTAAAAATGCATATACTGAAGCTCATTCCCCAGTGCGATGGTATTTGAAGACGGGACTTTGGGGAGATGATTAAGTCATAATGGTGGAGCCCTCATGGGCAGAATTAGTGCTCTTATAAAAGAGTCCCCAGAGAGCTCTCTTGTCCCTTCCACCCTCTGAGGACAAAGTGAGAGGACATCTGTGAACCAGGAAGCAGGCTATCATGAGATATAGAATCCACTGAAGCCTTAATCTTCAACTTTCCAGTCTCCAGAAGTGTGAGAAATATTTATTGTGTATAGGCCACACAGTCTATGGTGTTTTGTTATAGCAGCCCAAAAGTACTAAGACACCATCTAATGGAGAAATAATATAAATTGAATATTCTAGAGTGGGAGCAATCAATAGAGATTAGCCAAAATTAGCCTATTATGTTTACTGACCTCACCGAGGTATTTCATCGTGTTGATCGCTCAGTCATGTCTGACTTTTTGTGATCCCATGGACTGTAGCCTGCCAGGCTCCTCTGTCATGGGATTTCCCAGGCAGGAATACTGGAGTGGGTTGCCATTTCCCTCTCCAGAGGATCTTCCTGACCCAGGGATCAAACCCAGCTCTCCTACATTCCAGGCAGATTCTTTACCATCTGAGCCACCAGATTGTAGTCTGCAGGGGCTGCTCTGGTGCATGAAATATATCTCTCTTTCTTTGAGAACCAAGGTACTCATCTCCTGCCTGTCCTGACATAATAGTTAGTAACTCCTCAGAAATTGTCCAAGTCTTCCCAAGTGGCGCAAGCAGTAAAGAATCCGCCTACCAGTGCAGGAGACACGGGTTCCACCCCTGGGTTGGGAAGATCCCCTGGAGAAAGAAATGGCAACCCAGTCCAGTTGGGACTAATTCAGCACTAATCCAGCACTAATTCTTGTTGGGAAAATCCCATGGACAGAGAAGTCTGGCAGGCTATAGTCCATGGGGTCACAAAAGAGTCAGACAATCTAACATGTCAAAAGCATTGCAATTTAACTTCTGCTTCTGCCCAGTTCTGCTTCCTTACCTCCCTCACAGAAGTTATGCTTCAAAGCACTTACTAATAAACATTCTGCCTGCATTTCTCAGAATCTGCTTCTCGATGAATCTGAACTATGGCAGAGGTGTTCCTTTATAGAAAAATAAACAAAGAAATAAACAAAATAGTTTCCGGTCTTTGAACACACATTCCATAAAGAATTTGAATCTTTTTGGAGAGGTTGGATAAATAATCATATTAAAGGCACTGATTTTGAGATTTGGAAACAGACCCAGATCAGAATTCTTTAATCATTGACTCCACCTCTGTCCCAATACACATATGCATACTCCTGTACAGAAATCAAGCCAGTTAAAAAAAAAAATTCCAAAGAATAAATTAGATCAAAACCATGATTTTCTTTCAGACTTGGCTTTCAACTCAGTTTGCAACAATTAGTATTGAGCAGTTGATGATTTAAGAAGAAATTGAGTTGGAACAAATATTTAAATGTCTGGAAATCACTATCCAAATCCATTCCAAACCTATTTTAAGAAATGAGAAGTTGAAGATTAGAGTTGTATATAGATTCACATTTAACTCAAGGGATGGGAATGCTATAAATTATTTTGCAATATTGTTATATTGCTGTTACTCACTTATCAGTAATGTCCTTGATTCCACTTTTTAATCACTTACAAACTTTTACCATGTAAATGGTGAAAGCTTATTGGTGAGTTGGCAATATTCATTTTAATTTTGACCATCTTTCAAAAAGTATGCAGAGCCTTCAGAAATCTACAAATCCCTGGACATTTTCTATCCTCTTCTTTCCATCTTTTTCATGGAATTTCATATGTGTGTGTGTGTGTAATATAAGTACATTATAGTACAAAAAATAAGGTAATATATTTAACTACAACTACACTTCATAATGAAGAGAAGACTTAGGAGATGCTAAGAAGATGACCTTATATAGGAGTTGAAATAAACTTTTGAAAGTTGCTCAGCATGAAATCAGTTGGATTGCTGTCCAGTTGATTCAGTTGAACAATTAAAATGATCTTAATCAATCAGTCCTGAATTTCAGTGATTTAACAGTGAAATAAGATCAGATATACTGCTCAAATTTTAGTACTTTTATTGATAAGGAGTAGAAAACATAAGAGAAAAAAAAAAAAAAACTCTGGACCATATCTCAGTTGAAATTCACTAGATAAAGCATGAATGACAAAAATATCAACAGCTGTACCATTACGGCAGTACTGATATAACTACAAACATTTACTAAGTATTTGCTGTCTGCCAGAAACTTTGATAGGCGATGATAGTCAAAAGTCATGTAATATACTATTCTTCACTTAAAAAGAGTAATACCATAAACATTTACAGTACAGTGTATATGCTGCAACATCAAGATGTCAGAAGGGGGAGTGTCAGGAGTTCACAGAGGAGAGACTAAACCTGCCTAGGAGAGTGGAGAAGTAAAGACTGAAATAAGGTGAGTAGGGCTTTGCCAGATGAGGTAGGAGGATAGGAATTTCAGTCTATAATGTCCTTAAATGGGCAGAGTTTTAGAAATACATCTGGGTTATAGAAGCCAGGAAATATATTTTGGTATAAACTTATGAAAGGTTTGACAAGCCTGGTTAAGAAATGTTGAACTTTATCTTGTGGACAACAAGGTGACTCATAAGAGCTTAAGTGAGTTAAGGGATATTTCGTGACTTCCAAGCTAGGGCTTCCCTTGAGGTTTAGCTGGTAAAGAATCAGCCTGCAATGCGGAAGATCCCAGTTCGATTCCCAGGTTGGGAAGATCCCCTGGAGAAGGGAAAGGCCTAGAGAATTCCATAGACTGTATAGTCCATGGAGTTGCAAAGAGTTGGACACGACTGAGCAACTTTCACTCACAAGCTAGGAGAGAAAGTCAAAAAGTAAGAAATATGTAGACAAAACCTGACAGGGGCTTCACAGCAAGGACTTTGCATAATAAGAGAGAAACTTATTGATTACTTTTCAAAATAAAAAGGAGAGGAAAAGAATCAATTAATTGCAGAAGCATGTAGTTATTACATAAAATTATGGAATGTATGCATACTTGCATTCTATATATCAAGCCATTGCAGGTATTGTGTAAAATATAGATCAGATGCAGAATACTAACGCTTGATATTTATATAGACATTTATAATCTATGTTCACTTAATCATTAGGGTTTCTCTGAAGGAAGGCATTAAGTAAGAAAAGTTTCAGAGAATTCACTCAGAGCCTCCCAACAGTTAAGTGACAGAGCTGAATTCTGAACCAAATCTCAGACCAAAATTTCCTTGTTTTTTCTATCAGCACAACAATATATACATAGAGAGATACATTAGGGGAAATTTTGAATGTGTATAAATTCAGGTGTAGCTTATGTATGCAAGGGCTTCCCTGATAGCTCAATTGGTAAAGAATCCACCTGCAATGCAGGAGACCCCAGTTCTATTCCTGGGTTGGGAAGATCCCCTGGAGAGGGGAAAGGCTACCCACTTGAGTATTCTGGCCTGGAGAATTCCATGGACTCTATAATCCATGGGGTCGCAGAGAGTCGGACAGGATTGAGCGACTTTCACTTTCACTATGTAAGCAAATGCCAGACATCCTTAGCATCAAAATATGAATAAAGAACAAAAAGAGACATGGCCACATTAGTAAGCAGAGCAAGAAATTCAGAGTTGTGTATATTGGTCATTAGAATTTTCCCTGTTTTGGTGAGTAAGGGGCTTCCCAGGTAGCTCTAGTGGTTAAAAAAAAAAAAAAAAAAAAATCTGCCTGCCAATGCAGGAGACACAAGATACGTGGGTTCAATCCTTGGGTTTGGAAGATCCTCTGCAGAAGAAAACCAGCAACCCACCCCAGTATTCTTGCCGGAAAAATTCCATGGACAAGACCCATTCTTCTTTCTATCTCCTCCATCTCTACTTCCTCACACCAAGCCTCTACAGTCCAGATTAATGAAACATCACTTTATAAGCACTGCTTTACAAACAGAACTTGAAGCTGCCAAACACACAGGGAGAGAGAGAAAGAGAATTTAAAAGTCTCAAATTAACTTACCTAACCCACTCATTTTTATAATAAGAAAAATAAAATCCAAGGACACTAATGGCTTGACAAATATGGCACCCTATTTGGTAGTACAGCTCAGTGTAAACCCCACCCATGCTAACCTTCCACCCAAGGAGGTTTCCACAGCCTGTGGCCAAGAATCATAAGAGATATTCTGCCAAGAACAAAATTGGAAGGCGGAGAGATTCACAGCAGTCCCCTTCTGGGACTGGGGAGAGAGAAGAAGAGCATCTACTGCAGTGTTTCCTGGACTTTTGGATTTCACGGAGCAGTAAAATTCCAAATAAATATATAAGTTCCATCACTGAGTTGCCAACAATTTAATTTTGCCAAGAAAAGATGCTTAAAAACAAACAAAGGCAAAACAAGTATAAATTACTTTCACCATTTCCTACAGGCACAGATACTGCCACACCAAAATTTAAGACACTCTTTGAAATGAAATGAAGTCAGTTCTATGAGAAATTCACCTTCTTGTGGCTTTTCTTCCTTTAGCTGAGGACAACCACATCCTTCATCACAGACCAGCTCCAGGATGATGGCCAATATTTAAGAGCTACCAGAATGTAGGAATAAGCTCTGAATTGAGGTCAGGGAACCAGAAAAGTTAGTCTATCATTCAAAGACTGTGTGACATGGACCAAGACGTTCCGTACCTCTGGTTTTCAGACTTGCCCATGTATGAAATGAGACCTTCGGACCAGTTCTGTATTGTGAGCATTCTAAGAGGAGCTAACCCCCTGAAACAGACCAACTCAGCTGATGCTCCAAAGAAACTGGGTCCATCAGAAAGCCCCTTTCTCAAGTCTTCTTCTCTCAAGCCACAGGAAAAATGCTGGCAAGAGAGAAACAGCCTAAAGTTGCTTCCCTGACACTGAACATTTCACAGACGTCCTTAGTAGCTGGTTTTTTTTTTTTGAAGAATAGTTAATGTACAGTATTATATAATTCCTGGTGGTTCAGTGGTAAAGAATCTGCCTGCAATGCAGGAGAAGCAGTTTCAGTCCCTATGTCGGGAAGACCCACTAGAGAAAGAAGTGGCAGCCTACTCTAATATTCTTGCTTGGGAAATCCCATGGATGGAGGAGCTTGGCGGGCTACAGTACATAGGGTCACAAAGAGTCAGACATGACTTAGCAACTAAACAACAAAAATAGTAACAACACAATTATATCTTATAGGTGTACAGTATAGTGAGTCACAATTTTTAAAGGTTATACCCCATTTATAAGTATTATAAAATATTGGCAATATTTCCCATGTTGTATGATAGCTTGTAGCTTATTTTCTACATAATAGTGTGTACCTCTTAATCCCCCACCCTCATGGTGCCCTCACTCGCTGGTTACCACTAGTTTGTTCTCTGTATCTGTGAGTCTGCTTCTTTTGTGCTACACTGCCTACATTTTTTAATTTTTTTTTTTGATTCCACATTTAAGTGATATCATACAGTATTTGTCTTTCTTTGTCTAACTTAGTTCTCTTAGCATAAGACCCTCCAAGTCAATCCAGTTTGCTACAAGTGGCAAAATTTCATTCATTTTTATGGCTGAATAACATTCCATTATATATGTATATACATATATAATATATATATTTATACCATATCTTTATCTGTTCCTCTGTTGATGGAAACTTAGGTTGCCTCCAAATTTTGTGTATTGTAAATAATGCTCACAGTAGCTTTTAAATTGTCTTTCATGAGAGAAAATGCCAGCTTGAACAGGACTGTGTGTTTTATTTATTTTTATTTTTTAATATAAATTTATTTATTTTAATTGGAGGTTAATTACTTTACAATATTGTATTGGTTTTGCCATACATCAACATGAATCTGCCACAGATATACACATGTTCCCCATCCTGAACCCCCCTCCCGCCTCCCTCCCCGTACCATCCCTCTGGGTCATCTCAGTGCACCAGCCCCAAGCATCCAGTATCATGCATCGAACCTGTGTGTTTTAAAATTATCAATTAACCTTTTTTTGTGGTAATAATTATTTCCCAAGCCACTATTGTTACTACTATCTTTGTATTTACAAAAAGCAACAGAAGAAAGGGGGGAAGAAGTGGGGAGATGGCACTGAGGTGTGGAGAAAGGATGAGAAAAGAGGGCGAGTATGAGCCTTATTGAAGAGCATGCCACTGTATTTAAAATGGATAGCCAGCAAAGACCTACTACAGGGCACAGGGAACTCTACTCAGTGTTACGTGGCAGCCCAGATGGGAGGGTGGTTGAGGGGAGGATGGATACATGATGCTGTGTGGCTGAGTCGTTCTGCTGTGCACCTGAAACTATTACAATATCATTAATTGGCTATATTGCTGTTGTTGCTCTGTGTCCTACTCTTTGTGACCCCACGGACTGTGCGGCATACCAGGCCTCCCTGTCCCTCACCATCTCCTGCGTTTGCCCAAGTCTGTGTTCATTGCATCAGTGATGCCAGCCGGCCATCTCATCCTCTGATGCCCTCTTCTCCTGCCCTTGATCTTTCCCAGCATCAGAATATACTTATTTAAAATTATACCAACTATATTTAAAGTGGATAACCAAAAAGGACCTACTATATAGCACAGGGAACTCTGCTTAATGTTATGTGGCAGCCCAGATGGGCTATATGCCAATATTAAAAAAAAAAAAAAAGTAAACCACATCAAGCACTGCTCTTTATAAAAATCTCAGAGTCACTGCTGGTACAGTCAAAGCTTTGTGTGACCATAAATGAAAAAGAAAAAAAAAAAAATAGAAGCAGGAGAATAGAGTAGAACTTGACAGTGTATCGTCAGAAGAATGCTATTTCATCCATACTGTCCTGGGGTCTGCAGAAGGGATTATGAAAACCTGCACATTCAGCTAAACTTTAATGAAGGCTTGTAGAGTTAAGCTATTCTCTCTGGATCAAATGCAGTTTAAAACTTGAGAGAAGAAACCACAGGAAACCTAGAAACAACAAGGTAGAAGCAGATTTAACTAAGAATTTCCTTCGCTCCGTCTGTTTTAGTCACACCCATAATATAATTATAACCTAGCATTTGCATTTAATTACACAGTGTTGAGAAACACTGGATTTTATAGCAAAGCTGAACCAAAGACAGAGCTTTATTGCCAATGGGTTTTGTACTTCTATCGTGAGGAAAGAATTTCAGAGCAGGCAAATACAAAACCTTGGCTAAATAAGGCAGAATGAAGATGTTTATGGTCTTGCCAAACATAGACATATTTTGACACACACACAAAAATGGTACAAATAACCAAATGTTATGAATTTACTTACGCAAATAGTAAGCTCTCAATAAATGTTAGGTGTTATTATCATCATCATATTTGCAAAAAAAATGATTCAATATTTTTTTAATTTTTGCTTCCAGACCCATAAAATAAAATCTACAGAAGGGTCAGTGTAAAACATTCAAGCTACTTTTTTACCAAAAACCCACAGCAATCAGTGCAGCCGTATACACCTCCTTTGGTATTATTCCACTTCCTTTTTTTTCTGTCCTAAACTCCAGAGGTGTTAAAAAGAGGGCAAAGGCCTTCATTGGGGTGGATTTTGTGGTACCAACCACAGGAATTTCACATAACTTTGGTGCATAAGTAATTGCTATCATGAAAATTCCTGATTTTTCAAAAATAAATGATGCATAAAAGGCACATAAAAGTTCAGTTAATAAGTCCCAATGCGTTCAAGAACACATCTTAGCTCAGCCAATAGAACTAGCTTTTTATCCAGTGGAGACCTCTTAAATGCATTGCCTCAGTGCACAGTAAATCTATTCTTTTAGCAGGTTTATTCCTTTATCTGGTAGTCAATTAAGTGGCCTTTCATGAAATGCAACAATGACATACATTGCGGAGAGAGGTATATTCTTATAACTTGTCTGATTATCTTTCTGCTTTAGCATGTATTATTTATGAGTATTATTTCTTGAGCAGGTTTATGCCTTCATCAAGTAATCATGAACACATTTTAAGTGTAAATATGAGTCTATAGCAACTGCAAGCCACCATGGTTTTAACAAGGTTCATTCTTGCACAAATATCTCATTCAATTTGGAAGGAATTGCATTTTGAGAATAAAATTTATTTTGTCATTTTCCCTCCTCACTTTCCAAATTGTAATACCTAAACTACAAAGGGAAGCAATCGTCTCTGTTGATGCCTTTGACTAAATATTTCTAGCTAGAGAAATGCCATCAGCTTGTTTCATACAACTAAGATGAACCAAGAGAAATGCTTTTAAAATGCAACAGCGTTGATAACTCCTTATCCTACAAGGAACATCACAGAATAAATGTCATAAATGTATTGATACACTTGTGGGAGACAGGTTGTAATCAACTTTTTAATGTTCTGCATATTTGAGTTTTGTTGTTACCTATTTTTGTTAAACTTTCAATCTGGCCCATTTGAATCATGTTTCCCTATTGCAAAAATTTTAAAACAAATAAAAGTAAGTTATCCTATCTTCAGAGGTCAAATCTTTAACTAAATTTTGCACAATTTATTTTGCACACAAACAAATGAGATGTTAAATAGATCAAAATTGTGTATTTCCCTCTAATCTGGTTATGAAGGTATTATTTTAAGCAGTCACCTTTGTTTAATTGAATCTTTTTGTTGTCATTAATTTGCAAATAATTAAAGAGGCATTGTGGTTGGACAATATTACCACCTAACATTGCTATCATCTTTATATGTAGCCACCAAGTCCAATCTACAGATGAATTAGCTGTTCTTAAACTGAGGAATATTATCAGTCAGTAATGGTATGACATTCTTTTTTATGACTATAGCTTTGGTTATAATGTGACAAGAAAAAAAATGTAATGTTTCCAAAATGACAGTTTTTTAGATTTGTGTTGCCTGAGGTGGTTCAACTGAACAATAAACTATAATTTGATTGATGGAAAATTGAAGTGGTTCATCTAATCTGTCACTCTAGCCTACCAAAGGCTTTGGTTTTGCATGTATGATGATGTATCACAGTTTTAGAGATAATGTTGTTTGTATTAGACAGGAGATTTTTTTCCTCCCACATGAAAAAGGAGAACTTTATTACATAGGAATGATCAAAATATGTCATGGATTAGCATGGAATCAAATTTGTTGGGGTATAAATTTGCAAGTTCAACTGTAGAAAGCTAAATGATACACATAAAGCCTTAGAACACAGTTATTTGTTGGAGTAATCCAGCCATCTCCTAGCTGGAGAATTATTCAGGCTGAAGTAGACTGACAGCTGCACCTGAGAAAAACAACAAGAAAACAGCTATTTCACTTTTGTTTCAAACAAATGCTGCCTTGATCAAAAGGAATCTTATAAACATCAATTATATTAAGACTCCTAAACTCTAGAGAGAAAAATGCATTTGAAAAAAGATAATAAAAAGTAATAAGCAAAACTAAACACCTTAACTTCCCTGTGGCTCAGCAGCTCACACTGCTGCCTGCAGTGTGGGAGACCCAGGTTCAATCCCTGGGTTGGGAAGATCCCCTGGAGAAGGAAATGGCAACCCACTCCTGTACTCTTGCCTGGAAAATTCCATGGACTGAGGAGCCTGGTAGGCTACAGTCCATGGGGTCGCAAAGAGTCGGACACGACTGAGCAACTTCACTTTCACAAACACCTTAACATATGCAAATCCAAATACCAAATTGGTAATCAAAGAACATGAGGATATTTATAATTACCTTCTGAATATTGATGATTTCTCAAATTTAACCATAACAAATTGAAATTAAGATTCCTGAGTTAATTTCAGTTAATTTCAGTTAATTTCAAAAAGGCTGGTTCTACTTCATCCTCTGTCATTAGCAGATAGTCAAAATGTTTGAATATTATGTACATAACTCAAAGATAATAAGAAAAGTGTTAAACTATTTTTGTCTTTAAATTAATGCAGAAAATTAAAAGTTTCAAAGTTACTAAAAATTTTACTGAAATCATCCAGAAATGCTAAGCAATGAATTTCAAAATATTCCAGTTATATTTCTAAACAGAGAAAATAAATATTGTTAAAGAAAAATTATAGAATTGGAATGTGAAATTCCATGTATAATTTTCTCTCTGTCTCTTATACACATCTGAAGAAGTGAGGAGATAATTAAAATTAAGATTCCTGAGTTAATTTCAGTTAATTTCAGTTAATTTCAAAAAGGCTGGTTCTACTTCATCCTCTGTCATTAGCAGATAGTCAAAATGTTTGAATATTATGTACATAACTCAAAGATAATAAGAAAAGTGTTAAACTATTTTTGTCTTTAAATTAATGCAGAAAATTAAAAGTTTCAAAGTTACTAAAAATTTTACTGAAATCATCCAGAAATGCTAAGCAATGAATTTCAAAATATTCCAGTTATATTTCTAAACAGAGAAAATAAATATTGTTAAAGAAAAATTATAGAATTGGAATGTGAAATTCCATGTATAATTTTCTCTTCTATTCAGCAATAAATATCGATAGAAAACCATCAAAAGTTGGGAGTTTGCTATCATTTCTGGCCTATGTAATTTATTTAAAGTAAAATAATTATGGAAGCATTTTTTTACCTATCAATTAAGAAAACACATTAGATGTTCATTAACATATAAGCAGTCAGGAATAGCCAGTTTATTGCAAAATGAGTGCTCATATAATAGGAATGGAAGTATAAACTATTACTACCTTTCTGGAAAGTAATGTGAAAATATAAGTATCATTTCTTGAGTGCTTTCAATGTTCTAGGCTCTGTGATATCCATATTTTTGCTCAAGTATAAATGCTATCATTTATTTTCAAGAGCCATAAAAGTGTTCATAGCTTCTGACTCATTAATTTTAATTTTAAGAATTTATCTTAAGAAAATAAAAATAATATGAAATATGTATGCATTCATTGCAACACTACTTACCTGAGAATATTGAAGATAACCATAATGTTCAGAAATTATGTAATTATGCCCTGTCCTTGATCACATATTATATTCAAGCAGCTGTTGAAAATTATTTTATGTAATATGCTTTGTAGTATGGAAATATTTTATCATATGTTGATTGGGTTAGAAAAGTAGGAAACAAAAATTGTATTCATTATATATATTAAAAATAAACTATGCAAAATTAGAACAGAAAAAGAGTAGTTGGTTGAAATGTACAGCTTTTCTTTTCTTCTTTATATTACATAGCATGAACATGCTCAGTTGTGAGCAACTCTTTGTGACCCCCACTGACTGTAGCCTACCAGTCCATGGGATTTTCCAGGTAAGACTACTGGAGTGGGTTGCCATTTCCTACTCCAGGGGATCTTCTCAACCCAGGGTTAGAACCCATGTCTCTTGCATCTCCTGCTTTGCATATAGATTCTCTGCAGTTAACACATGGGGAGCCCCAAAGGGCATGTTGCCTCCCTGTCAGGGACATGAACCCTGGGTCTCATTCATGTATCAAGCAAAGATACTCACCATAAACTTTTCCATATTTCCAAATATTTTTCAATCAGTATGCCCTACTTCCATAATTGGACACGAAAAGTCTCACAGTCTCCATTAATTTGACTTTATTCTCTTCTACAAAGTCATATAAGGTACCTCACAAGACAGTGGAAATAGTATAAACTTTGGGATCAGGCAGACTTGGCTTGGAATACTACCTCCACTGCTTACTAACTGTTTGGCCCTGGGTGTGTTAGCTAACCTCTCTGAGCCTCAATTTCCTTATATGTAAAATCAATCAATCAAAAAACATGTGAAAAGGATAGCTAGGGAGTTTTGAAACACTCTGCTACATTTATAGTGAATAACCAATAAAGACCTACTGTGTAGCAGGACTGTTCAATATTATGTAGCAACCTAAATGGGAAAAGAATTTGAAAAAGAATAGATATATGTATATGTATAACTGAATCACTTTGCTGTACACCTGAAATTAACACAACATTGTAAATAAACTATATGCCAATATAACATGAAAAGTTAAAGTAAAATAAAACACAAACAAGCAACAAAAAAGAAATTTATGTAAAAGATTCAAAGAGGAGAGACTAATCAACATTAGCTTTAATGAGGAAGAGGGTCCTAGGAAAGGTTTTAAGAAAAAGATGTTTAAGCAGTCCCGAGGATGCTGTTGCTGCTGCTAAATCACTGCAGTCGTGTCCGACTCTGCCATCCCACAGACAGCAGCCCATCAGGCTTCTCTGTCCCTGGGATTCTCCAGGCAAGAATACTGGAGTGGGTTGCCATTTCCTTCTCCAGTCCTGAGGATGAGCTACCTCTATATCTTTGACACCAGAAAAAAATGATGTCCCAGGCAGAGAGTGAATAGTAGAAACAGACAAAACAAGGAATAGAATGACACAGTCTGGAGCTGGCTGCCAGTCTCTAAGTGGTGCAGAGTAACAAATACAAATGAGGTACACAAGTGAAAGAATATAATACTTTTCTTCCCTGGTGGCTCAGATGGTAAAGAATCCACCTGCAATGCCAGAGACCCAGATTCAATCCTGGGTCGGGAAGATCCCCTGGAAAAGGAAATGGCAAGCCACTTCAGTATTCTTGCTTGGAGAATCCCATGGACAGAAGACCCTGGTGGGTTACAGTCCATGGGGGCCACAAAGAATCAGACACAACTGAGCGACTAACACTTTCACTTTTATGAGGACCTGAAGGAAGTTTCCCTAGACTTATATATCACTGCGTTCAGACAACAATGTTAAATTATTTTAGTTCTTAGGTATTTGTTTCTGTTCTTCCGAAAAACTGTTTGGATTTTTCCCTCTCCTGGGATTTATAAAACATAATCAAGTCATAGAAATTTAGAGATAGGAAAAACATCACACCATGGACTACATGTAGCCTACCAGGCTCCTCTGTCCATGGGATTTTCCAGGCAATAGTACTGGAGTGGATTGCCATTTCCTTCTCCAGAGGGATCTTCCCAACCCAGGAATTGAACCCGGATCTCCTGCATTGTAGACAGACGCTTAACCGTCTGAGCCACCAGGGAAGTCACACTTCTACCAAGATCATATAAACAGATGAGAGAAATAAGATCTAGAGATTGAAGCTTTGCCACAACGCTTGATACTGTAGAGAGCGATAGAGAGAGAGAGAAAGACAAGAAGACAGACAGAATTGTTCTAACACACACATGAAGCAGAAGGTCCCAGGCACTACCTGTCCCATCTTCCCCATCCCGAGGGACAAGTTTTGGTGTTTGGCAGTGGAACTCAGGGCTCTAGAGACTTTGACAAGATACACTCAGTGGCACACAGATTCCACTATAGGAATTTACCATCACTGTGGCCTGAGAAATAGCTATCACCCAGTAAGCAGACGGTTTGTTCATCTGATTTTCACTCTTTACAAAGTGCCTCAACTCTTACTTTTTCCCTTGGCCACTCTTTCCCAACCTGCGTACCTCTCAGTTCAGTTCAGTTCAGTCGCTCAGTCATGTCCGACTCTTTGCGACCCCATGAATCGCATCACGCCAGGCCTCCCTGTTCATCACCATCTCTCGGAGTTCACTCAGACTCACATCCATCAAGTCAGTGATGCCATCCAGCCATCTCATCCTCAGTCGTCCCCTTCTCCTCCTGCCCCCAATCCCTCCCAGCATCAGAGTCTTTTCCAATGAGTCAACTCTTCGCATGAGGTGGCCAAAGTACTGGAGTTTCAGCTTTAGCATCATGCATACCTCTAGTCTGCTTTAATACTCATAATCATTTAGTAATAATAGACATGTTCAATCAACACCTTCTAACTGCATCTATTAAAATTCAGCCAAAAGCATGGGCCCTTCTCTTCTCTGCTAGCACACAAGTAAACAACATAAAAATTTGTCACATCTATGAAAAGTCCTAACACCAAAAATTTATTGACCAAGAGTTAAAGACTCCCCTTTCAAATGAAGTTTCAAGTTATCATAAGATTGTTATCTGAGACAAACCTATTCTTAGATAGAGTTAATAAAATCTATCATTTCAGTTTACTAGCCATATCTTTAAATAAAACCTTATTGACAATTTTCCAGAACACTCTGGGCTGGCATGATGGTTTTAAAAAGGATGTTTCTCAGAATTTCCTTCAGTGGCTAGATCCTTAGGACACAAAACTGATTGTTGTGAGGAGGTAAAGCTTGAGTGAAGGAGAGATGAGAGGTGTAAGCCCTCCCTTCTTGGAACATTATTTTATTTAAAAACATTTTTTTAAGAAAAATAACAGAAAACAACAGAGCACCATTTTACATTTATAACAATATTGAAGAGTAGAATTTAAAATTCATACCAGGCTTTAAGAATACATAAGACAGTAACAAATTTGAGTCGGTTGTAGTGAGGTGGATGAACCTACAGCCTGTTATACAGAGCGAAGTAAGTCAGAAAGAGAAAAACAAATATCATATATTCAAGCATATGGGTGCAATCTAGAAAAACGGTTCTGATGAACCTATTTGCAGGGCAAGAATAGAGACATAGAGAGGGACTGCTGGACCCAGGGAAAGAGGAGAGAGGCATGAATTGAGAGGGTGGCACTGACGCATGTATGCTACCAGGTGTAGAATAGACAGCTAATGGGAAGCTGCTGTATGGCACAGGGAGCTCAGCTCTCTGCTCTGCGGTGACCTAGAGGGATGGGATGGGGGCAGGGGGAGGGAGGCTCAGGGGGAAGGAATATATTTATACTTCTGGCTGACTCACACTGCTGTACAGTAGAAACCAACACAACATTGTAAAGCTATCATCCTCCAATGAAACATTTTAAAATGTAAAAAAAAAGAATACACAACATAGTAAATTGACTAGCTTTTTAAATTTAATTTTCAGATTTTCATTGCTAGTGTAAAATAAAATTCAACTTTGTCTATTGAAAAATAAAAGAACACACGAGATAAAGGCAGTTTCATGGACTGTGCTTTTAGCTCTCTCCTTACCTTCTCATCAGCTCCTTCGTATTTCCACAAGGAATTCAGATTTTGATTCAGGACACACCTCAATAAGACTTCCCAGGTGGCGCTAGTCTTCAAGAATCGCAAGGGACATGGATTCATCTTTAGGTCAGAAAGATAACCACGGAGTATGGACTGGCAACTCAGTGAAGTATTCTTGCCTGAAAAATTCCACAGAGGAGTCTGGCAGGCTACAGGCAATGGGCTGCAAAGAGTCAGACATTACCGAGCACACACACACACCTCAATTAAAAAAAAAAAAATTGCGAAGAACATCCAGACTAAAGGCATTTTGGACATAATAGCAAAATATATTCACCTAAAATATATTCACTGAGATATGTTGGATGATCCTGATCAAGTTAGTTAGCTTTTTCACACTTCAATGACCTCATTTCTTAAATTTTTTAAAAAAATAGTGTGACTCTCGAAGTATATCATTAAACTGTTATTAAAAATATGTAAGAAAAATAAAAATAGAACTATGTACTGTCTTGGAGCCCACTCCTGTCCTACCAATAGAAATCGGAAGGAAAATTTAGAGAAAGCATGCTTGGAGTCCAGTAACCTGGGAATATTGAAATAAACTGAACAGAGGAAAGATTGTGAATAACATCTAGTCAATTTCTTTTTCAGGACATACTCACATCTCTCTACCAAAAAAAAAATAAAGTTAAAGCTCAGTCGTGTCCAACTCTTTTCTGAGCAAGAATACTGGAGTGGGTTGCCATTTCCTTCTCCAGGAGATCTTCTCCATCCAGGGATTCAACCTGGGTCTCCTGCATTGTAGACAGATGCTTTACCATCTGAGCCACCAGGGAAGTCACGTCTCTACCAGAAGCCACAGGTAATTATATACACATGTGAAGATTTAATTTCTAAAAAGAATATACTTGTTCACCAGCATCATATAAAAATCATTTATGCACATTTTTGCATACTTTAAAAGGCATGCAAAGTCTACCTGCCATATGAGAAAACCAGTGGATGATATTAGTTTGATTTTGGTGCAGATATTTAGATAATCACACCAGTGGTTTTCATCTTTTAAGCAAAGAAAGTGACTTCACATCTGGAAGTTTTACAGGGCAGGTATTGAAAGTTGCTGAGTTAGAGAAGAAGGCCCCTTATTATTCAGCACAAAATAAGGCTGACACAATAACATTTGGATAAGTGATTTTTTGTTAATTTTAGAAAACTTATGCTCCAAAGCAATTTAGCATTTCTGTGTTTGTTGATATTACCTTTTAATGTGACAACCATGACACCATTTTCCAAAACAGATGGATTAATGTCATTTTCTAAAAAAATTACTTCACCTAGACACCTGTTTCCTGTGTATGCTTGACATGAAATTAAACATAGCTCCAGATGTTCTGTTTGTAGCAAAGCCAGTTAATTTTATTAGAACGTTTAATCACAGATCAACAGTGTAATAGAAGGGCAGTGGATGTGAAGCAGAGATTTAACAGAACTTCCTAATGAATTGTGAATTAGCTTATAGAGGGAAATCTACTGAACCGCAGTGCTGCTTATGTTAATCCGGTAACTGTATTGATTTGAGCATATTATTTTTTCCTAAATTCTGATGCTGTTCACACTGAGAAGCTTCACTTGAATTGTAAAGTTTGTGTATATGTGTGTGTTAAGCTGGCAATGCGATACACTGTTTAAAATCCAACATCCGTGATATTTTGTAAACGCTACTCCTTAGGCTTGGGATCCACACAGATGTCTCAAAGCACATTCGGGTGTGCCTGATATTCACAAGAACTGCTCTGCCTGCTACGCACATACTCAAGAGATAGCAGCGAAGAGTTCAGCTCTGCCAGGCTTAAACATCATTATATGCCTAGTTATTTTTCCTCTAAGATTAGCTATAGATTTCCCATTAATTATAACATCAGGTTGATTCATCATTAATAAAATAAATCTCAGTGAACTGTCACTGATTTCTTGACTAAAATGAAAACAAATGAAGAAAAACCCGTTCCTGTCTTTGTTACGCTCTTATCAGATTTGTCTTTGCAGCAACATGGTCAGTCCAGAGCTGGAGCAAAATATTCATAATCTTCTACTTTGAAATATTAGTGTGCCCATATGCACTAATAAAAACTTAAAGCCCTGTTATGATTGATGTTTTTTGTTGGCCCATCACCTCATTGTATAGAAGTTTGTTTTAATGAGTTTCTCTAATGAATATTTTATATTGCTACTTGGATGAATGGCATATGGTAAATGCAAGGTAAATTACAGCTCTTTAAATAAATATTTTTCATAAATTATTTATTTTGTGATGCCTGTATTGGTAAGATGTCATGTCGGATAAAGATTGGAAAGTATTTACTGTAATACTTATTTGTAACTTGAAGAAGTAAAATTTTTAATTATTAACAAGCTTCCAATATACTCATGAAACTTATGGCAAAATTAGCATAAACTCTATTGCATTACAAATTTGTGTGGACAGTTTCCATTTTAAAGTGCAAAAATAAGACAATCTCGTATTTATAAAAATTTTTATACAGTACTATAC
>SJYT01007825.1:41252-61119 GCA_006410635.1 Cephalophus harveyi | reverse complement strand
ATTTGATCTCTGAATTATATAGTATTTTTAAAATTATACTGTAACTATTTTAATTGAGTAACTGCACATATTTCATGGTGCTTCTTATTTTCTTTGGAGGTATATTTCAGTGAGTAGGTTTTCATCTAATAAATATTAATAGCTAGCATTTTTTGACTGCTTTTATAAACATTATCTCATTAAATTCTCATGATAATCCTGAAAATATGGTAGAATTATCTCTAATTCTACATATAAGAAAATTGAGAGTCACAAAGTAGGAATTAATAAAGATTTGAAGCCACAGTAGATTTGCTACCATGCCTATGACTTTCTAGCTAAATTGACAAGGTCTCAAAACCACCTTCTACAAACAGATTTTAGATATGGGAAAAGCAAATATCCTCAATTCCTAAACTATTTTATTATTATTAATAGCAAAATCCAGCACTTAAAGAGCTATTACACTGTGCCTGCTACTAAGTGCTTTGCATACATAAACTTATATAAACTCCCTTGATACTAAGAGATGGATACTATCATGACCCCACTCTACATATGATAAAGCGGAGGTACAGATTGTTTGGGAAGTTGCCTATGGTCACATAGCTTATAGAGAGCAGAGCTGGCGTTCAAACTCAGACACTGGGCCAAAGTCTATGCTCTAAAGAACAAAGCTTAGCATGTTATGCTGAAGAGTGTTCATGTATCACTTTCTTGCTTGAAATTGTAAGTATCCTAAACTTATGAGTGTCTTATTCATTTGCGTAATTCCAGAACCCTCAACATTGCTTAGAAAACAGTAGATGCTCAGTAAATATTTGTTGAACTGAATTGACTCACCAAATGTCTGCTGTTTACACACACATTCAAAATTGAATGATTCTCAAAGTTTTAGTTCCAAAAAGCAGAAAAATGAGCAAATGGAGACAACTGTGTGCTGAAATTCAACCAAGAGGGTCCCACCCTTGCTTATCCCGAATTAAATAGTAATAATAATAATAGCTTGTGTGTATAGACGCAACAATTATTTGGGACAAAAGAAAAAAAAGAACAGAAGATTTGCTAGTGCTATTCTAAAGAGCCAAATGTTGACCTCTTATCTTACTTGTTAAGGTAAACATTTGGCTCCTTAGAATAGCACTAGCACCCTGATAAACATTTTAGAGTAGTAGAATATAAAATCATTTCTTTAAAGTGGCAAATAAGGTGAAGCATCGTTATTAACTAAGTTAGGTTGATCCATTTGAAACCACTTTTTTTTGCGATCATTTTTCACCCATAATAATGGCAATTTCCTGTGGTTTAATCTAGCAAGTAACTGAGAGTTGACTTTCATACCATGCTATACCTAGACAAACAATTTTAAAATACAGCCAAGTGTTCACATTATGCTAAACTCTACAAAGCACAAATGATCTTTCTTTAATAATTTCAAGAGGAATATGAAGACTTTATGGCTGTTTCGAGGATGTCATTACAAAAAAATCCATTTGTAAAACTATTATAAGCACCACACAATCCAACATTTCTAGTTAGACTTAAGTCTTGCTTTTAGAAAATGGAAATTTACTATACATAGCAAGCAGGAGACACAGGTTAAATCCCTAGGTGGAGAAGATTACCCTGGAGAAGGAAATGGCAACCGACTCCAACATTCTTGCCTGGGAAATCCCATGGGCAGTGGAGCCTGGTGGGTTACATTCTATGGAGTAGCAAAAAGTCGGACATGACTGAGTGATGAAACAGGCATTTAGACTTTATTATTTATACATAGATTAGTTCCTATACAGTTAAAATTTTCTTATTCTCTGCAAGTTAATTCAGAGGTCCAAATGCAGGCATTGGCAATCAAAATCATCACATAGTTTGGCACCATGTTCTCAAACAACACATTGATTGATTCCAAAATATCCAGATAAACAACAAAAAATTAATCCGTATGCTGTTGTTGTTTTTCTTTCTTTCCTGACAGATGGCATGCTTGAGGATAAATAAAAACAAATGCCTTACATCAGAAGAGTCCTTCTATTTATAAAACAATTCTGGTTAACAATTGCATGTAAAATAATATTTGATTGATGTAAATTTGAAGTAAATCGCAAGTAAAACCACAGAAGATTGTCACCGATTATAAACTGGGGGAAAAGAAGCACAGGATAGTTTGCATTTTAGGACCTGCCTTTTTCCTCCTGTTAAGTGGCAAGATGTCAGTTGTCTTGTGATGAAAGCCAACGACGGCCTGGTGAGCAGGTCAGGTTTGAAAAGCCACATTGAGATACTGCCTTCACTTCTTTGGAGACAAAAGTGAAAGTGAAAGACTCAATCAGATTCTCTGTGACCCCCATGGACTATACAGTCCATGGAATTCTCCAGGCCAAAATACCAGAGTGGGTAGCCTTTCATTCTCCAGGGGATCTTCCCAATCGAGGGATTGAACCCAGGTCTCCCATACTGCAGGTGGATTCTTTTACCAGCTGAGCCACCAGGAAAACCCAAGAATATTGGAATGGATAACCTATCCCTTCTCCAGCGAATCTTCCCAACCCAGGAATCAAAGTGGGATCTCCTGCATTGCAGGCAAATTCTTTACCGGAGAACTTTGCAAATACTTGTTTTTGTTGCTGAAATACTACCAGATGTCTTTGATTTTTTTTCTTATCCTATTTTTATGTGTGTATGTGTGTGTTAGTCACTCAGTCATGTCTGACTCTTTTCGACCTCATGTAACTGTAGCCCGCCAGACTCCTCTCTCCATGGTATTCTCCAGCCAGAATACTGGAGTGGATTGCCATTCCCTTCTCCAGGGGATCTTCCCAACCCAGGGATCGAACCCATGTCTCCTGCTTTCCAGGCAGATTCTTCACCATCTGAGCCTCCAGGGAAGCCCTTATACTAATTTTATTTAATGTTATTTTAAATATTGTTCTGATAGCTAGATACCAGGTGAAGAGAGAAGAATGTAATGAATAGCAAAGCAGTTGATATTTGCAGATGAGATGAAAGTTGCTTGAGAGGCAGGACATGTTTTCCAAAAGACCCAAGGATACTTTAGGGGCTTCCCTTGGGGCTCAGCAGGCAAAGAATCTGCCTGCAATGCGGGAGACCTGGGTTTGATCCCTGAGTTAGGAAGATCCTCTGGAGAAGGGTAAAGCTCCTGACTCCAGTATTCCAGCCTGGAAAAGTCCATGGGGTCGCAAAGAGTTGGACAGGACTGAGGGACCTTCACTTTCACTTTCAAGGATGTTTTAAAGCAGTTATTTCATAATTGGTCTGAAAGTGCTAGCACAATTATACATACACAGACAAGAATGAACACCAGAAGTAGAACTGGGAAAACAAATACAGCAAGCTCTGCAAACTTGGGAGAGCAGAAAGCAAAGCTACCCAGCAGGGCAGAAACTAGGAGTAACCAGTGTCCGGATCTCTCACCCTCACATCGTGTTCTTCCTTCCCAGCACCACAATCAGCCTTTTTCTTTCTGGCCACATTTGATATCTGGAAGGCAAGTGCTGGAGAACAACAGAGAACACACCGGCTAGGCTGTGGGGAGCAGCTGTGTTCTGTGGAGGTGATGAGAACTGATACTTCAAGAGCTGAGCACTATCTCCCTCTATGACGGTCATCAGATTCCATTTCTGTGTAGGGTTCACTGCAGCTATTGACTGCTTTGAAGAGATGTGTATAAGAGACAGGAATTATATAGTATTTTTAAAATTATACTGTAACTATTTTAATTGAGTAACTGCACATATTTCATGGTGCTTCTTATTTTCTTTGGAGGTATATTTCAGTGAGTAGGTTTTCATCTAATAAATATTAATAGCTAGCATTTTTTGACTGCTTTTATAAACATTATCTCATTAAATTCTCATGATAATCCTGAAAATATGGTAGAATTATCTCTAATTCTACATATAAGAAAATTGAGAGTCACAAAGTAGGAATTAATAAAGATTTGAAGCCACAGTAGATTTGCTACCATGCCTATGACTTTCTAGCTAAATTGACAAGGTCTCAAAACCACCTTCTACAAACAGATTTTAGATATGGGAAAAGCAAATATCCTCAATTCCTAAACTATTTTATTATTATTAATAGCAAAATCCAGCACTTAAAGAGCTATTACACTGTGCCTGCTACTAAGTGCTTTGCATACATAAACTTATATAAACTCCCTTGATACTAAGAGATGGATACTATCATGACCCCACTCTACATATGATAAAGCGGAGGTACAGATTGTTTGGGAAGTTGCCTATGGTCACATAGCTTATAGAGAGCAGAGCTGGCGTTCAAACTCAGACACTGGGCCAAAGTCTATGCTCTAAAGAACAAAGCTTAGCATGTTATGCTGAAGAGTGTTCATGTATCACTTTCTTGCTTGAAATTGTAAGTATCCTAAACTTATGAGTGTCTTATTCATTTGCGTAATTCCAGAACCCTCAACATTGCTTAGAAAACAGTAGATGCTCAGTAAATATTTGTTGAACTGAATTGACTCACCAAATGTCTGCTGTTTACACACACATTCAAAATTGAATGATTCTCAAAGTTTTAGTTTCAAAAAGCAGAAAAATGAGCAAATGGAGACAACTGTGTGCTGAAATTCAACCAAGAGGGTCCCACCCTTGCTTATCCCGAATTAAATAGTAATAATAATAATAGCTTGTGTGTATAGACGCAACAATTATTTGGGACAAAAGAAAAAAAAGAACAGAAGATTTGCTAGTGCTATTCTAAAGAGCCAAATGTTGACCTCTTATCTTACTTGTTAAGGTAAACATTTGGCTCCTTAGAATAGCACTAGCACCCTGATAAACATTTTAGAGTAGTAGAATATAAAATCATTTCTTTAAAGTGGCAAATAAGGTGAAGCATCGTTATTAACTAAGTTAGGTTGATCCATTTGAAACCACTTTTTTTTGCGATCATTTTTCACCCATAATAATGGCAATTTCCTGTGGTTTAATCTAGCAAGTAACTGAGAGTTGACTTTCATACCATGCTATACCTAGACAAACAATTTTAAAATACAGCCAAGTGTTCACATTATGCTAAACTCTACAAAGCACAAATGATCTTTCTTTAATAATTTCAAGAGGAATATGAAGACTTTATGGCTGTTTCGAGGATGTCATTACAAAAAAATCCATTTGTAAAACTATTATAAGCACCACACAATCCAACATTTCTAGTTAGACTTAAGTCTTGCTTTTAGAAAATGGAAATTTACTATACATAGCAAGCAGGAGACACAGGTTAAATCCCTGGGTGGAGAAGATTACCCTGGAGAAGGAAATGGCAACCGACTCCAACATTCTTGCCTGGGAAATCCCATGGGCAGTGGAGCCTGGTGGGTTACATTCTATGGAGTAGCAAAAAGTCGGACATGACTGAGTGATGAAACAGGCATTTAGACTTTATTATTTATACATAGATTAGTTCCTATACAGTTAAAATTTTCTTATTCTCTGCAAGTTAATTCAGAGGTCCAAATGCAGGCATTGGCAATCAAAATCATCACATAGTTTGGCACCATGTTCTCAAACAACACATTGATTGATTCCAAAATATCCAGATAAACAACAAAAAATTAATCCGTATGCTGTTGTTGTTTTTCTTTCTTTCCTGACAGATGGCATGCTTGAGGATAAATAAAAACAAATGCCTTACATCAGAAGAGTCCTTCTATTTATAAAACAATTCTGGTTAACAATTGCATGTAAAATAATATTTGATTGATGTAAATTTGAAGTAAATCGCAAGTAAAACCACAGAAGATTGTCACCGATTATAAACTGGGGGAAAAGAAGCACAGGATAGTTTGCATTTTAGGACCTGCCTTTTTCCTCCTGTTAAGTGGCAAGATGTCAGTTGTCTTGTGATGAAAGCCAACGACGGCCTGGTGAGCAGGTCAGGTTTGAAAAGCCACATTGAGATACTGCCTTCACTTCTTTGGAGACAAAAGTGAAAGTGAAAGACTCAATCAGATTCTCTGTGACCCCCATGGACTATACAGTCCATGGAATTCTCCAGGCCAAAATACCAGAGTGGGTAGCCTTTCATTCTCCAGGGGATCTTCCCAATCGAGGGATTGAACCCAGGTCTCCCATACTGCAGGTGGATTCTTTTACCAGCTGAGCCACCAGGAAAACCCAAGAATATTGGAATGGATAACCTATCCCTTCTCCAGCGAATCTTCCCAACCCAGGAATCAAAGTGGGATCTCCTGCATTGCAGGCAAATTCTTTACCGGAGAACTTTGCAAATACTTGTTTTTGTTGCTGAAATACTACCAGATGTCTTTGATTTTTTTTCTTATCCTATTTTTATGTGTGTATGTGTGTGTTAGTCACTCAGTCATGTCTGACTCTTTTCGACCTCATGTAACTGTAGCCCGCCAGACTCCTCTCTCCATGGTATTCTCCAGCCAGAATACTGGAGTGGATTGCCATTCCCTTCTCCAGGGGATCTTCCCAACCCAGGGATCGAACCCATGTCTCCTGCTTTCCAGGCAGATTCTTCACCATCTGAGCCTCCAGGGAAGCCCTTATACTAATTTTATTTAATGTTATTTTAAATATTGTTCTGATAGCTAGATACCAGGTGAAGAGAGAAGAATGTAATGAATAGCAAAGCAGTTGATATTTGCAGATGAGATGAAAGTTGCTTGAGAGGCAGGACATGTTTTCCAAAAGACCCAAGGATACTTTAGGGGCTTCCCTTGGGGCTCAGCAGGCAAAGAATCTGCCTGCAATGCGGGAGACCTGGGTTTGATCCCTGAGTTAGGAAGATCCTCTGGAGAAGGGTAAAGCTCCTGACTCCAGTATTCCAGCCTGGAAAAGTCCATGGGGTCGCAAAGAGTTGGACAGGACTGAGGGACCTTCACTTTCACTTTCAAGGATGTTTTAAAGCAGTTATTTCATAATTGGTCTGAAAGTGCTAGCACAATTATACATACACAGACAAGAATGAACACCAGAAGTAGAACTGGGAAAACAAATACAGCAAGCTCTGCAAACTTGGGAGAGCAGAAAGCAAAGCTACCCAGCAGGGCAGAAACTAGGAGTAACCAGTGTCCGGATCTCTCACCCTCACATCGTGTTCTTCCTTCCCAGCACCACAATCAGCCTTTTTCTTTCTGGCCACATTTGATATCTGGAAGGCAAGTGCTGGAGAACAACAGAGAACACACCGGCTAGGCTGTGGGGAGCAGCTGTGTTCTGTGGAGGTGATGAGAACTGGTACTTCAAGAGCTGAGCACTATCTCCCTCTATGACGGTCATCAGATTCCATTTCTGTGTAGGGTTCACTGCAGCTATTGACTGCTTTGAAGTAGAGGCTTGAGTGTGTGTGCGCTAAGTTGCTTCAGCTGTGTCCGACTCTCTGTGACCCTGTGGACTGTAGCCTACCCAGTTCCTCTGTCCACAGGCTTTCCCAGGCAAGAATACTGGAGTGGATTGCCATGCCCATCTCCAGGAGATCTTCCCCCACCCAGGGGTCGAGCCCACCTCTCTTATGTCTCCTGCATTGGTAAGTGGGTTCTTTACCACTAGTGCCACTGAGAGCATGCCAGAAAGAACTAAAAGAATGTGTACCCTCTCTCTCTAAGAACAGGAGGAATGAATATATTAACGTTAAGTGAACAAAGACCCACATTTTAGAAATCAAGAAGTATGGTTTATCCCATATAATCACAGACTAGCGATCTCAGAGTACATTTTTTTTTTCTGGTTGAAGGTTTTTTAAATTTCTATTTTATATTGGAATAGAGTTGATTAAGGGCTTCCCCAGTGGCTCAGTGGTAAAGAATCTGCATGCAATGCAGGAGACTTTCAGGAGATGTGGCTTAGATCTCTAGCTTGGGAAGATCCCCTGGAGAAGGCAATGGCAACCTACTCCAGTATTCTTGCCTGGAGAATCCCATGAACAGAGGAGCCTGGTGGGCTACAGTCAAAGGGGTCTGTATGTTTAGACACAAATGAGTGACTAAACAATAAAAACAACATAGTTGATTAACAATATTGTACTAGTTTCAGGTGTACATTAGAGAGATTCAGTTATACATATACACAAATCTGTTCTTTTCAGAATTATTTTCCCATTTAGGTTATCACAGAGTGTTTAGCAGAGTTCCCTGTGCTGTACCGTAGGTCCTTGGCTATCTATACACACTAGTATATTCGAAGCAAAGTTTTAAGTAGCATAATAATGTGAAATAAAACTGACTTTCTGAGTTATTCACACTTGTAAAGGAAGGATTGTTTTGTTCAAAGTCCTAAAGTAATATTAATACCATAGAATTAATTCACATATTTATTTTATAATTTCTCAGAAAATTTGCATCGTATTTTGGCCACGCTCACTACATGACAGAAGACACTCTATTTTATAAATAGAAAATCCTTACATATGACATTCTGTATCTTTCCTAAGCGACCATAGACAATCCTTAGGGAGGAGAAGTGGTGGGGGAGGGATTTAAATCAAAGTACTTTGACAATCACTGTCTTCAGACCTTCTAAATTATAGTGTAACTAAATTGTTGGGAGGAGGGAACAGTATCAAAATCACCTGGGAACGCTTTTCAAATTATAGGCATGCCATCATGGTCCCCACCCTCCCACACCATTCCTAGAGGACACTGTGATTAATAAAAAGTATGTTACATCACTCAGGTGTTTGGTGTGTGGGCAGAAGGGGGCAGGATGAGGTGTTGAGAAGCCCATTCCAGCAGCTCATACTGGAATTCCAAACACTGTGATTTGCAGGTTGCTGCTGCTGCTGCTAAGTCACTTCAGTCGTATCCGACTCTGTGCAACCCCATAGACGGTAGCCCACCAGGCTCCCCCATCCCTGGGATTCTCCAGGCAAGAACACTGGAGTGGGTTGCCATTTCCTTCTCCAATGCATGAAAGTGAGAAGTGAAAGTGAAGTGGCTCAGTCGCGTCCGACTCTTAGCGACCCCATGGACTGCTGTCCACCAGATTCCTCTGTCCATGGGATTTTCCAGGCAAGAGTACTGGAGTGGGGTGCCATTGCCTTCTCCGGATTTGCAGGTTAAGTCATTTTAAAAGTTGATTCCAAAGCAAAGTTTCACGGAACTTCCCTGGTGGTACAGTAGATAGGAGTCAGCCTTCCAATGCAGGGGACACAGCTTCAATCTCTGGTCCAGGAGGATTCTACATGGCTCAGAGCAACTAAACTTGTGCACCGCAACTACCGAGTCTGTGTGCTGCAAATACTGAAGCCAGCATGCCTAGAGCCCATGCTCCAAAGCAAAGGAAGCCACCACAAGGAGAAGCCTGCACACAACAGCAAAGATTCCTCACAATTAGAGAAAGTCCAGGCGCAGCAACAAAGACTCAGGGCAGCCAAAATAATAATAATAATCAAATAATTTTTTTTTTGAAAAGCAAGGTTTCTCAAATGTTTCACTACTGACACTTTAGACAAATTGTTCTTTATTGTGTGTGTGCTACCTCATTTACTGAAGGATATTTAGCAGCATCATACTGTTCTACCCTCTAGATGCAGGTAGCTACCCATCCGCCTTTCCACGCAGGCAATACAATCAGAGAGGTCTCTGGACTTACCAAAAGTCCCCTGGGTGGTTGAGAAGAAAAAATTACTATTATTAAGAATCATTGAGCAAAAGATATGTGAAACACAAACGGAGAGAAGAATGCTGGTTTGAATCAAGCAGGAGACCTCTTAATTAAATATATATCATCATAATTAGAGAGTAAGGTAACAGTTGGAAATCAGATTCAGGAACAGGGATCAGTCCAACAGTCACAGTATAGTTTGTCAGGACTGGAAAAGAGCAAGCAAGCATAGTTGTCTTAGTCCTACTCTCACTTTGAATGGAAAGTGCTAATTCTAGGACACAAAGTTTGTCTCTCATGAAAGAGAGGAATGCTCACTTTGCCCTGAACTATGTGTTCACTGTTGACCTTACAAACAAAAAGTTTTAGAGAGTTCCATAATGGTCTGGTGGCTGAAACTCAGCACTCACAATACAGGGGGCTCCAGTTTGATTCCTGGTCAGGGAACTGAATCCCATGTGCCTCAACTAAGACCTGGTGCAGCCATATACATAAATAAATAAAAATAAATATTAAAAATGCAGTCTCTTCTAAGTTTTAAAAAAAATTGAAATAAAATAATAAAAGCAAATTTTTTTTAAGTTCTTTTTTACAACAAGATGGGTATTGTGAAGATGTATATAATCTTTGTGTAGGAACATAGCCCCATAGTGAAAACAGACTTGTCCTAGCAAGACACTGGGTCAAGGTAAATTTCTGATGTATTTAGTTTTGTAAGGATAGTACACCATGCAGTGTTTCTAAACACTCTGCATCCTTTACTTAACTTCCTTATAGTCACCATGGCAAAATAAGTTGAGATATGAACAAAGAATTTGTAAGAGAAAAATTACATCTGGAAAACATAAAACTGAAATGATGCACAACTTCACGAGAAATCAATACCATAAACAGTCTGATTTTTACCACCTATTAGATTGGAAAAATAACATACTTTATTGAAACTAAGGTATCCCATGGACAGAGGAGCCTAGTAGGTCACAGTGCATGGGGTCACAAAGAATCACCATTAGACTGCTAAGTCAGAGTATATCTAGCCTTCCCTTGTAGCTCAGTTGGTAAAGAATCAGCCTGCAATGCAGGAGACCTGGGTTCGATCCCTGGGTTGGGAAGGTCCCCTGGAGGAGAACATGGCAACCCACTCCAGTGTTCTTGCCTGGAGAATCCCCATGGACAGAGGAGCCAGGAGGGCTACAGTCCACAGGGTCACAGAGAGTCGGACACGACTGAGTGACCAAGCACACACAAAGTATCGTCGGTGACAAAGCACAAACATGGTTTCATGCGTCAGAGAGAAAGTGAGAATGCTCCAATTCACCTATGACATTTCATAGATTATAAAACATTCGAATTTTTGGAGCTGCTAATACTGGGAAAAAGAAGAGTGCATCTAAGAATCAAATCTATACTTAAAAATTTTATCTGGCCTCATGTCAGTAAGGATATGGAAATACACATTCTCCCATAATAACAGGAGCATTGTAAATTGATACAAATTTTGGAAAGAAATTTGACAGAAGAATCACAATAATAAATCCATATATACTCTTAAGTGTGCATGTTAGTCCCTCAGTTGTGTCTGACTTTTTGTGACCCCATGGACTGCAGCCCACCAGGCTCCTCTGTCCATGGAATTCTCCAAGCAAGAATACTGATTGGGTAGCCATTCCCTTCTTCAGGAGAGCTTCCCTATCCAGTGCATGGGGTCACAAAGAATCTCATTGCAGGTCCAAATCACATTGCAGGCAGATTCTTTACCACCTGAGCCACCAGGGGAGCTACCAGAGGAGTAGCTGCCATATATACTCTATGACTTAGCAATCTAATGTCCAGAAATCTATCTAGCAAAAATACAAGCATAAGAGCAGAAGAGTATGAAGATACATGCACAACCATATTTAACAAAATATTCTTTTAAAATTGGTTTTGAAAAATTAGAAACAACTTCAATGTCCACCAGTAGGTGAAGGGACACAAAAATTTTAGCATAAAGCTGTAATTCTAAGCTGTCATTTAAAAAAAAGGTGGTTCCATTTAATTACTTTGAAAACATATTAATGTTAAATATTACCATGGTACAGAACAAAATATCATATCAAATCTCATTTTTCTGTAAAGAAAATTTTTTTATTATAAATTTATTTATTTTAATTGAAGGCTAATTACTTTACAATATTGTATTGGTTTTGCCATACATCAACATGAATCTGCCACGGGTGTGCATGTGCTCCTCATTCTGAACCCCCATCCCACCTCCCTCCCCATACCATCCCTCTTGATCAACCCAGTGCACCAGCCCCGAGCATCCTGTATCATGCATCGAACCTGGACTGGCGATTCTTTTCACATATGATATTATACATGTTTCAATGCCATTCTCCCAAATCATCCCACCCTCTCCCTCTCCCACAGAGTCCAAAAGACTGTTCTATACATCTGTGTCTCTTTTGCTATCTCACATACAGGGTTTGTTACCATCTTTCTAAATTCCATATATATGTGTTAGTATACTGTATCGGTGTTTTTCTTTCTGGCTTACCTCACTCTGTATAATCAGCTCCAGTTTCATCCACCTCATTAGAACTGATTCAAATGTATTCTTTTTAATGGCTGAGTAATACTCCATTGTGTATATGTACCACAGCTTTCTTATCCATTCATCTGCTGATGGACATCTAGGTTGCTTCCATGTCCTGGCTATTATAAATAGTGCTGCGATGAACATTGAAGTACAAGTGTCTCTTTCAATTCTGGTTTCCTCAGTGTGTATGTCCAGCGGTGGGATTGCTGGGTCATATGACAGTTCTATTTCCAGTTTTTTAAGGAATCTCCACACTGTTCGCCATAGTGGCTGTATTAGTTTGCATTACCACCAACAGTGTAAAAGGGTTCCCTTTTCTCCACACCTTCTCCAGCATTTATTGCTTGTAGACTTTTGAATCACAGCCATTCTGACTGGTGTGAAATGGTACCTCATTGTGGTTTTGATTTGCATTTCTCTGATAATGAGTGATGTTGAGCATCTTTTCGTGTGTTAGCCATCTGTATGTCTTCTTTGGAGAAATGTCTGTTTAGTTCTTTGGCCCATTTTTTGATTGAGTCGTTTATTTTTCTGGAATTGAGCTGCAGGAGTTGCTTGTATATTTTTGAGGTTAATTCTTTGTCAGTTGCTTCATGTGCTATTATTTTCTTCCATTCTGAAGGCTGTCTTTTCACCTTGCTTATAGTTTCCTTTGTTGTGCAGAAGCTTTTAATTTTAATTAGGTCCCATTTGTTAATTTTTGCTTTTATTTCCAATATTCTGGGAGGTGGGTCATATTTTTTTAAGGAATCTCCACACTGTTCTCCATAGTGGCTGTACTAGTTTGCATTCCCACCAGCAGTGTAAGAGGGTTCCCTTTTCTCCACACCCTCTCCAGCATTTATTGCTTGTAGACGTTTGGATAGCAGCCCTTCTGACTGGTGTGAAATGGTACCTCATTGTGGTTTTGATTTGCATTTCTCTGATAATGAGTGATGTTGAGCATCTTTTCCTGTGTTTGTTAGCCATCTGTATGTCTTCTTTGGAGAAATGTCTATTTAGTTCTTTGGCCCACTTTTTGATTGGGTAGTTTTTTTTTTTTTGTTTTCTGGAATTGAGCTGCAGGAGTTGCTTGTATATTTTTGAGATTAGTTCTTTGTCAGTTGCTTCATTTGCTATTATTTTCTCCCATTCTGAAGGCTGTCTTTTCACCTTGCTTATAGTTTCCTTTGTTGTGCAGAAGCTTTTAATTTTAATTAGGTCCCACTTGTTTATTTTTGCTTTTCTTTCCAATATTTTGGGAGGTGGATCATAGAGAATCCTGCTGTGGTTTATGTCAGAGAGTGTTTTCCTCTAGGAGTTTAATAGTTTCTGGTCTTATGTTTAGATCTTTAATCCATTTTGAGTTTATTTTTGTGTATGGTGTTAGAAAGTGTTCTAATTTCATTGTTTTACAAGTGGTTGACCAGTTTTCCCAGCACCACTTGTTAAAGAGATTGTCTTTAATCCATTGTATATTCTTGCCTCCTTTGTCAAAGATAAGGTGTCCATAGGTGCATGGATTTATCTCTGGGCTTTCTATTTTGTTCCATTGATCTATATTTCTGTCTTTGTGCCAGTACCATACTGTCTTGATGACTGGCTTTGTAGTAAAGCCTGAAGTCAGGCAGGTTGATTCCTCCAGTTCCATCTTCTTTCTCAAGATTGCTTTGGCTATTCAAGGTTTTTTGTATTTCCATACAAATTATCAAATTATTTATTCTAGTTCTGTGAAAAATACCATTGGTAGCTTGATAGGGATTGCATTGAATCTATAGATTGCTTTGGGAAGTATACTCATTTTCACTATATTGATTTTTCCGATCCATGAACACAGTATATTTCTCCATCTATTAGTGTCCTCTTTGATTTCTTTCACCAGTGTTTTGTAGTTTTCTATATATAGGTCTTTAGTTTCTTTAGGGAGATATATTCCTAAGTATTTTATTCTTTTCACTGCAAAGGTGAATGGAATTGTTTCCTTAATTTCTCTTTCTATTTTCTCATCATTATTGTATAGGAATGCAAGGGATTTCTGTGTGTTAATTTTATATCCCACAACTGTACTATATTCATTGATTAGCTCTAGTAATTTTCTGGTGGAATCTTTAGGGTTTTCTATGTAGAGGATCATGTCATCTGCAAACAGTGAGAGTTTGACTTCTTCTTTTCCAATGTGGATTCCTTTTATTTCTCTTTCTGCTCTGATTGCTGTGACCAAAGCTTCCAAAACTATGTTGAATAGTAGTGGTGAAAGTGGCCACCCTTGTCTTGTTCCTGACATTAGGGGAGATGCTTTCAATTTTTCACTGTTTTAATTTCATTAATTTAATCATTAATTTCATTAAATTTTAATTTCATATAATTTCGTTTTCACTATTTTAATTTCATTTTAGTTAAAGAACATATTTTGTATAATTTAGCTTCTTTTAAGTTGCTATGACACAGAGTATGGTCTATCATGGTGAAAGTATACTTTAAGAGAATGTTCATTCTTTTGTTGGATTGATTGTTTTACATATGTCAATTAGATCAAGTTGGTTGATGGTATCAACCAAGTCTTACGTAATCTCCTTGGTTTTCTGTCTCCTTCAATCAATTACTGGGAAGAATGTTGAAGTATCTAAATATAATCATGAATTTGTCCATTTCCTTTCTCAGTTCTATTCACTTCTCCTGAATTCATTTTGAAGCTCTGTTGTAGATGCATACACATAAGATTCCATTTACCTTTATAATACTATGTTTTCAGAAATTTATGTTTTCTGATATTAATATAGCTGTTTCAGATAGCTATATTTAAATTTTTATTTATTTGCATGTTTTTCATTCTTCTAATTTACATATCTTTGTTTAAAAGTGGATTTCTTTTCCCTCTGATTTTGGTTTTTAGAAGTTTGAAAATGATATATCTAGATGTGCTGTTTGGTATCTATCCTACTCTGTTTTCTGAACTTCTTGGATCTGTAATTTGGTGTCTGCCATTAATTTTGGAAAACTCTTGGCCATCATATTTTTCAAATGTTTCTTTTGCTCAACTCTTCTACTCTAGGGTTAAAGTTATGTACCTGTTGGCCCATTTGATTTGTTACACAGCTTTTAGATGATTGGTTTGGAATTGGGTGCGGTTTTTTGCCTCTCCCACAAAGGCTAATGTTCATTTATCCCATGGCTTTAGAGCATATGTACATGCTCTCTTAGGGCTCTCATCAGTCATTTCTGTGAGTATCTGAGAGGTCCAGGAAGACAATCCTGCAGTGGGTGTATATTTCCCTTGTTCTAGTAGCCCTCAGGTATTCTATCCTCTTAACTACTAACTTAACTTTTACCAATTCATTAAAAACTGTAGTTGAATTCTTCTTACAGATGCCTGAAGTTACATGTTCAAGTAAATTAACAATCCTGTTGTTTTTCTCCAGGCAGGCACCTATCTTTCCTAGATTACTAGTTTCAGTTCAGTTCAGTTGCTCAGTTGTGTCCAACTCTTAGCAACTCAAAGGACTGCAGCACAACAGGCCTCCCTGTCCATCACCAACTCCCAGAGTTTACCTAAACTCATGTCCATTGAGTCGGTGATCCCATCCAACCATCTCATCCTGGTCATCCCCTTTTCTTCCTACCCTCAATCTTTCCCAGCATCAGGGCCTTTTCAAATGAGTCAGTCCTTAATATCAGGTGGCCAAAGTATTGGAGTTTCCACTTCAGCCTCCGTCCTTCCAATGAACACTCAGGACTGATTTCCTTTAGGATGGACAGGTTGCATCTCCTTTCAGTCCAAGGGACTCTCAAGAGTCTTCTCCAACACCACAGTTCAAAAGCATCAATTCCTCGGCACTCAGCCTTCTTCACAGTCCAACTCTCACATCCATATATGACTACTGGGAAAACCAAAGCCTTGACTAGATAGACCTTTATTGGCAAAGTAATGTCTCTGCTGTTTAATACGCTAACTAGGTTGGTCATAACTTTTCTTCCAAGGAGGAAGTGTCTTTTAATTTCATGGCTGCATTCACCATCTGCAGTGATTTTTGGAGCCCAAAAAAATAAAGCCTGACACTGTTTCCACATCTATTTGTCATGAAGTGATGGGACCGGATGCCATGATCTTCGTTTTCTGAATGTTGAGCTTTAAGCCAACTTTTTCACACTCCTCTTTCACTTTCATCAAGAGGCTTTTTAGTTCCTCTTCACTTTCTGCCTTAAGGGTGGTGTCATTTGCATATCTGAGGTTATTGATATTTCTCCTGCCAATCTTGATTCCAGCTTGTGTTTCTTCCAGTCCAGCATTTCTCATTATGTACTCTGCATATCAGTTAAATAAACAGGGTGACAATATACAGCCTTGACATACTCCTTTTCCTATTTGGAACCAGTCTGTTGTCCATGTCCAATTCTCACTGTTGCTTCCTGACCTGCATACAGGTTTCTCCAGAGGCAGGTCAGATGATCTGGTATTCCCAACTATTTCAGAATTTTCTGCATTTCGTTTTGATCCACACAGTCAAAGACTTTGGTGTAATCAATAAAACAGAAAAAGATGTTTTTCTAAAACTCTCTTGCTTTTTTGATGGTCCAGAGGATCTTGGCAATTTGACCTCTGGTTCTTCTGCCTTTTCTAAATCCAGCTTGAAAAACTGGAAGTTCACAGTTCAAGTACTGTTGAAGCCTGGCTTGGAGAATTTTGAGCATTACTTTACTAGCGTGTGAAGGAGGGAAGGAAAGTCGCTCAGTCATGTCAGACTCTTTGCGACCCCATGGACTGTAACCTATCCTCTGCCCATGGGATTTTCCAGGCAATAGTACTGGAGTGGATTGCCAGAGATGAGTGCAATTGTGTGGTAGTTTGAGCATTCTTTGGCATTGCCTTTCTTTGGGATTGGAATGAAAGCAGATCTTTTCCAGTCCTGTGGCCACTGCTGACTTTTCCAAATTTGCTGACATATTGAGTGGAGCCATTTCACAGCATCATCTTTTAGGATTTGAAGTAGCTCAACTGGAATTCCATCACCTCCAGTAGCTTTGTTTGTAGTGAGGCTTCCTAAGCCCACTTGACTTTGCATTCCAGGATGTCTGGCTCTGAGTGATCACACCATTGTGATTATCTGGGCTGTGAGGATATTTTTTGTATAGTTCTTCTGTGTATTCTTGCCACCTCCTCTTAATATCTTCTGCTTCTGTTAGGTCCATATGATTTCTGTCCTTTATTGAGCCCATCTTTGCATGAAATTTTCCCTTGGTATCTCTAATTTTCTTAAAGTGATCTTTAATCTTTCCCATTTTATTGTTTTCTTCTATTTCTTTGCACTGATCACTGAGGAAGCCTTTCTAATCTCTCCTTGCTATTCCTCAGAACTCTGAACTCAAATGGGTATATCCTTTTTTTCCTTTGCTTTTTGCTTCTCTTCTTTTCACAGCTATTGTAAGGCTTCCTCAGACAACCTTTTTTGCCTTTTTGCATTTCTTTTCCATGGGGATGGTCTTGATCCCTGCCTCCTATACAATGTCATGAACCTCTGTCCATAGTTCATCAGGCAATCTGTCTGTCAGATCTAATCCCCTTCAATCTATTTTTCTCTTCCATTGTATATTCATAAAGGATTTGATTTAGGTAATACCTGAATATTCTAGTGGTTTTTCCTACTTTCTTCCATTTAAGGCTGAATTTGTCCCTAAGGAGTTCATGATCTGAACAACAGTCTGCTCCCAGTCTTATTTTTGCTGACTGTATAGAGCTTCTCCATCTTTGCCTGTAAAAAATATAATCAATCTGATTTCAGTATTAACCATTTGGTGACGTCCATGTGTAGAGTCTTTTCTTGTGTTGTTGGAAGAGGGTGCTTGCTATGACCAGCACATTCTCTTGACAAAACTGTATAAGCCTTTGCCATACTTCTTTCTATACTCCAAGGACAAATTTTACCTGTTACTTCAGGTATTTCTTTACTTCCTACTTTTGCATTCCAGTCCTGTATAATGAAAAGGACATCTTTTTTGGGTGTTAGTTCTAGAAGATTTTGTAGGTCTTCATAGAAACAATCAGCTTCAGCTTCTGCATTACTTGTTGGGGCATAGAATTGGATTATTGTGATATTGAATTGATTGCCTTGGAAATGAACAGAGATCATTCTGTTGCTTTTGAGATTGCATCCAAGTACTGCATTTCAGACTCTCTTGTTGACAATGATGGCTACTCCATTTCTTCTAAGGGATTCCTGCCCACAGTAGTAGACACAATGGTCATCTGAGTTAAATTCACCCATTCCAGTCCATTTTAGTTTGCTGATTCCTACAATGTTGATGTTCAATCTTGCCATCTCCTGTTTGCAAACTTCCAATTTGCCTTGATTCAGGGACCTAACATTCGAGGTTCCTATGCAATATTGCTCTTTACAGTATCAGACTTTACTTCCACCACTAGTCATATCCACAACTGGGTGTTGTTTTTGCTTTGGCTCTGTCTCTTCATTTTTCTGGAGTTATTTCTCCACTGATCTCTAGTAGCATATTGGGTACCTACCAACCTGGGGAGATCATCTTTCAGTGTCCTCTCTTTTTGCCTTTTGATATTGTTCATGGGATTCTCAGGCAACAATACTGAAGTGGTTTTTCCTTTCCTTCTCCAGTGGACTACATTTTATCAGAACTCTCCACCATGACCTGTCCATCTTTGGTGGCCATACATGGCATGGCTCATAGTTTCATTGAGTTAGACAAGGCTGTGGTCCATGTGCTCAGATTGGTTAGTTTTCTGTGATTGTGGTTTTCAGTCTATCTGACCTCTGATGGATAAGGATAAGAGGCGTATAAAAGCTTCCTGATGGGAGGGACTGGCTGAGGAGGAAACTGGGTCTTGTTCTGAATGGGCAAGCCATGCTCAGTCAGTCAGTTCAGTCGCTCAGTTGTGTCCAACTCTTTGCGACCCCATGAATCGCAGCACCCCAGGCCGCCCTGTCCATCACTATCTCCTGGAGTTCACTCAAACTCATGTCCATCGAGTCGGTGATGCCATCCAGCCATCTCATCCTCTCTTGTCCCCTTTTTCTACTGCCCCCAATTTCTCCCAGCAACAGAGTCTTTTCCAATGAGTCAACTCTTCACATGAGGTCGCCAAAGTACTGGAGCTTCAGCTTTAGCATCATTCCTTCCAAAGAACACCCAGGGCTGATCTCCTTCAGGATGGATTGGTTGGATCTCCTTGCAGTCGAAGGGGCTCTCAAGAGTCTTCTCAAACACCACATTTCAAAAGCATCAATTCTTCGATGCTCAGCTTTCTTCACAGTCCAACTCTCGCATCTATACATGACCATTGGAAAAACCACAACCCTGACTAAACGAACCTTTATTTTCAAAATAATGTCTCTGCTTTTCAATATGCTATCTAGCTTGGTCATAACTTTCCTTCCAAGGACTAAGCGTCTTTTAAAAATTTCTGCAGTGATCACCATCTGCAGTGATTTTGGAGCCCAAAAAATAAAGTCTGACACTGTTTTCACCGTTTCCCCATCTATTTGCCATGAAGTGATGGGACCAGATGCCATGATCTTCGTTTTCTGAATGTTGAGCTTTAAGCCAACTTTTTCACTCTCCTCTTTCATTTTCATCAAGAGGCTTTTTAGTTCCTCTTCACTTTCTGCCATAAGAGTGGTGTCATCTGCATATCTGAGGTTATTGATATTTCTCCTGGCAATCTTGATTCCAGCTTGTGCTTCTTCCAGCC
>SJYT01007825.1:0-41152 GCA_006410635.1 Cephalophus harveyi | reverse complement strand
TCCACTTTCACTTTCATCAAGAGGCTTTTTAGTTCCTCTTCACTTTCTGCCATAAGGGTGGTGTCATCTGCATATCTGAGGTTATTGATATTTCTCCTGGCAATCTTGATTCCAGCTTGTGCTTCTTCCAGCCCAGCATTTCTCATGATGTACTGTGCATATAAGTTAAATAAGCAGGGGGACAATATACAGCCTTGACGTACTCCTTTTCCTATTTGGCACCATTCTGTTGTTCCACGTCCAGTTCTAAATGTTGCTTCCTGATCCAGACAGCATATTAAAAAGCAGAGACATTACTTTGTCAACAAAGGTCCGTCTAGTCAAGGCTATGGTTTTTCCAGTAGTCATGTATGGATGTGAGAGTTGGACTACAAAGAAAGCTGAGTGCTGAAGAATTGATGCTTTTGGACTGTGATGTTGGAAAAGACTCTTGAGATTCCCTTGGACTGCAAGGAGATCCAACCAGTCTATCCTAAAGGAGATCAGTTCTGGGTGTTCATTGGAATGACTGACATTGAAGCTGAAACTCCAATATTTTGGCCCCCTGATGCAAAAAGCTAACTCATTTGAAAAGATGCTGATGTTGGATAAAATTGAAGGCAGAAGGAGAAGGGAACGACAGAGGATGAGATGGTTAGATGGCATCACCGACTCAATGGACATGAATTTGAGAAAACTCCCAGAGTTGATGATGGACAGGGTGGCCTGGCGTGCTGAGGTTCATGGGGTTACAAAGAGTCGGACACGACTGAGCGACAGAACTGAACTAAACAGAGATTGAATTGAATCTTGAGAAAATCATTTAAGTGTATCAAAGGGTTTGACCTTAGTACCACACAGCCTGTACTATATTTTTATCAATGATTTTGACAAGTATATTCATGGAGTACCAATTACATATATAATATCAAACAATACAAAAAAACACATTGTGTAAGATAATTATGATTCTGAAAAGGACTCAACCCATTGGAACATTTTGATCAATCTAAAAAAGCTTAGCAGGGGTAAAGGTAAAGGGTCACTATTTGCTCAAAGAAACTAACTTAAAAATGTGTAACTTAGGAGATATAATGAGAATATTGCATTCAAATATAATTATTTAAAATAATCTCAACTTTTTAGAAGAAATTATGTGGCTGAGAGAAATCTAATGTGATTCTAGTCTACGTTAAAAACAGACTAGGTAGAAGAAGTGGTGATAGTTCCAATCTTTTTATTGACCAAATTATATCTGGTTCATTTAATTACTAATATTTATTAGTTTTAGCACTACCACTTCAAGGGACATACATCATCACGTTTTCAGTAGCAAAATCTAGATAATTTGAAGGGTCATGTGCTATATTAGGGTCTTTCCTTGTGGCTCAGCAGTAAAGAATCTGCCAACAATGCAGGAGACCCAGGTTTGATCCCTGGGTCAGGAAGATTCCCGAGAGGAGGATCTTGCCAGTACTCTTGCCTAGAGAATCCCACAGACAGAGGAGCCTGCCAGGCTGCAGTCTATAGTGTTGCACAGAGTCAGACAATGGAAGTGATGAAGCAGCAGCAGCAGCATGCTATATCAGAAACATTTGAAAGAACTGAGGAAGCTCATACTGGATGAGGAAACGAGGAAAATAATTTTTTCCATTTAGGTTCACGGCATGTAACTAGGATGAGTGGTTAAGAAGTTGCAGAGAAATGCATTTTTTTTCTCTATGCAAGACAGAACTATTTACCAATAAGAGCTATTAGAGTAATGGAATAAGTTTCTCATGACCACAGAAAACCCCACTTCAATTTAAGGATTTATGAGTAGGAGAATGGAGAAACAATGTATGATGTGGTCAGCAATATTTATGATACATGCAATATATACTGAATTCTGCTCAATAATTAAAAGGAAATGATCTATTGGTACATACAGCAACATGAATCTCAAAAGCATTCTGAAATAAGACAGATATAAAATAGGACATACCATGTGATTCCATTCCTATTAACTCCTGGACTTGGCAACAGTGTTCTGTGGTAACAGAAGCAGAGTAACTGTTGTTTCTTGTGTAGTTGATGAGGGTGAGTGGAATACTAATTATCCCTGACAGAAATGAGCACAAGGAAATACCTGGGCTAATAGGAACAAGTTTATATCTTGATGGGAGTGTGTGTCACATGAGTGTATGCACTGATCAAAATTAAGTGGACTATACTTTTAAGATCTGTAAATTTCATAATGTGTACATTATTTCTTTGCTTTTGAAACTATGAACAAAACCCTCTCTTTGTCATATTTCCCTCTCCAGCTACCATCTCTTTCTCTGAACCCCTTTAGATGAAAACTGAAACAGTTCTCTATTCTTTCGGTCTTCAATTATTCCTCTCCTGTTATCTCATGAACACTCTCCAATCATACGAACACCTCTATCACTCCATTGAAACTTTCCCAGATCATCCACAGCCTCCAGCTGAAAAAATCCAAGAGCCAGTTCTCATTCCTCCCTTCACTTGATCCATCAGCTTGCATGTGACATAGCAGATTACTTATCTTTACTTCCAGGACATTTTTTTGTTACTTTGGTTTTCCTTCCACCTCACTGATCACTTCTTCCTTGGATCCTTTTCTAGATATTCCTTCTCTCCCTGACATCTAGGTGTTGGGAGGCTCTAGGGTTCAAATCTTAGACTTTCCTCTAACTACATTCATGCTCTAAATGGAAACATTAAATCCTATGACTTCAAAAGTCAATTTTATAGGCCAACAATTCCCTAATGTATACTTTTAGTTCTCAGCTTTCCCAAGAACATTCATCTCAATTATCTAACTTCTTATGCAATATTTCTCCATAGAATTGGTTTCTCAAACTGAAAATGTAAAAACCAGAATTCTTGTTTCTCTATACTCCACCAAGACCTGCTCCCTTTCAGTTTCCCCCATCCTACTGACGTCCTGACTATTCACAGATTGCTCCATTATATATCACTAAGATTCTTATGAGGATTTATATTATAGAAAAATGTTAGTCGTACAATCATGTCCGACTCTTTGTGACGACATGGACTGCAGCCTGCCAGGTTCTTCTGCACATGGGATTCTCTGGGCAAAAATACTAGAGTGGGTTGCCATTCCCTTCTCCAGTGGAACTCCCCCACCCAGGGGGGGAACCCAGGTCTTCTGCACTGTGTGTAGATTCTTTACTATTTGAGCATGCTGCTGCTGCTGCTGCTAAGTCGCTTCAGTCGTGTCCGACTCTGTGCAACCCCATAGATGGCAGCCCACCAGGCTCCCCCATCCCTGGGATTCTCCAGGCAAGAATACTGGAGTTGGTTGCCATTTCCTTCTCCAATGCATGAAAGTGAAAAGTGAAGTGGCTCAGTCGTGTCCAACTCTCAGCGACCCCATGGACTGCAGCCCACCAGGCTCCTGTGTCCATGGGATTTTCCAGACAAGAGTGCTGGAGTGGGGTGCCATGGCCTTCTCCATTTGAGCATACTATGTATTAAAGAATATTTCCCTTATATCCTTGAGGATTGTCATCTTTGACTTAATAGATTACTTTGAGAGGAGCACATGTGAAATTATAAGGAAAAAAGAGAAAATATACCAAGACAATAAATTTCACTATCAAACCAACTTATCAATGTGGGAAATACCCCAGCAGTTTTCTTCTACATTACTACATAACTTGATTTAACTTTACAAAACCCAAGAAGATCTGCAGTTAGTAATAGATAACTGAACTGAAGAGAGGAAGGGGACAAGGGGCTATTTCATTCTGATGGGGATTCTATTACTTCATCATCACTGAATATTATATACATGTATTTATTCTCAAATACTATTTACAGTAAGACAATGTGCAAAACAGCAATTAGCACTAATCATACAGAAATTAAAAGAAATAATATCTTTAATATGAATGGAAAAAGGACCATTTAAAAGGTACTGTTTAGAGTCAGATATTTTTAACATTCTGTATGTTTTGTTCTATGATTAAAGATAGAACGAAGGTGTTTTGGACCAGCTTAAGTTGCAGCTACAGGTCCAAGTGGAGAAAACCAAGAACACAGTTTGATATTGGATATATAGCTTTGGAGTATAGAAGAATAAACAGAAATATAAATTTGGTAATGCCTTAGGCTAGGTTCCCTGCGGGGGGGGGGGGTGGAAATGGCCTGAAACAAAAGCATATGTCCTTTCACTTTACTGAGAAATAAAATCCTAGAGAAATGGTTTTATTTGAACAATAAAACCAAAGGAGCTTATCTCACTGAGCAAGATAGAGATGCAAGAATGATACAGAAAAAGACAGTATAGCTTTAACATTTATGAAACACTGAAAGAGGGAGGAACTGGAGTGGAAGTAAGGAAGAGTTTGCAAGAAGGATGATGGCTGAGATGCTAAAATCAGATGGGAGAATGCTCTGAGTTAAAATTTTAAAAGAGTGCATCGAGCTGGCAAGCTGGAGTTTATCTTGGTTTATTCTTCTGCTCTGATTCTTCTGACCTCGAGATGAACTCATCTATCCCAAGTGTCACTTCAGCCCATCAAAAATGAAATAAAAAATGAAACGAAGTAAAACAAAGCAAATCAAAAGATGTCCTAGGTAATGTCAGATCTAATTCTGTGGTAGCTTTTATGAGTACTTAAATTTCTCCAAGTTTTAGCTACCTGGCCTAGCACTCAATCTTTTCTTTTATTTGCCCCCACCAAACAGTAGTAGCATGGCCAGGGGGAACAGGATGGAGAACAACTTTTAGCTAGCCTGAATATAGCAATGAACAAAATATAGTCTTTGATTATACGAACTTTACATGCTAGCTACAAATATAGAAACTAAGCAAATGATCCAAAGTATGATAAGTGATACAAATAACAAGTTTGGTATGATATAGGAGTTAACAATCTCTAACAGAAACATCCAACAAAAAGAAGCATTTCCTCAGACCTAATATATAAAAGCTTTATGATGACGACTGCATACCTGATTACGTACATACATTCCTGAGACTCTTGTAAAAATTCTGTCTCATATTCCCTTTAAAAGAGCTTTCCAGGTGGCTCAGTGGTAAAGAATCCACCTGCCAATGCAGGAACTGCAGGTTTGATCCCTGGGTCAGGAAGATCCCCTAGAGGAGGAAACAGCAACCCACTCGAGGATTTTTGCCTGGGAAATCCCATGGACAGTAGAGTCTGGCAGGCTACAGTCTATGAGGCTGCAAAGCATCGGACACAACTGAGTGACAGAGTGTGAACACATAGAATACAAACTGGAAGCTCATAAACTCTTTCCAAATAAATTAGCACTTAATCTGAGATCTAAAAGAACTATAAGAATTATCCAGATAAATGTGATGGGGATAAATATTTCAGGGTGAAGGTATGGATGAAGGTATTATGAAGATATGGATGAGCGAAAGCATATTTGATTGAGAAACCAAAAGAAGTTGGTGTGATTGGAGTATGGAGAGCAAGAAGGAAAGGAAGAAAAAGTGAGACAATGTTATTTATGTGTTGAGTCCATATCCATGTCAGGCCCTGGACAGCATAAGGATTTAAGATTTTATTCTAAGGCAAAAGGAAGCTAATGATGGCTTGTAGATAGGATATACTAGATGACATTCCTATTTATAAAAGCACCTGGGCTACCATTTGGAGAATAAATTGAAGGACACAAGCATGGATTCAGGAAGACTAATTGAGAAACTACTGCAATAGTCGGGGTAGAAGCTGATGGTACTTGAATTACTGGGGCAGCAGCAGAGATAAATACGCATGAACAGATTAGAGATATTTAAGAAATAGATTTAATAGTGATTAAGGACTAGTTATGGGCATCCCTGATGGCTCAGACAGTAAAGAATCTGTCTCCAATGCAGGAGACAAAGGTTTGATTCCTGGGTTGGGAATATCCTCTGGAGAAGGAAATGGCAACCCACTCCAGTGTTCTTGCCTGTAGAATTCCATGGACAGAGGAGCCAGGTGGGCTACAGTCCATGGAGTCACAAAGAATTGGACATGACTGAGCATATATATGAAATTAAGCAGCAAAATAATGATTCCCAGCTTCCAGCAATTAGATGTTTGAGAACATCATTTGTCAAGATAGGATAGGAACACTGAAAAAAGAAATGTTATAGTTGTTGGAAGGTTGAAGGGAGTGTTTGGAGCCTAGGCTCTGAGTTGCAATAAGAGGTCCAAATGAAGAAACCACACAGACACTTGAATATTGGATATATGACTTTGCAACACGGAGGAGTAAGATAGAAATACAAATGTGGGAGTATCTTAGGCTAGGTTCCCTAGAAAATAAGCCTGAAACAAAAGCATATGGTCCTTACATTTTACTGGGGAATAAAAAGCAAGAGAAGTAGGAGTAAACCGGAAAGGGAGATGAAACGGAAAGAAAAAGTAAATGTTAGGGAGACATTACGAAGCTGAAGAGTTGATTGCTTGCAGATGTCTCTAGAGGCCATAAGAACTATTGCACTCAGAACAGACCAGCCAGGAGAAAATATTTATCTGCTGGCTCTCTATGGTCCTTGGCTTCCATAAGTCAACGTCCTCTTATCAAGGCAGCATATTACTCCTCTGCACTTTTGAGTACAACATCTGTGTTCTCAGTGACGATGGTAGGAAAGCCAGAGGCCCTGCAGGTCAAACCAGTGAACAGGCCTGGAGATCTGCCTTGGCCAGGTGGCATTCAGTGCAAAATCTCCACAGTAGTTAGCAAGGTCTTAACCTAGTTCCAGGAGTACAGGTACAGTACAAGTCCATCTGGGGTAGTGCAGAAACTGGGTCTGCTATGGAGAGTCTGGTGACTGGATGGACAGCACAGACTTGAGAGCAGTGAACCTACAGAAGAAACAGACATTAAGAAGAGAGGACCCTGAACAGAAGAGAATGAGACCACAAAAAAAATACACTGGAGAGTGAAATGATGAGGGGAAAAATGTGAATATGATACATTGGTGCCTTCAAATTCAAATGGTACCTTGCTCCTGCTGCTGCTGCTAAGTCACGTCAGTCGTGTCAGACTCTGTGAGACCCCATAGACAGCAGCCTAACAGGCTTCTCTGTCCCTGGGAGTCTCCAGGCAAGAATGCTGGAGTGGGTTGCCATTTCCTTCTCCAATGCATGAAAGTGAAAAGTGAAAGTGAAGTTGCTAAGTCGTGTCTGACTCTTAGCGACCCCATGGACTGCAGCCCACCAGGCTCCTCCGTCTATGGGATTCTCCAGGCAAGAGTACTGGAGTGGGGTGCCATTGCCTTCTCCAAATGGTACCTTAGAGATAAGTATATTTGAGGGGAAAAAAGATTTGAATAAGGAAAAAAGAAACTAATGCCCAAATAGTGCAAAAAAAGACCAGTTTAGTGCCAGCTAGTATATACAAAATATAACAGAAACTAAATCTGATTGCATATTTATGGAAATCAGGTGACAGAAGCACTAGATGTTTTCAAACATTAGGAAGAAAGTTAACTGGTCTTAAAGTTTTCATCAAGGAAAACTGTAGAGTGAAGTAAAGTTGCCTAGCAACCAAACCTCCCTGTATTTTATTTTCACAAAAATTGAAAGAGGTCACAAAAGCGAGCAGTATATGGGATCACTCAGACTACTCCAACGGAGAACGAAGTGGGAACATGGACAACATCAACGAACAGCAGGGTTTGTGTGATTCCTGAATTTGTGTGTTGTGCTACCAGTTTATTAAGCCACTTCCAGTACAGTGGTTTTAAAAATTATTTTCGCAGCACCTGACTGATAAAACAGATAAAAGTGAGACTGCTCTGCTTGAGAAGGGGGGGTACCCAGGGAGCCTCAGATGATGCTATCTTTTTTTAGTTCTTTGCTTAGTCACTCGGTCATGTCCAGCTCTTTGTGATCCCATGGACTGTAGCCTACCAGGATCCTCTGTCCATCAGATTCTCCAGGCAAAATTTCGGAATGAGAAGCCATTCCCTTATCCAGGGGATCTTCCCAACCCAGGTGTCAAACCCAGGTCTCCTGCATTGCAGGTGGATTCTTTACCATCTGATCCACCAGGAACTAGGTGCTTTGTTAAGTTAAAATGACATTGGGATATTTTAAATTTTCTTTTCTGGGAGCTTATGTGTAGTTTTATTTGATGATAATCACATAATCTTTTGTAGAAAAAAAGAAAATGAATAAGGTATCAAAGGAAAATGCGTAACAAAATAGGTACCCCTTAAGTCTTAAAGCGTCTGCTTGGTAGAAAATGCTCCTTTAGGGACTTCCTTGGTGGTCCAGTAAGACTTTGTGCCTCCAAGGCAGGAGGCCCAGGTTCTATCCCTGCTCAGAGAACTAGATCCCACATGCTGCAACTAAGATCCAGCACATTTCCTATTTTTTTTAATTCAAGTTTCCAAACTCTGTGTCTATCCAGAACAAAGCACAGAACGGGGAGGGCGTGCGTGTGCTCAGCTGTGTCTGACTCTTTGTTGCTTCAGTCCTGTCCAACTCTTTGAACCCCATGGACTGTGGCCTGCCGGGCTCCTTTATCCATGAGATTCTCCAGGCAAGAATACTGGAGTGGGTTGTCACACCCGCCTCCAGGGGATCTTTCCAACCAAGGGATCGAACCCATGACTCTTGTATGTCTCCTTCACTGGCAGGTGGGTTCCTTAGCCCTAGCACCATGTGGGCTTCCCAGGGAAGGCAGTGGCAAAGAACGGGCGGGGGTGGGGGGTCGTGTACTAAATCAGTCTGGCTAATTCTTGGGAAGAAGTTTTAAAAAGTGCTTAAAATAAGACTTATTCAAATTCCAAATTGAATTTAATTTCCCAAGAACCCGCCAACCTGATTTTCTAACAAATATAGATGACTATGATATACACTGATAACACAACCAAAATAAAATTCAGGAACACTGCTATCTTTCTATGCTTAGTGCTCCAGTTGAAAGGAAATGGATGATACACTCCAGCGATATAAACACTGAAACCCACTTTCACTAGAAAATTTGCTGAAGGACCAGTCCTCACAAAACACCACAGTGCGAAGCCACTACCAAGAATACTAACAGGTCTCCTACTGAGCTAAATCAGTTCCAACAAGAGGTAGCTTTTCAGAAATGCAATTCACTCCAAAGGAGATCCTTCTGGGAGAAGTGGCATTGCAGATGCCACTGTGTTCCTCAACACCTAACAAAAAGCCCTCTTCTTTAAAAACAGGCTTCAAATTAGTATCTGATGGGCATACCTGAAGTTTAACCAAATATATTCTGACACTCTGTCAAAGGTGACTTTTGAAATAAATAAAAGCCTAACTAATATGAATCCTCTATCAATGGGAACTCACTTTTAAAGCTCTTTTTAATCCTCCATTTGGTGAAGGTGGCAGGTTTTCAGAGGTTTCATTCCCTGTGATAGAAATTGTTCAATTTTATGTCCCCAGCAAAGTAGGGCTCCTTGTCTTCAAGGGCCTGTTAATAACAGACCAACAACTGAATGACAGGTAAGTGGAACAAAACAGAGGGGAAGGCCAGTAAACCTGCATGACATCACGCTGAGGAAGAAACAAAAGTGACTGATGTATCAGAGGCTCCCAGATAAATTCATGCACACCTTGCTTTCTGGAATAAAAGGGAGTACTTGGTAAATCAAACATAAGATGTGGGAGAAGTTTACAATTCATAGAATATGTACACTGTGTGTCCATTGTACTTTGTGGCAATATCCACTCCCTCTGCTGTCTTGAGAGCTGTGAGCACTAACTTTTTTTTTTTTTTATTCAGTAAAGGAAAAATAAGTGAATTTCCTAGAAGCAAATTCGGTTGTCTGTCTTGATCTCAGAAACTTGGAAAACAGAAGTTTGGTTGTGAAGGAACTTTAGATAACAGGCAATCCAAACCCTGCCCCCTTCCATTTTCCAGATGAGAAGAATAAGATGGAAAGAAATTCTAGTACTTGCCCAGCATCAGGCACCTAACTGGTAGTGGCATCTACAGATAAAGTCCACTTTGTTTTACTTAGGTAATAGATGTTTGTCAAAAATATAAATAAGGCATGAGAAGTAAACAAGTGATTTTTGATAACATGCTTCTTACGACTTGGGTAACATACTTCTTCTGTCAGTGCAACTCTTACAACCTTCTAAATGCTTGAACACCTTTAACAGTCCCTCCCAGACACTGGAGAATCCCAGGGACAGAGGAGCCTGGTAGGAGGCCGTCTGTGGGGTAGCACAGAGTCGGACACGACTGAAGCGACTTAGCAGCAGCAGCAGCAGCAGCCCAGCCAGGGCAGAAACTCCCCCTCAGGACCATTATGACAAAGGGCCTGGCTCTTCTCCCCCCAGGACTCTCTGTAGGGCTACCATAGGCACACTGCACCCTGGCCCTGCCAATCTTCAGGGCCAATCTTCAGCCTTTTGTTTCCCCAGCCCCAGGGCTTCACATTTATTGCCTTGTTCTCACATCAGGGATTCACACTTGATGTTCCCTCTGCTAAAGGTCTCCTCACAACCCTTTAAATACAAGGGTTTTACTTTTCAGTAAAGTAAATTCTGATTTACTCAGAATTAAAAATTCAGATTCAGAACAAATGTGAATCTCCTCAGAGAAGCCTTCCTTGATCACTCTATAGTATACCCCTCTCCAACCCTTTCCTCTCCTGTATTTTACATTTAATACTTACTACCCTCTGAAATGAAACTACCTCCCTGGTTAGTGTCTGTCTCCTCCACTTGAATGCAGTTCCATAAGGCCATGGACATTTTCCATTTTTTGTTTTTCTCTCCCAACTTTATTCCTAGCCCTTCAGTTCAGTTCAGTCGCTCAGTCGTGTCCGACTCTTTGTGACCCCATGAATTGCAGCACACCAGGCCTCCCTGTCCATCACCAACTCCCGGGGTTCATTCAAACTCACATCCATCGAGTCAGTGATGCCATCCAGCCATCTCATCCTCTGTCGCCCCCTTCTCCTCCTGCCCCCAATCCCTCCCAGCCTCAGAGTCTTTTCCAATGAGTCAACTCTTCGCATGAGGTGGCCAAAGTACTGGAGTTTCAGCTTTAGCATCATTCCTAGCCTATAATACATAGCAAATATGTGTTGAATCTATAATCAAATTAATAAATGGATGGGCACTTCATCCTATCTACTTAAAACGCTAGTCCTACTTGTTCACTTCTGACTGGACTCAGGTTTTCTTCTCTGTCTGAACCTCTCTGTATTTGTATGAAGTCAGGATAGCATTGCGGCTGAAAGCATTCACTCTGGGGTCATTGTAAAATTGAGCTTTTCTTGGGTTAAATTTCATATCCGCCACTTGATAGCTGTGAGATAAACTTCATTTTTCTTACTCAATTTTCTCATTGCATAGTCCTATCCACCTCATGAGATTTTTGTGAGGATTAAATGGGAAAATACATTTGATTTACTTAAATTTTGGCACAATAGCATTGTTTCTTTTACTATTGTTGTTACTGAATATTTCACAAAGGCTTTCTACTTCCTGTCCCTAACTGTGACTATTCTTGACTCCTCTGGTTATTCCCTGTCTATGATCAATGCAGCTCTCTTGCCCTCCCAGGTTCCTAAAGTTCCAGCATCTTACCATTACCCCAGCCACCCACCTTAAATCTAGCAGAAGAGGTTAAATCCTGCCTTATTAAACCTTGAAACTAATCCTTTGAAAAGGATATCTCCATTATACCCATATTCATATCAGAAAATTGAGGAATGGGAGAAATTAAGTCAATCTCCAACTATTACACAGCTAGTAAAATTTTGAGCTGTGATTCAAATCCAGATCTTGCAATTTAATCTTAACTGCACTTTTCCTTTGAAGTAAAATTCCTTTACAATATGATCCTGTGCTTTTAATATCAGCAACACTGAACACACCACCCCCAATGCTTTTGCTATGCTCATCCAGTAAGCCTGCAGAGATTTTTCAGAGAATAACGATCCACATAAAATAGTATGAGGAAAAGGAAACTAGGGTTTTACCAAAAATTTGCATATGTAAAATAGAAATAACTTTGCATAAGGAACAAAGTTTAAAAACGCCAGGTCTAATACAATGTATAGAATTAATTCAATCTGTCAAAACATAGCTGTTTGACACTGAAGATAAACTTAAGAAACTGATCCTTTATTTCAGTTTATTTTTGGCTCATACAATAAATAGAAAAAGAAGCAAATACACAATTTGAGCTTCTTTTTTTTAAAAAAAATTCTTTAAACTTACATTTTCCCAAAGATTTTTCTCTTATGCAAATAAGTTAAAAGTTCTTGCAATTATTAATAATAGTACCATTATATAAAAATGAGATGCAGTAGTTAAACTCTGCAACTGAGTTCCTACATTCTAAGCACCTTTTTGTATTATGACATTTGCTAAGATTTTTGGAGAAAGAACTTTTTTGCAAAGAATCTAATCAGAAGGAAAGCTGAATCTTATGCTTTCTATGCAAATTTAGGGAGATGGAATTCATTTTGTATTGTAAGAATTTCTCAATTTCTATTAAACTATGTCCCAGAATAATTGCCTACAGGTAAATTACTGCATGCCTGGCCTGTTTTTCCAGTGGTTCTCATTATCAAACTGCAAATGTATTTCCATGGAAAGTATGTGTTCCTCGAGGAGAATAAAAATTGTATCCAAAAAGGCATGAAAAAGAATTACAATTATTATTAATAAAATACTAAAAACACTGAAATTACAAATACCAGAAATGATGAATTAGACATGTTACGAGATTTAATAAAATGTGAACACTACATTTTGTAACCCTTATGTCATTAAAATCTGCATTGTAGCTTCTCTGTTTTGGAAGCAGAGTGATAAGAAAGATATGATTAGACCAAGTCAACCATCCCTGCTGTTTCCTTTTTTTCTTTACTGCTCTATAGAAATCTTGTAAAATGTAGGATAATCCTTTACTATTTTCTTTGCAATAGTTCTCATATTTTAACACAGAACAAATGACAATTAGCTTGTATCATCAGTAATCTGTTGCTACAATAATGCTACATAACAAAACACCCCCCAAAGCTATGGTTTTATGGGGTTAAAACAATAGCAATTTAAGTAGCTCATAGATCTCAGGTCAGCATTTGAGGCTGGGGTAGGCTGGGAAGTTCTTCTAGTCTAGGCTAGGCTCACTCCTGCATCTCAGATCAACTGTAGGTCAGGTGGGATAGGATGATCTTGGTTGCGGCAACTGTGCTGTTCTTTGAACTTTCTGCTCTGCAGGCTAGCCTGGAGATATTCTCAGCATGTAACTCCAGCTATGTTTTTATGGGGATTTCAGAGATGCAAGCACAAGAAAAGCTAGATAACCAAGAGGAAACTACTTAAAAACAATGGCTTAAAATAACACTTGTTTGTCATTGTTTGTTAAGTTTACCAGTCTGCTGGGTAGTTCTACTGAAATATGTTTGACATGAGAGTGTAGTCAGATGTAGACTAGGTAATATAGCTTTAACTAGATCTCAGCAATGTGTTCTATGCATCTCATCTTCTAGAAAGCTGACCCAGACATGATTTCACAGTGATTACAGAGGAAAGTATAAAAGCAAAAACATGGAAACATTTTTTCCAGGTTATGCTTTCATCACATTTCCCTGGTGGTCCAGTGGTTAAAACTCTGAGCTTCCACTGCATATATATACCTCATAACTTGAGATTTATCCTAAAAATACAAATTTGGTTCAAAAATCAAAAAAACCAAGCAATATGCCTCATCATACCAACAGACTTTCAAGGAAAACCATATAGTGATCTCAACAGATGAAGATAAAGTATTTGACAAAATCCAATATTTTTTATTTAAAAAGGAAAAAGGATAAGCAAACTAGACATTAAATGCTACTTCCTCATTATAATTATCAAAAAATTGCATCTATGCAAACCTATAGCTAACCTTATGATTAAAGGTGAAAGAATTGCAAGACCAGCATTTTTTCTTACCTCTTCTATTCAGCATACTAGAGGTTCTGCCCAATGTAACAAGAGAAGAAAAAGAAATAAAAAGCATACAGACAGAAAAGAAGAAATGAAAGCGTGTTATTGAGTGATGTGTCTGTGTGCATAGAAAATCTTGAAAAACCCTCCAAAAAGTTATTGGATTTAAAAAGTGAGTCTAGCATGGTTGCAGGTTTTAATGTCAATATAGGAAGATCAACTGCACTTTAACATACCAGCAAAATATACTTGGAAATTTAATAAGCATAGTTATGCTAGCACCAAAAACATCAATGCCTTAAAAAATACAATTCTAAAAAGTATATACTAGACATTAGAGAAATCAAACACAGTAACTAAATGGAGATCTATACCGTGTTCATGAGTAGAAGACTCAATATTGTCAACTCTTACAAAATTACACTTTACATTTAATGTAATTATAATAAAAATTCTGCATAATTTTATAGAAAATGACAAGTTAATTCTAATGTTTATATGGAAAGCAAAGGAACTTGAAAAAGCAAAGGAATTTGAATAACCAAATGATTTCTGAAAAAAATATAAGGTTAGAGGATTCACTGCCCTGATTTCAACATTTACTATAAAACTACAGAAATCAAAGGAAAATGGCATTTGTAAAAAAACAGACAGGCAGATCAATTGAAGAGAGCAGATGGCCCAGAAACAGACCCACATATATGAACAATTAATTTTTGACAAAAATGTCAAGGTTATTCCACGGAGAAGGATACTAATTGATTTCGACAAATGGCCTCTCTTTTTTTTTTTTTCCAAAAAAAGAAATGTGTTGTATTATTAACACTTAATGCTAAATTCAGACTCTAAAATTAGACTTTTTTAAAAGAAAGCATAGGAGAAAATCTTTGTGGCTTTGAATTAAGCAAAGATTTCTTAGCTACAACACCAAAGCATGAGTCACAAAAGAAATTTTAAAACTGTTTTCATCAAAATTTAAAATGTCCATTCTTTCAGACATTTTCTGGAAAATGATAAGATAAACCATCAACTAAGATAAAGTATTTGCAGAAAATATATCTGATAGAGGACTAGAATTCAGGTTAAATGAAGAACCCTTAAACCTCAATAACACTAAGGTAAACAACTCTTTCCTTATAAAAATTGTAGCCAAAACTCTGACCAGATCTGTCACCAAAAAAGACATACAATGATGACAATTACACACACTGATACTTGCATCACTAGTCACTTGAGGAATGACAAACAAAATCACAACTAGATACACACACCTACTAGAATGACAAAAGAATTTTAAATGACATTAAATCTTGCTAAAGGAGAGGAACTAGATCACTCTTACACTGCTGATGGAAACACAAGATGGCACAGGTATTTTTTAAAATAGTTTGAGAGATTTTTATAAAGTTAAGCATTCACTTCATACAATTCAACATTCCCTCTCCTAGGTATTCTGCAAGGGAAATAAAAACACAATCACAAAAAAACTTATATATTAATATTTATAAATTTTATTCAGAATTGCCATAAACTGGAAACAGTCTATATGTCCATCAACTAGTAAATAGATAAACGTTTTGTGATACATCTTTATAATGTAATACTACTCAGTAAGAAAAACGAATAAGCCACAGATGCATGCAATAACATGGATAAATCTTTAATGTGTTATGTTAAATGAAAGCAACCAGACTGAAAATGCTCCATGTTCTATAGTTGCATTTTGCATGGCATTCTCACAAGGGGAAACTATTGGAAGAGACAGAAGTCCAGTAGTTGCCAGTAGGCACAGGGGAAGGTGACTCGACATCAGGGCAGGTGCGAACCCTCTGAAATTATGGGCATGATCTGTATCCTGATTGTGATGACGGTACATGGACTCTCTGCACTGGCCAAAACGAACACTATCATGAATCTAAAGAAGTGAATTTTACTAGGTAAATTATAGCTCCACAAACCTGACTTTTAAAAAATCTGTTAAGTGTTCTGCACTGTGAAACTGTTAATATTGTTTGAAAAGAAATGCTGTTAGTGTGCCAGGATCATCTTATAGCACAAATGGTATACTCCAAAATCTATACAACTACTTATTTCAATGTGACTAAAATGAAAGTCTTCAAAGGGAGAATACTATCCATTATTTATCTAAAGCAATTAAATGTAAATATAATTAATTAAATTACATTTATTAATTAAATTATTAAATTATATGTAATTAAATTAAGTTAAATGTAATTAAATTAAATATAAAACTGCTCTTATAATTCATCAACATGTACATTAGCTTTTTCTTTAGTTGACTAACTGGGTCCTTCGGCTACTTCTTAGCCGAAGCAAGAGGAGCATAGCAAAGCATTCCTTTTGCTTTTGCATAGAAGCAAAAGGAATAGTGTTAGTCTGTTTTGTACAAATTGTACTAGTGACCAATAAACTTATAAAAACAATTAGTTCATAGCCATCTAACACCACACTGATTAAATAAAGAATTTATGCTGCTGCTGCTAAGTCGCTTCAGTCGTGTCCGACTCTGTGCGACCCCACAGATGGCAGCCCACTGGGCTCCGCCATCCCTGGGATTCTCCAGGCAAGAACACTGGAGTGGGCTGCCATTTCCTTCTCCCTATTATAAGTTCTAATTTGAGGACTATTTAGCCATTTCCCACTTTATTTTTAAGGATCTGAAACCTGTTAATATATCCACTTGAAAATGTTCAGGGTTAGCACTGGGCCTCCATTAATTGCTGACAGTTGTTATCTATTTCATTCCTTTCAGTTCAGTTCAGTTCAGTTGCTCAGTTGTGCAAACTGAATTGTGAGGTGTGTGAGGTACTTAGTGTTAAGTATTAACTGAGGTACTTCAGTTCAGTCACCCAGTCATGTCCAACTCTTTGCAACCCCATGGATTGCAGCACGCTAGGCTTCCCTGTCCATTACTGACACCTGGAACTTACTCAAACTCATGTCCATCGAGGCGGTGATGCCATCCAGCCATCTCATTCTCTGTCGTCCCCTTCTCCTCCTGCCTTCAATCTTTCCCAGCATCAGGGTCTTTTCCAATGAGTCAGCTCTTTGCATCAGGTGGCCAGAGTATTGGAGTTTCAGCTTCCAATGAATATTCAGGATTGATTTCCTTTAGGATGGACTGGTTGGATCTCCTTGCAGTCCAAGGGACTCTAAGAGTCTTCTCCAACACCACAGTTTAAAAGCATCAATTCTTCGGTGATCAGTTTACTTTATAGTTCAGCTCTCACATCCATACATGACTACTGGAAAAACCATAGCTTTGACTAGATGGACCTTTGTTGGCAAAGCAATCCATGTCATTCCTTCACATTTCTTTATTTTGTACTACATGATCAGAGTCAAGTACATAAAACTTAGAAAATTAAATTATGAAGATATAAAAATGTAGTTTGAAACTTCAATAAACTACTTAGTGTTTTAAAGTAGAAGCCCAGAAATTTAGGTACAAGTCGAAGTATAATGCATTACTGTAGAAAACACTGTTAACTTTAATTGTGAAAAATTTGGGTTGAAGTACAACTTTTTACACTTTTGAGTTCAGATAAATATAAAGAACATAAAATTACTGCTAGCAAAATACAGGGTAGAAATAGACTATAGGGTTTTCTCAAAACTTTGTCAGCCTTCTCAAATTAGTTGTGAGATAGTAAAAAAAATCAGCGAGTGATATTGTATGTCAGCATGACTGGTCTGCACAGCAAAACTGCACAAAATGATAATGGAAAAGTCTTGTTCTGCTCTTTCCAGGGCTTTGATAATCCATGCAGAACCAGGACAAGCATATTTGCAGGTTTTGAATCTGATTTACACTGCCTTCCTGATCTAGCTGCCCAAATGAGATTCATGTAACCACAAGACCATCTGCAAATGTGGGCTTACATTCCAGTCATCCCCTGGTGAGACACACTCAGTGAACTTCACAGCCCTCGGCAGATGATTAATCTCATTATAATCTTTTGGTTAGATTTAAAACCTGTCCCTCAACTTTCAAAACTTCTTTCAAGAAATGTGGAAAGTATTCCCAACTGCCTATGTAAAAGCAAATACTTTGACCATCACATTTACATTTATAAAAACTTTACAAAGAATATTTGTCAAAGAATAGATTGACTTATGTTTCTTCAAATAGCAGTGATCCTCTATTTAACCTCATTCAACATTTTCAAATGAAAGAACTCTCTGAGTAGGAGTTCATCCAAATAAAGCAGCAGTCTTTAATAAACTTTCAATTAGTCCAGCAACTCACTCCACAGAAATTTTAACAATTCAAATGTTGAAAGGAGTACAGACATGGCATCCCTAACTTATTGGAATAAGTTTAGCAGATGTTTCCAGGGTGCAGGCTGATTGCACTATTTTCTAATTCATACCAAGCTTTAAACATTTTCTCTGGCACAACCAAAGGACAATGACTTAAAAATACATTAGAAAGTTCTTCATGTTTCCTAATTGAATTATAATATAATATCTTAATTTAGTTGTTTCCCATATGCAAGTTAAAATTTTTATATAGTATACAGATCCAAAGAGCTTTCAGTTATCTGTGAGAGCAGTGTGCTTAAAAAAAGATGAATGCAAAAAATAATGTTAAGTAAAATAGAAATTTTACTAACTTTTACAAAAACTATGAGATACAGATAAAACATGGTTGAAGATCTACTAAAAATATAAAAATTTTCATAATTAGAAGAGACCCTGATAATGGGAAAGATTGAAGGCAGGAGAAGGGGACAACAGGCGGATAAAATGGCTGGATGGCATCACTGACTCAATGGATATGAGTTTGAGCAAACTGCAGGAAATGGTGAAGAACATGGAAGCCTGACATACTACAGTCCATGGGGTCACAGAGTCGGACACAACTGAGCAACAACATAATTGGTGTCAAATTTATCTCCATGCACAGTGCATTAATTGCACACCAAGGTGCATGTCAAGTAACTCCAAAAGTCAGCATCAAACGATCATAATAAACATTAGGGCATTTGCATATTTATTCTCTGAATCATGACAGCTATAAAAACAGGATCTACGCAGAGTCTGGAAAAGCAAAAAATGAGGATCAAGGGTATGTTTTATTTTTTATTTTTTTATTTTACTTTATTTTACACATATTATTAGTAAATTTAGCCATAAGGCATGTTCACTTTAAAACATCTGTTTCTCAGTTCCACTCTGTGCAATGGTATGATTATTAGCGGTCTTGTTACTTCCAAAAATATAAAGTTTGTTATTAACTTTGATAAGTATATAATTTCACTCTGCTCTTTCCACATGCATTACTGACATAGGATGTATTGTTTGTTTCTATTTCAATTTGGCACCACTTACTATTGTTTTTAGTGAACAACCGAGTTCACATTTTGAATGTTTCCCATGTGGATTATGAAGTACACATTTGGAACTAAAGAAGACTTCCAGCAGATTTTTGTAATATTGCAGAACCTGTGAAGTAACAGATAAAGAATACCGGCTCTGAAGAAAATATAAAGGATGATTACCTCAAACAGAAGTAATAGATCATTTAAAATGTTAAATTGTTATGAAATATGTAGATGAATATAACATGGTTGGAGTCCATTTCTATGACTCAAGGAGCTGGGATGAGATAAATCTATGTGGTCCAATTCTCATCCTAAAATAATAGATATGAGAAGTATATGGTTCCTTCTGAATTGGGTTACAGTTATTTATCAACTTATTTTAAGTATTTTTCTTATTTTAAAGTAACATAGAAATATTCACTAACTATGCTTTTTACTGAGTGCTGGTGAACTGAAAAGAAAGCAGCATTTAGTGTACTTAAGAGCACAAACGCTAAACAATAAATTCAGAAGGTTCATTAATCCTGGGACATTAGGAAAGCTGTCCTGATAAGGAGACATGTAACCTAAGACTTGGGAATGACCGTGAATCAGCTAGACAAGGGTAGAGGTGGGAGAAGAGGTTCATAGAAGAAAGCAGCTCACTGTCGGAACTTGACGGTGAAGGCAGCACCGCGAGTTAGAGGTTGGAATAGGGCATCCGAGGCAGCAGTGCAGGTGGTGAGAGAACGCGGCGATCAAAGGTGATGCTAGATGGAGCAACAGGGGATGTGATATGCAGTGCCTCTCAGATCAGGGCAACATTGAGAATGTAACCAACAGTATCTTGCTAGCAGTGAGATGAAGGCAGCGAGCAGAGCATAATGTGATCAGTGGTTTGTGAAGAATGGATTAAATTGAGGCAGATGTCAACTGGGAGCAACAAAAAAGGAGTGTGTTTCAGGCATCCATTCAAGAGAAAGTAATGATTTAGACTAAGATGGTAGCAGGAGGATAAACAAAAGTGAGTGGATTCAAATTACAAACAATCTGCAAAACTCATGAACCGAGCTTGAGGATGCATGCATGCTAAGTCAATTCAGTCATGTCTGACTCTGTGCAAAACTATGGACTGTAGCCTGCCAGACTCCTCTGTCCATGGGATTCTCCAGGCAAGAATCCTGGAGTGGGTTCCCATACCCTCTTCCAGGGGATCTTCTGGACCCAGGGATCAAACCCATGTCAAGTTAGAGGAAATAAAAATGATTTCTGGAATTCTTTGACCCTCAAGACTCAAATAATTGTTTTTGGTTTTTTTGGGTTTTTTTGCTTTTATACTGCTGCACAACAAATCATCAAAAACTTAATGACTTAAAACAGTATACACTTATTCATTCATGGTTCTGATGGTTAGAAGCCAGGCATGGCATGGCTGTAATCTCTTCTCAAAGTATTGCAAGGCTGAAATCAAGGTAATGGCTAAGCTGAATTCTTGTTTGAGGGCTATGAGGAAGTATATGTCTATACTCTTCTAAGCTCATTCTTACTGGTAAATCAGTTCCTGGAGTTTGTAAAACTGAAGTCTTTTATCTTGGCTTGTCATTGTTCTGTGTGCAGCTCTCAGCTCCTAGAGGACATCCACAATCCTTGTCACATGCCCTTCTCTATCTTCAAGCCAATGCTGATGTGCCAAATCCCTCTCATGCTTTCTTCTCTGCTTTTAAGTGGCTCATATAGTGAGGTTAGGTCCATCTGCATAATCTCCCTTACTTAACGGCAACTGTGCCATATAACATAACTCAACCATGGGAGTACAACCCCTCATGTTCACAATACCAGGGATTATACGAGGCAGTACACCTGAGTGGGGACATCTTTGTGTTTTGCCTCCTGACACAAGTAGTGACACAAATGAGATGATAGATACTGGAATAGGAAAATGCAAAAGAAAAAACTGAATTCCACTTTGGAAAAGTTGGACTGAGAAACCAGTGAATACTCAAATGAAGTGCACCGTTGGAAAGGCTAGGACTAGAGAACAAGAAATGAGAGTGATTGGCATATAATCAATAACTGAACCCATGAGTATGGATTATATCACCTATGGAGAGGTACAGAAGGTTTAGGACCAAGCCTGGAGAAACTACAATATCGAAGGAATGAGGATAAATCAAAAACTAGTCAGCAAGGGGGAAATCAGCAGAACTTGCTAATATGAATTACAAGGAGAAAAGTGACTGAAAAAGTCATATTTGTTTATCTGTGTTAAATTTTGCTGAGAAACTTAGTATGAAAAATGTTCAACCATTCTCCTGGGGATGCGGTGACATGGATTTAGGGCTTACAGCGGCTAAAGTTGTCTCTGTAAAATGGCAGATTCAGCAGACAGACTGAAGAGTGGGAGGAAGGTGAATTTCAGAAATGGAATCAATAGAAGACTACCAAGGAAAGGTGGAGATTTTGTTTCTTTTAAGATGGGAGACTTGGGCACATTTAAGCTCAAAGGATATGAAAGGAATTTAGATGAGAGCAGACCTTGAAGTAGATGATTAGAACACCCTGAGAGAGTACATTTTCTAAAAACACCTCAATCATTATAATTTGGCCAAGAAAGGAAAGGATAATTGTGGAAATCAAAAGATTTATATTTATGGTGTAATGAGGATGTTCTTATCTATTTTCTAAGTAAAGTGAAAGTGAAGTCACTCAGTTGTGTCCAACTCTTTGCTGACCCCATGAACTGTAGCCCACCAGGCTCCTCAGTCCATGAAATTTTCCAGGCAAGAGTACTAGAGTGGGTTGCCATTTCCTTCTCCAGGGGATCTTCCCAACCCAGGGATTGAACCCAGGTCTACCGCACTGCAGGCAGAAGCTTTACCATCTGAGCCACCAGGGAAGCCCAAGTAAAGTAAGAAAGAAATAAAGTTTTTGAGAGAGAATAAGAAAAGAATGAAACCAAAGGCTTGAGGAGAAATGTTTAAATGTGCCTTTCTATGCTGAAAGGGAAAAGAAGCTGACTAAAGTAGTATCACAAGAGTATCTTGTAGGCATTAAGACCTAAATAAAATTAGATTAATAGAGGAATCAATTGATTTGTTTATACATTTTCTCCAATAGTATGAAGCTACAACTCCTGGAAATACCAATGGAAATTAATAACTATATTCATTAATCCAGGTTGGTATTTTTGCTAAGGGGCCAAGATAGAAAGACAGTAGAGTAAAACAGTTTTACATTGTCCCAAGAAGGTGGCAATTAAAAAAAAAAAAAAAGTACAATGAAAGTAATAACATAGAAAAGACAAGACATAATAGTGAATACCTAATGGATAATACATGGACCCAGATGGCTCAGTGATAAATAATTTGCCTGCCAATGCAGGAGACACAAGTTTGATCCCTGGGTCAGGAACACCTCTTGGAGTAGGCAATGGCAACTCAATCCAGCATTCTTTCTGGAAAGTTCCATGGACAGAGGAGCCTGGCAGGCTGTAGTTCAACCAGGTCACAGAGTTGGACACACCTGAGTGAGCCCTCAACGATTCAATGATAATATATAGGGAGAAAATGAAATTGTTTTGGTAAGACAAAAGGGTTGAATAGCAGGAATAATTGCACCTTTCAGAAAAAAGGATGAAAGGTTGCAATGAAAGACGAATGTCTGCATCTATGACTTCAGAGAAGGGTTTGTTCTATCTTGTAACTGCATTTTAGCTTTTTTACCCTTCATTCTTTTTTTATGATTTCAATACTCACTGCAAGTCCTTTTATACCATAATTTTCCTTTCTTTTAGCTGGTAATTTTGTTTCATGTCTCAGTTAATTGAAGTATTTATTTCAGTCATATTTAAAATAATTTTGTTTAAAGAAAGCTGAGCACTGAAGAATTGATGCTTTTGAACTTTGGTGTTGGAGAAGACTCTTGAGAATCCCTTGGACTGCAAGGAGATCTAATCAGTCCATCCTAAAGGAAAACAGTCCTGAGTATTCATTGGAAGGACTGATGCTGAAGCTGAAATTCCAATACTTTGGCCACCTGATGCAAGGAACTGACTCATTGGAAAAGACCCTGATGCTGGGAAAGACTGAAGGCAGGAGGAGAAGGGAACAACAGAGGATGAGATGGTTGGATGGCATCACTGCCTCAATGGACATGAGTTTGAGCAAGCTCCAGGAGTTGGTGATGGACAGGGAAGCCTAGTGTGCTGCAATCCATGGGGTCACAAAGAGTCGGACGTAACTAAGCAACTGAACTGAACTGATACATATATATATATATATGTATATATATATACACACACACACACACACACGTGTATATATTATGTATATTTATATATAGAGAGAGAGAGAGATAAAATACATATATAAAGAAATATATAGATTCATATATATGATACATACATATATATGTATCTTACGATCTCGGCATCTTGCTAGATATTTTAGATGCATTTTTTTAATTTCATCTTTACAACAAAGAGATGAGTCAATTAATTTTGCAGACTAGGTAACTGGAGAAGTTAAGTAATTTGCCCTAAACTATTGGGCTTCCCTGGTGGCTCAGAAGTTAAAGCGTCTGGCTCAGAGGTTAAAGCGTCTGCCTGGAATGCAGGAGACCCGGGTTAGATCCCTGGGCTGGGAAGATCCCCTGGAGAAGGAAATGGCAACCCACTCCAGTACTCTTGCCTGGAGAATCCCATGGAGAGAGGAGCCTGGTAGGCTACGGTCCACAGGGTCGCAAAGAGTGGGACACGACTGAGCAAATTCACTTTCACTTTCACAGTCTACAGAGCAAGCAGGACTGAAAGAAGAGGACCTCAAACAGATCTGCTCAAATTCTAACTTCAAATTTTTCTTCTCAAATACTAAAATTTGGTATATAGCTTTGAGCCTTAGCATATTTGAGTGCCCTTCTCTTCTTTTATGTATGATTATAAATTGAACTGGCATATAATCTGGGAATACATTTAAGCCTTTTTCAATATGTATATTGGAATAATCAGAATGATTCCTACAAACATGGATTCTTACTTTGAGATCCTTGGAAAAGGATGACAAAGGAATGTTTGAGAAATAATTTGTAAAACTGACAGGACTCATGACAAATGGGTTATATCTAAATATATAATGATTCAAAGGCAAATTCAGGATCTCAAGTTATATGAAAGCTGATGTAGATAGAATGCAGGTAACCACTGTGAAATTAAAATATATCCTGTCATATCAATAAACAAATGTCACAGTCATCATTGATTTCTGGCCTCCAAATGTGAGTGAGGGCTCCCAAAACTGCAATCCAGCAGCTGCTCTGCCCCCTACAATGATTGCTGAGGAGCTAGGAAGAATGCAAGAAGCAGCCATCTGCCATACCTGTCACTCCTTAAGGTGAACAAGGAAATGGGACTTGGCCCCAGATAGCTGAGGTGCAAATGAAAGGAATGAATTCAGGGAGCCCAGAGGCTGGCATCTTCGCACACTTAGAACACTAAATTTCTTAACTTGATATCTGATCTTTGATATCCAGACCACCTGCTCCCTTTGTTGCAAACCTGTATATAGCCTGACTCCCACTCGCAACTCTTCAGAGCAGTTTTCTCAGAGCTACTGAGATGCTGTCTCCCAGGCTCAGAGTCTTAACTATTCCCACCAAATAAAGTAAATCTCCACTTTCAGGTTGTGACTATATTTTTAGTTTTTAGTCAATACTATCCATCCTCAGTTTCACCCAAACCGTTGGTTGTGTCCAGTGGTCCTTCACAGATTCCTGGTCAGATCACCCTCCCAGACCCCAGGACTGCTGCTTCTCTAAATTCACTTTTCTCTTCAAATCCCTGTATCATGTCTCACTCCTTACTCCCACTGCCAATGGACAACTTTGATCTTATTTCAGAGAAAGGAAGCCATCAAGACCTGTTTCTCTCTGCTTCTCTCTGAATCACTTTTAGATTTAGTCACTGCAGTACCTACTTTTACCTCTTTCTTTCTGCCTTAAATGAGAAAATAAGTATGCTGTGCAAAGTTATTCTCTCCCAGGAGCTATGGATTTCCTTTCCTATTGTATTTTGGCTTAATACTTGAGAAAGCAAATTATTTTTATAAATTCCAAATACTATATCTTGAATTCTTACAACTTTGACATTTTATAGTGTTTAGAGCATTATGAACAAAAGCAAAGAAAGAAGGATCAAGAATTTGGACATTTTATCAAATTTAATATTAATTTTATGTCTTTAGAAAAGTCACTTCACATTCTGGACTTGAGATTTCTCATTATTAGCTCTGGTATATAGAAACATTCAATTAGAAACCTCATATTATTTAGAACTCTCAGTCACAGTTCTGTTTTCTATAAAATAGGTTGGTCAAGACTTTCAGTTTCAATTTCATAACATAAATGTAGATTTTCCCTTCTTTGACAATTATCCGAATGCAAAAATGAGAATAAAACAGAGAAACTACACTTTTATTAAAACCATGGGATTGCTAAAACCTCACCACAAATAATAGGAAAGTGGCTTCCAGAAGCTCTGAATGTCTAAAGTAGTATAAAAAAAACACAGTTCAAGGAGACCTAGAGTTACACATCTAATAAAAATCAGGCCCTATGCACTCCTCCAAGTCAACAGCACAAAGATATTCACTCCAGATAAGATCAGCAGCTTAAAGGCACAACCATTTTACTGTACCTCATGAAACTGTGGCAACAATTTGACCAAGTCTTCAGCTGAATCATGCTTCTGCTCCATCTGGCCTTCACAGAGGTCATTTGACAGAGGTCATTTGGTTGTAACCACCTGGTGGATCAGCTGACTGCAGTGTCTGAAATAGTTTCACTCTTTTGTCTGGTGCCCCTGTGGGAAGGACTGAAATACTGAGGTCAACTGGAACTGTCTACACTTCTGTCTCATGTGGTTCCTCCACTGGTGACCACAGAATACTTGGACTTCTTACATTTTATTTTAATGTTCTCAGAGCAAGTGTCCTAGTAAACAAGGCAGAAGTGACCTCTTATGACCTATCCCCCAAAGTCACAGAGCATCATTTATCACTGTACTCTATTAGTTGAAACAGTCATAAGCCTAACCAGACTTAATGGGAACCCTAAACTCTAAACACTTGATGAGAGAAGTGTCAAAGAATGTGCAACCATGTTTTAAAACTGTTATAAGCAAAACCAATTAACATTTTTTGGGCCAAATGGAAAACAAGTGTGCAAGCTACTGTTGAGAGCCTTCAAACATCTGGTTTGATTATCAAAAGATTATGAGTTAGAGCCTAACAGGAAAACACTAAAAGTCCACATTGCAAAAATGATTGGAGAGGAAAATACAATAATGTTAGTAACCCTATAGCTGCTACTTTTACTTGAATAGTGAGGAATAAATGGAAAAATAGTGCACTAATAACTGTTATTGTAAATAAAATTTCTTTTTACCCATGAGATGGTCCTATTCTTGTAAATAGCTAGTACAGAAGTATAAACCTTATTTCAAACTGGTTCATCAATAAGAACCAAAACAGAATGCTAAAACCAAAAGGAAGAAAAAGAAACAGGAAAATACTTATAGCAGATAATGAATATTAACTTTTAAAAGTTACTAATGTTAATATAGAAATTAAAAAACTGTTCATACCCATGTAACTATAAAATTAAATTTAAAAAATTTACTGAAACAGTCACTTCTACAATAAAAGAAACATAGAACTATCAGATATCAGGCAAATATGATGAGACTATGTAAAACTATAATATGTAACCTGGCTGAACTCATTAAAAACTTGAGGAGAACAACAAATCCATCAGAGAAAAGAGGCCCCACTGGAATCTACACCAAAAAGAGAGTTATTACTGACAACACAGAAAAAGATGGAGGCCAGGATTTGAGTAAAATGAAGAAAAGGAAATGAAGTCAAGTTTTAAAATGGAATACAGTTAAAAGTTAAACATGAACTACAGGTCAAAGAAATACAAAAAAGAAAAAATCTAATAGCTGGAGTACTAATATAAATAATGGAACAAAATAGTTTAGATATATATTTTAAGAAAACGTTCAAAAAAAAAAAATGAAGCTGAATCTAAAGACTGAAAGTGTGCACTATATCCCAGGAATTTAGAATGATCAGTACCAGGACATATCTTAGTATATTTACTGTATGTCACAGATAATAAAAGAATCTTTTGGTATGGGGAAAACACTGCCAGAATGACTGGTGTCCAGTTTCGCCGACATAGAGCAAACTTTAAAGAAAGTTGAGTAAGGTCTTGCAAAGTCAACAAGAAAATAAAACCTAAGAATTTTATGCCCAGAAAAATTGTTTAAAAATAAAGACAAAAGAAAGCATATTTAAATAAGTAAGTGCTCATGGATTATTGCTTCTGTTGGCTCAGCTGGGAAAGAATCTGCCTGCAATGTGGGAGACATGGGTTCCACCCCTGGGTTGGGAAGATCTCCTGGAAAAGGGAACGGCTACCCACTGCAGTATTCTGTCCTGGAGAATTCCATGGACTGGAGAGCCCATGGGGTTGCAAAGAGTAGGACATAACTGAATGACTTTCACTTTCATGGATTATAGATTCCATGAACCCTCTTTAAGAAAGTACTGGAAAACACACTTCAATCAATGAAAAACTGATAAACAACGGTAAAGAGGAGGGACACTGAATGCTGAAATCACTTAACCCTAGGATTAAGACAAAATAAATATGGTGATTACAATGACAGAACAAAACATATATAGTATAAGCCCTGACAGAGTAGAAATAAAACAGCTGAGAGTCAGAAATAGAAGAGACAAGAAGATAGGAAGTAATAAGTATGGTGATTTCCTAATCTTGTACATTAAAGATCAATAGATTTGAATTATTAAAAAAGCAATAGTTATATTTAAAATAAGAATAAATATTAAATATATGAATTAATGAAAATGTCTGGGTAAAGGAAGGGAGAAGAGAAAGAAATTTTAAATATATCAATTTTATCATTGTTCAGCATTTCAGTAGGAAATCAATAGATACATGACTAAAAATAAAAATTAAATCATTATAATCAAGAGATGGGAATACTAGACCACCTGACCTGCCTCTTGAAAAACCTATATGCAGGTCAGGAAGCAACAGTTAGAACTGGACATGGAACAACAGACTGGTTCCAAATGGGAAAAGGAGTACGTCAAGGCTGTATATTGTCACCCTGCTTATTTAACTTATATACAGCGTACGTCATGAGAAACGCTGGGCTGGAAGAAGCACAAGCTGGAATCAAGATTGCCAGGAGAAATATCAATAACCTCAGATATGCAGATTATGCATATCTGGGTTATGCACCACCATTATGGCAGAAAGTGAAGAACTAAAGAGCCTCTCGATGAAAGTGAAAGAGGAGAGTGAAAAAGTTGGCTTAAAGCTCAACATTTAGAAAATGAAGATCATGGCATCTGGTCCCATCACTTCATGGCAAATAGATGGGGAAACAGTGGAAACAGTGGCAGATTTTATTTTTCTGGGCTCCAAAATCACTGCAGATGGTGACTGCAGCCATGAAATTAGAAGACGCTTACTCCTTGGAAGGAAAGCTATGACCAACCTAGACAGCACATTAAAAAGCAGAGACATTACTTTGCCAACAAAGGTCCATCTAGTCAAGGCTATGGTTTTTCCAGTAGTCATGTATGGACGTGAGAGTTGGACTGTGAAGAAGGCTGAGCGCTGAAGAATTGATGCTTTTGAACTGTGGTGTTGGAGAAGACTCTTGAGAGTCCCTTGGACTGCAAGGAGATCCAACCAGTCCATCCTGAAGGAGATCAGCCCTGGGATTTCTTTGGAAGGAATGATGCTAAAGCTGAAACTCCAGTACTTTGGCCACCTCATGCGAAGAGTTGACTCATTGGAAAAGACTCTGATGCTGGGAAAGATTGAGGGCAGGAGGAGAAGGGGACGACAGAGGATGAGATGGTTGGATGGCATCACTGACTCGATGGACATGGGTTTGGGTGGATTCCAGGGGTTGGTGATGGACAGGGAGGCCTGGTGTGCTATGGTTCATGGGGTCACAAAGACATGACTAAGCAACTGAACTGAATTGAACTGAATCATTAGACAAAAACATCAGCTCCAAAGTTATTTTTTTCATTTATTCCCCCCACCACACACACAAGCTAGGAAAATAGCATAATATAAACTATGATAACAGGGCTAAAACCAAGCCACTTGTTTATATAAAAAATGAAAGATAGTAAAAGAAAAAGCTCAACTATATGTTATACATAAGTAATTAGCCAAAGCAATATTACTTAGAAATAAATTCCTTATGTCATTATAGAGCAAATGAAGGAAGTTACCTAGAAGGATTGAAAAATAAGGAATCGAAAATACATACTAGATAAATGCAAGTAAAAATCAGAGGCTGTGACTTTAGTATTAGATTAGATTGATTTCTGAGGTGGAAAGCATTAAACAAGATGAAGAAGATAAGACTCAAGTTTCAAACCACAGGAAAATCTAAGAGCATGAATAGATCTGTGCCAAATAACATTACATTAGTATACATGAAGGAGAAAAAGGTAAAAATACAAGGAGAAACAGAAATACACTAATAATAGGAAACTTGAATTCACTTCTCACAGTCAATGATGGTTCAAGTGGATACAAATTAGTAAGATACAGAAGACATAAATATGATGATGACTTTTAAAGTGGATCTAATGGACATACATCAAACCTAGCATCTTGAAAAGACAAGTGACCATTCCTTTCTAAAGGGCACATGGAACACTCACAGATAATATCATCAAGTATTTATTCTAGGAATGCTAGGATAATTCAACACTTTCAAATCAATCAATGTGATACATGACATTAACATAATGAAAGGCAAAAATCAAATAATCATCCCAATGAGACACTATTTGACAAAATCCAACATTTATTTGATAAAAATTCTTAAAGTGTGTAAAAAGGGAACATTCCTCAGCAAAATAAAAGCCACCTATGACAAACCTACAGCTAACATCATACTCAATGTTGAAAGGCTGAAAGTTTTTCCTCTTAAGACCAGAAACAAAACAAGGATGCTCACTCTCATTATTTTCAACCCAATGTGGTATTAAAAGTTCTAATCACAGAAATGAGACAATAATTAAAAGGCATCCAAACTGCAGACAATATATAGAAACCCCTAAAGACCCTTCACACACACACACCAAAAAAAAAAAAACGTTAAAACCAATAAATTAATTCAGTAAAGTTACAAGACACAAAATCAATATACAGAAACCTATTACATTTCTGTAGAAAGAGGTATTAACAAAACAATCCCATTTACAATTGTATCAAAAAGAATAAGCTACCTAGGAATAAATTTAACCAAGGAAGAAAAAGAACTATATGCTGAAATCTATACATTGATGAAAGAAATTGAAATTGATACAAACAAATGGAAAGAAATACCACCCTCACCGATTGGAAGAATATTGTTATAATGACCATACTACTCAAGCAATCTAGAGATTCAATGCAATTCCTATTAAAATACCAATGGCATTTTTCACAGAACTACAAAGAATCTTAAAATTTGTATGGAAACCACAAAAGATCCCAAATATCTAAAGTCTTAAGGAAAAAAAAAAAAAAACAAAGTTGGAGGTATCTGTGCCCTGATTTCAAACTCTATCACAAAGCTACAGTAATCAAATGGGTTTCCCTAGAAGCTCAGACAGTAAAGAATCTGCCTGCAATGCAGAAGACCTAGGGTAGATCCCTGGTTTGGGAGGATTCCCTGGAGAAGGGAATGGCAACCCACTTCAGTATTCTTGCCTGGAGAATTCCAAAGACAGAGGAGCCTGGCGGACTACAGTCCATGGGGTTGCAAAAAGCTGGACACAACTGAGCAAATAACACATAGTAATCAAAATAATATGGCACTGGCATGAAAACAGACACATGGGTCAATGGAACAGAATAGACAGCCTAGAAATAAATCCATGTGTATATTGTATATATAGTCAATTTACAACAAAGGATGCAAGAATATACAGTGATAAAAAGGTAGTCTCTTCAATAAGGTAGTACTGGGAAAGCTAGACAGCTACATGAAAAAGAATGAAACTGGACCACTATCTTACACTATATACAAAAAACATTCAAAATTGATTAAAGATTTGAATGTAAGACTTGAAACCATAAAACCCTTAGTAGAATATAAAGGCAGTAAGCTCTTGACTTCAATCTTTGCAATATATTTTAGACTTGTATCATTAGGCAAGGCAACAAATGCAAAAATAAATTAAATGGAACTACATCAAACTGAAAAGCTTTTGCACAGTGAAAGAAATGATCAAGAAAACAAAAAGGCAACCTACTGAATGGAAGAGTATTCATAAATTATATATCTGATACAGGCTTAATTTTAAAAATATATAAATAAACTACATAGCTTAGTTTCAAAAAAGCAAACCTATGAAAAAAATGGGCAGAAAACTTGTTTCCAAGGAAAACATGCAGATGGCCAAAAATTACATGAAAAAGGTGCTCAACATCACTAATCATCAGGGAAATGCAAATCAAAACCACAGTGAGATATCACCTGGCACCTGTCAAAATAACTTATCAAAAAGAAAAGAAGTGCTGGCGAGGATGTGGAGAAAAGACAACTCTCATGTACTGTTTGTTGGAAAGTAGATTGGTGCATTCACTATGGAAAACAGTATGGAGCTTCTTCGAAAATATTAAAAATAGGACTAGCATAAGATCTAGTGATTCCATCTCTGGGTCTTTATCAAAAGAAAATGAAAACAATAATTTGAAAATTTACCTGTGCCCCAATGTTCAGAGCAGCATTTACAATAGCCAAAGTTTGGAAACAACCTGTGTCCATCGATAGATGAATGGATAAAGAGGATATATATATATATATATATATAATGGAATATTACTCAGTCATAAAAAATGAAATCATGCCATGTGAGACAACATGGTTGGACCTAGAAGGTATTAACCAGTGAAATAAGTCAGAAGAGAAAGATAACTACTGTGTGAGTTCATGTATATATGGAATCTAAAAACAAAATAAATGAACAAATTAAACAAAACACAAAAAAGACTCAGAGATACAGAAAACAACTTGGTGCTTGCCAGAGGGGAGGCGAGTTAAGATACAGCAAAGTATGTGAAGGAAATTAAGAAGCAAAAACTTCTAGTTACTAAATAAACAAGTTATACAGATGTAATGTACAATATAGATAATATAGGGGTCAATGATATTGCAGTTACTTTGTAAGATGACAAGTGGTAACTGGACGACACACTGTGGTAACAATTTTGAAATTTGTATAAATACTATATTAGTTTAAGGTGTATATCATAGTGATTCAATATTGTTTGTCAATTGTACCTCAATAAAAAAATCACCTGGTTATTCCACAATAAAATTTAAAAGTAATAATATGTTTAACACTAATTTATAAAGCTGCATGTACCCCATAGCTCACAGCAGCATTATTCACAATAGCCAAGATAAAGAGCAACCTAAGCATCCATCTGGATAAAGAAAAATGTTTAAATATCTAATTTTTAACATTTTTACCTCACCATGTTTCTAGATCCAGTTACACAGAGTTTCTCTTGAATGTTCCAGTGGCAGAAGAGTACAGTATGTTGCTTTCATAATAGACAGAATGTCCCTACTTGGTGTCGCCCATGGGGAGGCTGAACAGGTGTTGTTGCTCAGTTAAGGCTTTGTTTCTTTGTAATCAGATCCCCAGGTATAAAGGAATGATTTTATCTACTTATTACCTTGTTTCTCAGTCTTGATAGTTCCAAGCTTTCAAAGCTCAATAAATTATTTTATACTTTCCTTTAGTATCTTTCCAATCCCATAAATTTATAAATGGGAGCTTGGAATTCTCAAAGAAATCAAAGGGCTTTGCTCAAGTTGCAAGCAAATAACTGGCCAAGCAGAAACCAGAATTTAGTTCTCATTCTCTGAAATCTAAATATTTAGAGACAACAATCATAGACATTCATTCACTGCCCCCACTTCACCAAGTTAGAAAAGCAAGTGTTCATATCCTTAGAATGCTTAATTTGTGGGAGAGAAACAATAAATATATAGGTAAAGAAAAAATATCCACATAAATATGCATAAAATAGAAACATTTCCCCTCACTGGAGAAGACTTTAATCAAAGATCAAACTGATTATAAGCCTTATAAAAGGAAAATCCCAGTTTATTTCAATGAAAATATTCTATGAAAGCAGATTTGCCACAGGCCTGCTTGATGGCTCATCTTGACTTCAGAATAAGCCATCCCCCACCGGCTATCTAAAGCAACCTATTTGGTGGTTTTACATAAGGTGGAGAACATGGCCATGCTCCAGTTCATATCAGGTCTCTGAGATAACAGGAGAAAAAGGACTCAGTATATATAATAAGCAGTTCAACAGCTGAGAAAGACAGCATATGGCAATGGAAACGTAGGCGTTGCTTTGATTTTGGAAAAAGAAGCGAGAAATATCCCTAAGTCAAAGTTCACTGCCACCTGAATGAGATGATTTATTTTTCTGCAACAGAGTGAACTTTGTGTGGGCATAGATTTATAGCAAATACAAAAACACCTGCACAGATCTCAGCAGGAGTTTGAAGAAACACCATTTTCCCATTACTGAACTGATTACAGGTGCAATAATAATAGTATTTTCATTTAATTAAATAGGTTTTTTCCCCAATTCTTAAAAGCATACAACACTTGTTAAAATTAATTAACTTATTTTCAATGAACGTTTCAGCAAAAGAGAGAAAGATGTATGACAAGTAAGCTCAAACTGACAGGCTTTAAAAAATAGACCCCTAAGTAAATTGATTTTAATTTAAACAATCAAGTAAAATAAAGCTAATAGCCCTCTTCATCAGAAGTTTTCTATCCTTCCATATAATTTTTCTTAAAATTTTGTAAAGTAAAACTTGTAAGATACCCCCTGGGGCTGCTCCAGCACGCTTCAATATGTTTCAAGTTTTAAATTCTAGATTAGAAACAGTCTTTCCTTCTAGACTTTCAAGAAAAAGGAAGATACTATCATGAACATTTGCATGTTTTACAAACTGCTTCACTCTTATTTCACTTTAATGTTTCAAAATTGTGCATATGAACCTTTAATGTTTCTTGAAAAACTTCAAAATCATGAATGGATCAGTTGAGTCACCCATGCTTCACTTTCTTTGCTACCCTAGAGGGAGTTATCTACCAACTGCAAACCAGAGTATGAACACTCAACTGCACCAAGGAAAATTACTCCACTGGTAACCTCAGCAGGACCCAGCAAGTGTGCCTATGATGGGAAGCCTGACACTCGTGCTACCTCACCTGCGGTGTCATGGTACACAAAACTGACAGGATTCATCACAATCTGGTCACAAGAACAATCCGTGGACCATCTGGCCTTACCAAGCTATGGATGTGAAGTCATCTTAACATCAATAGTAATGCATCTGTTCTTGTTTCTCCCTACAAAGAACCTCAGCCATTTCCATTACAAAGTGACCTATGACAAAATCAAATATTTCTGAGAAGCACTTAAGGGGCATCATTTGTGGTCCCAGGCTTTGTGCCACAGCCACCACTTGGCATCTACAATGTCTCTCTTGCCTAATTCTTGTTGATTGGTTACTGCCCATAAAGCCCTGCTATTGGTGTCAATGCTCCTCAGAACAATGTCACAGTCCCTGTCAAAGATGCTTCCAGTAGCGCTGTCTTTCAAAACCACAGCTGTGTGCATTCTGTTTTGTACTTCACCCTACATTCAGCATCAACCACAGTGCCTGGCAGAAAGCAGACAACACCCAGTGAATAAAATAGGAAGATTTTCAAAATTAGGTGCTTTTCCTATATCATGTTGGCCTTGAAGTACAGAATGAAGCAGGGCAAAAGCTAATAGAGTTTTGCCTAGAGAACATACTGGTCACAGCAAACACCCTCTTCCAACAACACAAGAGAAGACTCTACACATGGACATCACCAGATGGTCAACACTGAAATCAGATTGATTATATTCTTTTCAGCCAAAGATGGAGAAGCTCTATACAGTCAGCAAAAACAAGACCAGGAGCTGACTGTGGCTCATATCATGAACTCCTTATTGCCAAATTCAAACTTAAATTGAAGAAAGTAAGAAAAACATGTTGATGTGTGGCAGAACCAATACAATATTGTAAAGTAAATAAAAGCCTCTGACCAAGTTCAAAAATAAATAAATAAATACATAAATAAATTTTTTATAATTAAGAAAAGAAAAACCACTGGACCATTCAGGTATGATCTAAATCAAATCCCTTACGATTACACAGTGGAAGTGAAAAAGAGATTCAAGGGATTATTTCTGATAGACAGTGCATCTGAAGAATTATGGATGGAGGTTCATGACACTGTATAAGAGTTGGGGATCAAGACCATCCCCAAGAAAAAGAAATGCAAAAAGCAAAATGGCTGTCTGAGGAGGCCTTACAAATAGCTATGAAAAGAAGAGAAGCACAAACCAAAGGAGAAAAGGAAAGATATACCCATTTGAATGCACAGTTTAAAGAACAGCAAGGAGAAATAAAAAAAAGCCTTCTTCAGTGATCAGTGCAAAGAAATAGAGGAAAACAACAGAATGGGAAAGACTAGAGATCTCTTCAAGAAAATTAGAGATACCAAGGGAACATTTCATGCAAAGATGGGCTCTTACCCATTTGAATGCAGAGTTTAAAGAATAGCAAGGAGAAATAAAAAAAGCCTTCCTCAGTGATCAGTGCAAAGAAATAGAGGAAAACAATACAATGGGAAACACTAGAGATCTCTTCAAGAAAATTACAGATACCAAGGGAATATTTCATGCAAACATGGGCTCGATAAAGGACAGAAATGGTATGGACCTAACAGAAGCAGAAAATATTAAGAGGTGGCAAGGATACACAGAAGAACTATACAAAAACAAGCTTCACAACCCAGATAATCACGATGGTATGATCAGTCACCTAGAGCCAGACATCCTGAAATGTGAAGTCAAGTGGGCCTTAGGAAGTATCACTGAACAAAGCTTGTGGAGGTGATAGAATTCCAGGTGAGCTGTTTCAAATCCTAAAAGATGATGCTGTGAAAGTGCTGCACTCAATATGACAGCAAATTTGGAAAACTCAACAGTGGCCACAGGACTGGAAAATTTTGAACTGTGGTGTTGGTGAGGACTCTTGAGGGTCCCTTGGACTGCAAGGAGATCCAACCAGTCCATCCTAAAGGAAATCAGTCCTGAATATTCATTGGAAGGACTGATGCTGAATTGAAACTCCAATACTTTGGCCACCTGATACGAAGAACTGACTTATTTGAAAAGACCCTGATGCTGGAAAAGATTGAAGGCAGGAGGAGAAGGGGATGACAGAGGATGAGATAGTCGGATGGCATCACTGACTCAATGGACATGAGTTTGAGTAAACTCCGGGAGTTGGTGATGGACAGGGAAGCCTGGCGTGCTGCAGTCCATGGGGTTGCAAAGAGTCGGACATGGCTGAGCGACTGAACTGAACTGAACAGCATTCTCAAGTGAACTTACTTGGTCTTTCTCTATAGGTTATGTGATACCGAGAATTTATTTTTCATTGCAGTAAGAAAAGTTGACTCACTAACCCTTGGAAAATGCAGTGATACACAAAAGCCCATGTAACAGAGCCCCAGCACAATCACTGGGATAAGTAAGGTTTGCTCATTGCATTCTCTCATGGTCTTCTGCGCAAATTTTTAAATCGCTTAAGTGTCTCTAAGTGACTTTGGAATCTTTCACCTCCTTTTGTACAAATTTGGATCACAGGCCCTTTTCATCATCATCCTGTTTGTTTAGCTAACTGGTAGCCTTCCTACAAATTTATTTGTCTTAGATTTTACATTCTCGCCAAAGACTTCATTATCTTTTAAGCCCTTCCAATACAACCCCACAGCACTCTCTATTCGGCAGCATCCCAGCACTCATCCACCTCTTGATGCCAGACACTGGATTGTTTTCTTGGAGGGCAGTAAATGCTCTCTAGTTCACCAGTGTATCCCCTGTGTCTTAGTGGGGCCTAGCAAATAGTGTTTCACAAGTGCTGAGAGAACAACCTGCAATGCATCATGTAGAGAGCACCTTAGACATACTAAATGTCTACAAGACATTTAACAAAGTTGAAAATTATTTAGCTCCAAGGAGCCTCTTGAGCTACACCCCACTGGCCCAGCTTCAAGACCAAAAAGGCCAGAGTCAGAGAGAGAGACATTAATTGCTTCATAAATAGGGAAGCTTACATGTCTACAGCAGGCCCCAGAGCAACATCCCAGTAAGTGCAATAGACATAAGGCAGGATGTGGCAGCAGCTTTTGTTCTTGGGATGGTTGGGGGAGAGGTTATAGGGAGAATTGACAACAGATTGGCTGATGGGTTACCAGGGAAACTAGTGAGGGGCACGCTCCTCACTGCCCATTTGAAAAGCTATCAAATAAAGGGAAGAACAATTACCAGCTGAGTTCGGGGAAGTAATATAGGAAGATCAGCCACGTGAGTAGACAGAAGTGAAGCAGGTGCTGGTTGAGCAGGGGATATACAGAAAGCAAGATAACAGTCATCCTGGATGGCCTGATCATTCACTCCACCCCTACATATCCTGCACCACCCTCATAATCTGGGTCCAGCCCTCTTCTGTGGTATCACTCAGGTCAGATATGTAGGGGAGTCACTACAACCAGATACCACAAATACAATACAGACAGCAGCAGCCAAAGAGTATCAAAAGTAAGATAACTCATAGACTAAGAACAGTCACTAACCACGGTGCTGGAAAATTTTGGAGCCAAGCACTTACTGGGTCAGTGGAGAGGGAGTCGGTGCAGCAGTGTCCTGTCCAGTTATAAAGAAGGTAAGGCCTCTCCTTCTTTTTACAGAGCCACGACCATGAGAAGAGGAAGGTCCCAGCTTTAAAACATCCTGGTTGCCCAGCCAGGAGTCAGCCATCACAGTACCTGTCTGCCACACCATGTTACACTGAGTTCCACTAGGGGTAGACATGTTCAGTTCAGTTCAGTCCAGTTGCTCAGTCGTGTCTGACTCTTCACGATCCCATGAATTGCTGCACGCCAGGCCTTCCTGTCCATCACCAACTCCCAGAGTTCACTCAGACTCATGTCCATCCAGTTGGTGATGCCATCCAGCCATCTTATCCTCGGTTGTCCCCTTCTCCTCCTGCCCTCAATCCCTCCCAGCATTAGAGGCTTTTCCAATCAGTTAACTCTTTGCATGAGGTGGCCAAAGTACTGCAGTTTCAGCTCTAGCATCATTCCTTCCAAAGAAATCCCAGGGCTGATCTCCTTCAGAATGAACTGGTTGGATCTCCTTGCAGTCCAAGGGACTCTCAAGAGTCTTCTCCAACACCACAGTTCAAAAGCATCAGTTCTTCGGTGCTCAGCCTTCTTCACAGTCCAACTCTCACATCCATACATTACTACTGGAAAAACCATAGCCTTGACTAGACAAAACTTTAGGTCTTTCCAAAAAAAAAAAAAAAAGAGAGAGTTAATACCACAAGTTGAACTTGAGTGTCCAGAAGCTGATCTATTCCATTCCACACAGCATAACCACGGGGACTCATGGGCAATCAGTTGTACAGTAATATTCACCAACATGGGCCATTCTGGGGTACTGGCATGTGGGACAGGAAGATGGTGAGAGGTTTTTCCCCCTGCTGTCAGTTGCCTCCACACAGTCACATTAACCAAGTCAATTTTTCATGGAAGTGCAGAGGAGGAAAATCATGCCATCTTGCTATCAGTTGTTGCTCAGTCATGTCCTACTCTTTGTGACCCCATGAACCGCAGCACACCAGGCCTCCCTATCCATCACCAACTCCGGAGTTTACCTAAACTCATGTCCATTGAGTCAGTAATGCCATCCAATCATCTCATCCTCTGTCGTCCCCTTCTCCTCATGCTTTCAATCTTTCCTAACATCGGAGTCTTTTCAAATGAGTCAGCTCTTCGCATCAGGTGGCCAAAATATTGGAGTTTCAACTTCAATATCAGTCCTTCCAATGAACACCCAGGACTGATCTCCTTTAGGATGGACTGGTTGGATCTCCTTGTGGTCCAAGAGACTCTCGAGAGTCTTCTCCAATACCACAGTTCAAAAGCATCAATTCTTCAGCACTTAGCTTTCTTTATAGTCCAACTCTCACATCCATACATGACCACTGGAAAAACCATAGCCTTGACTAGATGGACCGTTGTTCACAAAGTAATGTCTTTGCTTTTTAATATGCTATCTAGTTTGGTTCTAACTTTCCTTCCAAGGAGTAAGCATTTTTTAAATTCATCTTGCTATAGACCCAGGAATTAGACTTATTTCACAGTGAGGCCATTGCTGCCACTCATTCCTCAAGTAGATTTCCTCTGCTCAGGCTAGGGATGGAATGTAAGACATCTAACAGGCACAACATAGTGGAGATCATGACTATTAAGCAAAATACAAGCACTAACAGCATCCCAAGATAATACCACACCTGCTGTCTGCAACACAGTTCTGAAAATTCAAGTTTTTAGTAATACAGGAATGTGTCTAAAATCATGTTAATAATCTGAACCACAGCTACTCTATTTTGACTTTCTAGAATCCCCCTCCTCAATAGCCAAAGAGATGTACAGTGCATGTTCAGTAGGCCACAAAGCAGGCTACTCTGGTCAGTAGAGTTTAAGTTAAACCATGGGTAAACCAGAATTATTTTTCCATCCTGCCACATGTGAAATTTTTCCCATTATTTCTCTTTTTGATTGTAAACCTTTTGATAGACCAAAGTACATGTACTTTGGGTAAATACAGCCTTCCAGCCCTAGGTGCAGATCATGTCCCTTTAGGTGAGGCAACCTTTGTTTTTGTCTAGGTATACACATTGCAAGGAAAGTGATCAGATAACATGAACAAGTTCAGAGGTATGCTGATTGGGAAACATTTCAGAGGATGTACATTTTATCAGTTACACCAAATTGCTACACAGATATTAACATGTGTTTTTAGCAGTAGATTTAAAGCAAGCAGTGTTACATATCATGAGTATTTGTGCTCTGTGACAACTTCACTAGAGAATTCTCCTTTCATCCTGAACATCAGGATAAAAGTATGACTGACACAAGAACTTTCATAAATACAGACTTCAATTAAAGGAATTCAAATTTAATATCCACTAAAACATATTATTTTTCTTTCAAAAATTACCCTCCACCAAGCACAGCTAAATTAAGACAAATTTGTTTGCAAAATAAGTCTGGTCAATTGACCATATAGGCTCCTCCAAACTAGCTATAGTGGAACTCCTCAGAAGGAATCTCAGACTGAATTCCCAAAGCCAGGGAATCCATGTTAAAGGCTTGCCATCAGAACCCCCCTCAGTGGATCTCTTTCTTCTAGAGATCCCCAAAATATGGAGATTCCAACTCATGCCAGGAGACAGTCTACCCCATCTACCTGTTAAGGCTGCTCAAAATGGGAGTCTCCAATTTCTGGAGGGACCAGGCAGAGAGAAAAGAAAAATGTTTCAGTTTTACCCACAGGTGTAGTTTACCAAATTGCTTTAAGTCATAACCAACTTGGGAAGAGTTCCCTTGTTTCTGGCAAACACAGATCAAAACCAGTAATATTCCAGACAAAATTATAATCATTTTCACAGTTTACTCAGCAACCAATGCTTTTATTAACTTTTTATGAAGTGATAATGTTTTCCAATGTCTAGAGATCTGTTCAAGAAAATTAGAGATACCAAGGGAACATTTCATGCAAAGATGGGCTCAATAAAGGACAGAAATGGTATGGACCTAACAGAAGCAGAAGACATTAAGAAGCGGTGGCAAGGATATACAGAAGAACTGT
>SJYT01007808.1:91406-218918 GCA_006410635.1 Cephalophus harveyi | reverse complement strand
AGATGTCTGGCTCTAGATTAGTGATCACATCATCATGATTATCTGGGTTGTGAAGATCTTTTTTGTACAGTTCTTTCATTAATTTTTTTCTTTTCGTTAATTCTTTTCTTTAATTTTAGCTCAGGGAAAAAAAATAACAGGCGTGTTGCAGCTATGGACAACTCTGAATGTGTCCACACAGGGTCAAAACAACCTGCTGAAAGTGGTTTATACAACAACCAAGTGGGTTGGCTGGTTCTTCTCCTTGAATTGGAATTACTAAAGTGAGTTTGAATTATTCTACTCCATTTGCAAGAGAACAGTAGTTTCCTGGTCTGTGCGTGCACGCATGCTCAGTTGTATCTGACTCTGCCAACCCATGGACTGTACTCACTAGGCTCCTGTGTCCATGGAATTTTCCAGGCAAGAAAACTGGAGTGGGTTGCCATTTCCTCCTCCAGGGTGTCTTCCTGACCCAGGAATTGAGCCCACGTCTCTTGTATCTCCTGTATTGGCAGGTTGATTGGCACCATTTACCACTGGTGCCTAATGAAAAGTATAAAGGAGCAGTATATCAGCTCCTTCTTGCCTTAAAGTGAAAGTGAAAGTGAAGTCGCTCAGTCCTGTCCGACTCTTTGTGACCCTGTGGACTGTAGCCCACCAGGCTCCTCTGTCCATGGGATTCTCCAGGCAAGTCCCACGTCTCTTGTATCTCCTGTATTGGCAGGTTGATTGGCACCATTTACCACTGGTGCCTAATGAAAAGTATAAAGGAGCAGTATATCAGCTCCTTCTTGCCTTAAAGTGAAAGTGAAAGTGAAGTCGCTCAGTCCTGTCCGACTCTTTGTGACCCTGTGGACTGTAGCCCACCAGGCTCCTCTGTCCATGGGATTCTCCAGGCAAGAAAACTGGAGTGGGTTGCCTTTTCCTTCTCCAGGGGATCTTCCCAACCCAGGGATCGAACCCAGGTCTCCCGCATTGCAGGCAGATGCTTTAACCTCTGAGACACCAGGGAAACCTGTACCTAAAAGGGATAGGGCATACAACCCCCCCCCCCAACCCTATCTAAGAACCAGGCTACTCAGCAAACTTGAGAACTTGATCTGAGCACCATCAGCCTGTGGCATTCACGACTTTGACAGCCTGCAACTCCACAACAAACTTGACAGTTCTCATCAGGGTCTGACTACTATTTATTTGCAGAGCTGTTTTTAGTATGAGCTTTGAGAAGACATTATACTTGCCCTCTGTTCTAGTAGACATAACAAATAAAGCATGTATGAGATACAGGCAATAGAAGCAATCAAGACAAAATGAGGTCATGAAGGTGGTTCCTAATCTAATATGAAAATGAGAAATTTGGACACAGAGACAGACATAGAGGGGAAAACAGCCATCTCCAAGCCAAGGAGAGAAGCCTGGAGCGGGTCCTTTGCTCACAGCCCTCAGAAGAAGCCAACTTGGCCAACATCTTGATTTTGGACTCTTAGCAAACTACTGTATACCTCATTGATCTAGTACCATGGGAGGATAAAAATAGCCTATATCTGTTCTCTTTCTAGGTAACCAAAGTGTTCTAGAAAGTAAGTTCCCCAATTTTCATACCACTATTGTTCAATAAGAATGTTTCTAAAACACACCTTCCATATTCTTAAACTGAGGATGATTTAATGTAATCTACAACTGTCTTTACCCATTTGAACCAGTGGTAAAGAATCTGCCTGCTGATGCAGGAGATGCAAGAGACATGAGTTCGATCCCTGGGTCAAGAAGGAGGGCACAGCAGCCCTCTCCAGTATTCTTGCCTAGAGAATTCCTTGGACAGAGGTCTATAAGGTCACAAAGAGTTGGACAGGACTGAAGCGACTTGACATGCACGCCCACAACTTTCTTAGTGACCCAGGTCTATCAGTGACTTCAAGCTGCAGAGCACAGAACACTACTGGTCTCTGTGTAAACGGCATCACCTGTTTTCCTGTTTTCTCCTCTAATGTAAAGTTCCCAGAAGCCCCTTAGCTCCCTTCACCATCCTTGTGCCTTCACTTTAATTTGCTTCTCGTGATCTGTTCTGAAAAATCAGAGTCCAAACAAGATATTGAATCTGTTTTGGGAATAAAATTAATAGTTCTGAGTTGGAGTCTGAAAGACTCTCTGAGGGTTTAAGCCACATGGTCTTGGGGAAGCCTTTTGTTGCCTGCTTCTTCCTTTACTCTCTGTTCTTAGGGTGTGGGCTGGTTAGACCCCTGTCCTCAGGACAACCGAAATGTCTTCCATTGACACAAAACAAGTCACAAGAGAACCTTCTGGTCTCCTTGAGATCTTATGAATTTATACCATAAAAAGAAACAGCTTGAATCAATTAGAGCTTAGGAAATAAGCCTCTCTATTAAGTGTCCAAGTGGGGCTTTGTTTGGTCACTGCTGTTGTTTCATATATTTGGAAGATGGTTTATATCGCAGGATGGAAATCTCTACAATGACCTTTCCATAATATAAAATTAGTTTGAGAAATTCTAATTCCCCAAACAGAATGATAATCAAGTTAAACAACCACAGAGGAATAAACTTGCCTTTGAAAGCAAAAGAGTACTTACCAAATTAGATTCTTTACTGCATCCTCTCACTTAAAAGGAAAATGCAATTATTCAATTTCCATGGACTAGATGCCGCCTCCTTTGTCACCCTTGGTTTTGGGCAGAATGAGGATTTTTCTGCCACGATCTTTCTCATTGGTGGCAGTGGGGACGGGGGGAGCAGGAGAATGGAAAAAAAGAAAAAGTAACATTTATTAAATACTTAACAATGAGCCAAGCACTACACCAAAGGCTTTGTGTGTCTTATCAAACCCTCCAAACACCTTAGAGGCAGGTACAATTATTACTATTCCCACTTAACAGACGATGAAATAGAGCCCTGAGATGTTCAGATAACTTGTTAATTTATCCAGCTACTAACTGGCAAAAACCTGGATTTTAACTCAGGCAGTATGATTCCACAGGCTGCATGCTTAATCATGATGGTATACAGAGAGAGGTAACTGTCACAACTAATTTCAAAAATTAGTCTCATCTTACTAAAATGCCACAATTTGAAATTATGTAATAAAAAGCCTGCAAAACAAAAATGCATAAGCCAGGGATAGTTTCAAAATCTCCCATCAAGACTGGTTATGCTATAATACACTGATTATTTTCTGTGAGGTGAAATGTGGATTTTTAGCTTGCTTAATAAATTACTTTAGTCTAACTCAACTCCAAGGTAAGAACTTATGAAAACTATACATACCAGTATGTATGTGCGGGAATTTTTTAAACCAAGATTATTATCCTCAAGAGAGATCTATGAAAATGTACATAATCTCCATTAATTAGTAATGGGGGAGATGTCAAAATGCCTACAGTGTGACTGGAAGCAACGGGAGGAAAGGGAAGGAGTGGGATGGAAATAGTGACAAGTTGGAGTAAAATCATCACTTTAGATATTTCCAGAATAAGAAAAAAATAAATTTTCAGGACTAAAATGTCAATACCATTTTAGTGCATTTTCCAGGCTTTTCCGAGAGCTTCAACGTTCAACACGCCCATGACATAGCTACCTGGTTTGGAAAAGGTATTAGGGCGAGGAAATGACCCAACAAGGAGAGCTTGCTTTTTAATTTTCTGTTCCAAGCTCCCAAACAGCTTCATTTTGACTTTTCAATAAAATCCCCAAGGTTGTCACAAGTCTGGGGCCTTTGAGTCTCAGTAAGAGTCTCCTGTGAATTTTTTTTTTACTAGTTACAGACTTAAAACAAAAAACCAAATCACTTAATTGCTTTGCTTTGCTTTTTGGATTTTTGGTTTTTTGTTTTTGTCTTCAGAGTTAGTATTCATGTGGCACTTTCGCAAATCCACATTGAAATGCAACAAAGCAGCTTTAATTTGTGTGGATAAATATGACTATTCTTTCAGATCTATTATATTTAAACTGAGTGAAAAATACAAATAAACATAGCATGATGGAATCTCTTCACTGATTCAGAGCTATTTATTTAGAAAACTACTCTATGACTTGCTCTAGGCCCCCAAATAGATCATGCAATTTAATTACACTGACAAGCAGTAATAGGTGGGTCATAATCTATGAAGGATGAGGCTCTGGTAATTAAAGATTAGCTCAGGAGACAGGAAAATAAAAAACCCCCTTTCCCTTTCCTTTAAACCTTAAGCATGCCTCTCTCCTTCTGTTTCAATGTCTTCATATTAAAACAGGAAGGGAAAAACTCAACCATTTCTCACCAGTGTGAAAAGTAATTTATATTTAGAAGACATCTACAAAGAAGGTCATTGCCCCCTTAACATTTAATTAAGGGATAAAGCTCTGGAAACAGAAAGCTATCATGGGATAAAGATTTCTAACAGGTATTATTCAAGGAGCTGCAAAGATGGGACATTGTGGAAAATAAATGTCATGTCGAAGGTTTGATATTTATTTTCAAACCCTGACCACAGTGGTTATCAAAACCAAAGTAGCGGGACTTCTCTGGTGGTCCATTGGTTAAGAATCCGCCTGCCAGTGCAGGGGACACAGGTTCGATCCCTGGTCCGGAAGGATCCATCCCACATGCCCCGGGACAACAAAGCCCGTGTGCCTAGAACCTGTGCTCCTCAACAGGAGAAGCCCCCACAATGCGAAGCCCGTGCACCAAACAAAGAGAAGCTCCCCCCCAACTCGCTGCAATTGGAGAAAGCCTGCATGCAACAACAAAGACCCAGCACAGCCATAAATACATCAAAAAATTTTAAAGTAGCAGCAATAGTGTCCAGCTAGTGTGGAACTCTACCCTTCCAAGGCAAAGGACTTATCTTGCCTCTATTTATTGAATGGATCTGGATAAGCATTTATATAGTATGTAACTACTGTCAGTTACCTACAAAAATATACATCCAATATAAAGAAGAGGGAAAACGTATGGGAAAAGATACCTGTTTGGTCTACTCAAAGTAGTGAGTGAAAAGGAAGCAAGGTAAATGATTTCGTCTGCTACCCAAAGGCATAGCAACCTGTTTCTTTCACTTGTTCCCGTTGGCAGTTCCATGCAGTCGGATGGCCCAGATCCATCTTTCTTGGGTGAATGGAAAACACAATGTCTTCTTTTATTTTAGAGAGTGTGCTGTGTGCTTAGTTGCTCAGTTGTGTTCAACTCTTTGCAAACCCATGGACTGCAGTTTGCTAGGCTCCTCTGTCCATGGGGATTTTCCAGGCAAGAATACGGGAGTGGGTTGCCATGCCCTCCTCCAGGGGATCTTTCCAACCCAGGGATCCAACCCAGGTCTCTTGCATTGCAGGTGGTTTCTTTACCATCTGAGACACCAGGGAAGCCTAGTGTATGTACAGAGTGTACATAAGCTTTGGGGCTTCCCTAAAAGTTCAGTGGTAAAGAATCCGCCTGCCAATACAGGAGATGTAGGTTCAATCCCTGTGTCGGGAAGGTTCCCTGGAGAACGAAGTGGCAACCCACTCCAGTATTCTTGCCTGGAACATCCCAGGGACAGGGGATCCTGGTGGGTTACAGTCCTTGGGTCGCCAAGAGTCTAACACGACTGAGCACGACCACCACATAAACTTTTAAGTGTTTCCTTTATTGCACAGGAATTTACAAAATACCAGCTATCAACACGCGACCCAAATAAATGGGAACTAACGTGTTTAAAAGGTATCATTTCTACCCTTTCAGTTCAGTTCAGTCACTCAGTCGTGTCCGACTGTTTGCGACCCCATGAATCGCAGCACGCCAGGCCTCACTGTCCATCACCAACTCCCAGAGTTCACTCAGACTCACGTCCATCTCTTTCACTTTCATCAAGAGGCTTTTTAGTTCCTCTTCACTTTCTGCCATAAGGGTGATGTTATCTGCATATCTGAGGTTATTGATATTTCTCCCGGCAATCTTGACTCCAGCTTGTGTTTCTTTTACAAACTTAAAATCAGGGCTTAGGGGATTCTTGTTGCTACAAATTTCTCAGCTTTTACAACATAATTATTTTATCAGGAGCACAATAAGACTCTGTTAAAATAAAACCTAGAGTTTTCAACCATTAGCATAGCTTGTTATCATTACAAGCGCTAGACTTGGGCCAACTGAAGTACAGCTCTTAGCCAAATGCTTTCACGTATACAGATAACACTCTCATTGCCGCCAGCACTTCAAGGTAAGATCTTACAGCTGAATAAGAACAGAAGTTATGAAAGTTGGCTAAACTTTATATTGAATTACCTTCCTTTTTAAAAAAGCTACTATTTACGGGCACTAATTGAGAAAAAAAAAAATTCTTTCTCTGCTGCTAATATTTCACCACTGAAATCCTTTAAAGGAATTCATGTCAAAGAATCACATAAACAAATACTTTTTTAGGAGTAGTGTACCTACTAAGGAGGGGCTTCCCAGGTGGTGCTAGTGGTGAAGAACTCACCTGCCAGTGAAGGAGACTCTGGTTCAATCCCTGGGTCAGGAAGATCCCCTGGAGGAGGACATGGTAACCCATTCCAGTATTCTTGCCTAGAGAATCCCACCGACAGAGGAACCTGGTGGGCTACAGTCCATGGGGTCACACAGAGTTGGACACGATAGAAGTGACTTAGCTTACATGCATGCACGCATCTATAATAAGAAAGGGCACCAAAATGGGGGGAAGACTTTTTTTAAAGGTGATTTCCCAAAGGTAAAGGCATTTAAAAATTGCTTACTGTTACTGAGCCTCTGGGGCTTCCCAGGTGACGCAGTGGTAAAGAATCTATCTGCAATGCAGAAGATGCAAGATGCGGGTTCAATCCCCTGGGCTGGAAAGATCCCCTGGAGTAGGATACGGCAACCCACTCCAGTATTCTTGCCTGGGAAATTCCGTGGACAGAGGAGCCTGGCGGGCTACAGTCCATGGGGTTGAAAAGAGTTGGGCACAAACCAACCAAGCCTCTGGGTTGAATTAATATCTAGTGGGAGAAAGAAAGGAGTCAGTTGATATCGAGAAGCTTATATAAGTGAATTGAGTCTTATACAAGCAAATCTTGACACCTTTCATGATCTGAAATATGATGATGAGATGAGATAGCATTTGATGCATTACAAATATACGGTGCTATATGAGATTTCAAGAAGCTTTCACATACATCATCTCATTTCATCCATTTGTAACCCTGTGAGGGAGCAAACAGTGAGTCCATTTTAAAGATGAAACCAGTACCGAAGGTCAAACTTAAAAGTGACACCAGACACAAAATTGGATCTTCTGCCTAGCAGGTCTGAACACTTTCCAATACACCGAAATTTTGAAAAATATTATTATTGGCCCTTGCACTGCTCAGTGTACTCTTTAGACATACCAGGAAGAGGGGAAGAGGCAAAGAGGCAGGAAGTGGGAGAGAGGAGAACTTCCGAATTCTCCACGTAGTCCCTGTTTTGCTGTGATTATACCACTGTCTTCGGTGCTTCTTCTTATCACAATGGATGCAACTGCTTGTCCCTGTATAAACCGTGGCTTCAAAATCAGTATATGACCTGAAGCCAGCCACAGGCACAAACTGTTCTTTGCTTAGTGCTAAGAGAATGTTTCAGCAGTAACATTGCTTTATGTGAAAACTTGTATATCTTGTCTCAGAAGCTGCCACTAGAACTCTGATCAATGATTTCTACCACCTATTATCATCCTCAAGGCAGATTATGCTAACTGAACTGATTCAATACACTTCTTGGGTATTTACTTGGAAATTCCCCCCAGACTTTCTGGCCAACCTTCCAGAAGCTGCCCAGTTAGTCTACTCACTATTATTTTAATCTCATTTTCCAGCAAAGTCAACTGAAGAACATACAGGTCTTCACCAAGCTTGTGACTTACAACCATGGTTGGGTGGGACACTCATTAGTCACTGCTATACAGACTTTTAATTTGAACTAGAATTTGAATCCAGAGTCAAGTCACTAGCTTGAAATGCCTGGATACAGAATATCATAAATAAAGGGAAAAGGCAAATTTACCATGAATGTTTATAAAGATTAGGTAGAGTTTTTATTATATGGACTTACACGATTCCTTTGGAAAAACTCTTAAGCTATGTCTGGCCCACTTTATTTATTACTAAATATAGTATAAATTTGGGCTTCGCTGGTGGCTCAGACGGTAAAGAATCTACTTGCAATGTGGGAGACCCGGGTTCAATTCCTGGGTTGGGAAGATCCCCTGGAGGAGGGCATGGCAACCCACTCCAGTATTCTTGCCTGGAGAATCTCCATGGACNGCTATGTCTGGCCCACTTTATTTATTACTAAATATAGTATAAATTTGGGCTTCGCTGGTGGCTCAGACGGTAAAGAATCTACTTGCAATGTGGGAGACCCGGGTTCAATTCCTGGGTTGGGAAGATCCCCTGGAGGAGGGCATGGCAACCCACTCCAGTATTCTTGCCTGGAGAATCTCCATGGACAGAGGAGCCTAGCAAGCTGCAGTCCATGGGGTCCCAAAGTTAGTCGGATATGACTGAGCGACTAAGCACAGCACAGCACATGATATAAATTTATTTATCTCCTTAGCCTACCTAATATTTGTAAAGCTTATATTTTGAAACATTTATATGAAGATATCGACTAGGGTATTTGTTGTTGTTCAGTCACTAAGGTATATCCAGCTCTTTGCGATCCCATGGACTGAAGCACTCCAGGCTTCCCTGTCCTTCACTGTCTCCTGGAGTTTGCTCAAACTCATATCCACTGAGTCAGTGATGCCATCCAACCATCTATAGGAGCATGAATTATTACTCTAAACTTGAAGCATGAGGAAGGATCATAACTCCAAAAACACTTGATTATTTCTCATACTAGTAAATATGAGAATATTTTAATAAACAGTGAATCTCTATGAATCAAAGCTTAATGCTAATTAATGTTAAGCAATATTAGTAAACATGGAAAATATAAAGATGTATAGGATGGCCTTCACTCTCAGTGGGTTTACAATCCATATGAGAAGAAAAGAGAAAAATTTTTAAGTTATAAAAATTAAATCACAATATAAGAGACATCAAAAGGCAACATACTTTAATTAACACATGAAATACAATTAGCAAAGTAACTACTATAAGTAGAGGAAGGAGAGATCATTTCTAGAAACAGTGGACAGGGATGACTGTCATGTAGAAAATATATCAGCCAGATCTTGAAAGCTGAATCCAATAAGACAGAGATGGAAGAGGGGATTCGTGGTGGAAAGATTCCAGTGAGAAAGAATACAGATGACAAAAATGGAAAAGAGTATAAATTCAAAAACTAACATACAGAACTGCAAGCTAGGGTGGCATGGAGAGTTCTAGTACAAAACAGAGCTGGAAAGGCTCTTTGGAGCTGGACTGTGGAGGGCGTTGAAGGCCATGTTGAGAAGCTGAGGTTTCTGAACAAAGAAGCATCTTGGTCAAAGTAGCACTTTAGAAAAATTAATTTGGTTGTGGTATGCTAGATTAAGGGCTTTCCTTAATCTAGCTCAGTTGGTGAAAAATCTGCCTGCAATACAGGAGACCCCAGTTCAATTCCTGGGTTAGGAAGATCCACTGGAGAAGGGATCAGCTACCCATTCCAGTATTCTTGGACTTCCCTTGTGGCTCAGCTGGTAAAGAATCTGCCTGCAATGTGGGAGACCTGGGTTTGATCCCTGGGTTGGGAAGATCCCCTGGAGAAGGGAAAGGCTACCCACTCCAGTATTCTGGCCTGGAGAATTCCATGGACTATACAGTCCATGGGGTTGCAAAGAGTTGGACATGACTGAGCGACTTTTTCACTTTCACTCTAGATTAAATGGACTGGGGAGGACAGGAGGTGGGGAGATCAAGAAGAACCCAAAGCAAGTTCAGGAATGAGAGGGAGGCAGTGGGATGGGAATGGAAGAGGTGAGAGCAAGAAATACTGAGGTAGAAGCCCACTCGTTTTCAATGTGGTGATTAGCATATAGTGTTGCAGCTTTGTTCCTTTCTAAAGTATCATCAAATCTGTGGGTTCCCAAGAACTGAATCATTTTAACAGTTGGGAGTGAGGAATGGGGAAATGGAGGAGTTCCTCATTTTAAATTTGCAACATCTAATACCTGGATAAGTGGATAGGTTTTCTTCTTAATCTTGTATCCTTCTTTCTCTCTCTTTAGTCACTAAGTTGTGTCCAACTCTTGCAACCCCATGGACTGTAGCCTGCTGGGCTCCTCTGTCCATGGGATTCTCCAGGCAAGAATACTAGAGTGGGTTGCCATTTCCTTCTCCAGGGGATCTTCCTGACNAACATCTAATACCTGGATAAGTGGATAGGTTTTCTTCTTAATCTTGTATCCTTCTTTCTCTCTCTTTAGTCACTAAGTTGTGTCCAACTCTTGCAACCCCATGGACTGTAGCCTGCTGGGCTCCTCTGTCCATGGGATTCTCCAGGCAAGAATACTAGAGTGGGTTGCCATTTCCTTCTCCAGGGGATCTTCCTGACCCAGGAATCGAACCCAGTTCTCCTGCATTGCAGGCAGATTCTTTACTGACTGAGCTATGAGGGAAGCCGTGTATCCTTATCTAAGGACAAAAAAGATATCAGCTCAAAAACTTTTTTAAAAAAGAGTGTCATGAAGTGTAGGGATTAAAGGAAATCCGAGAACATTTTATTTTAAAAGAAAGCGAACTCTACTTGAATGTGAAGTATTTCAAATGTTTCCATCAGTACAACTGAAGGACAACCTCAAGAACCCCAGGAATCCCTTTATGCCTGCAGCCCTACACTAGAATTTCTATCAAAATAACCTTCTGATTTTGGATATTTCTGATTTAATGCATTTATTATCCAGAAATTCAAGGAAACTTGATTTATCCCTAAATAAGCAGGGGAAAAAATTCAGGAGAGTTTTTCAGCGATTCACATCTCATGTCCTGATATTTTTGGTGTGTTGGTGAGCTTCCCCGGTGGCTCAGATGGTAAAGAATCTGCCTGCAATACAGGAGACCTTGGGTCAGGAAGATCCCCTGGAAGGGAATGGCAACACACTCCAGTATTCTTGCCTGGAGAATCCCATGGACAAAGGAGCCTGGTAGGTTACATAGTCCATGGGGTCACAAAGAGTCAGACATGACTGAGGGACTAACACATATGCATATATACATATACCAATATGTGTGTATTGGTAATATGGTAATGCTAGTGGCATCCAGGCTTCTGCACTGAATTTCTGCAGCCAAGTTCAGGCCTTATCACTCACAGAAATGCAATCCCTTTGCCCTTCAGGGGCCCTTGAAACTGGCACACAATATTCTGGTAACACCACTTGCCAGAAAGATGGCACCCGATAGAAAGTGGCCTTCCCCACATTCCCTACATTTCATTGCATGGCCCAGCGTTCAGAATCCTGCCACCTTAAATTCTGCTTTTTCTAACCCCTTGGCCTTTTTGAGACTGACCCTTGAGGGTGGGAACAGAATAAAGTCAGAAGGGGACACAGGTTTGCAGAGACTTGGGTAACTAGCGCTCTCTGGGCGCCTACACTGAACTTAGGGTGCAGATCTCCAACCCCCTCTTTCTAGCCCTCTCCTTCCCTCATTTCCCCTTCTCAAGCTCCCCAACTGGCAGAACTAAGCTGACAAGTCCTAGGCCAGGGATGAAGAAACAAGTAATTCACCCACACCCACTCACTGATCATCAAGTTTGGGCCTAAAGCAAATTTATATGTTTGGATAAAGAAAAGTTGGGCTTCCCTAGTAGTTCAGAGACCCGTCTTCAATCCTTGGATGGGGAAGATCCCTAGAGAAGGAAATGGCAACCCATTCTAGTATTCTTGCCTGGAAAATCCCATAGGCAGAGGAGCCTGGTGGGCTACGGTCCATGGGGTCGCAAGAGTCAGACACAACTTAGCTACTAAACCACCATCATGGCTTAAAACTGTTTGGCTTTATAAACTGAATACACATTGCTGTTAGCTCTCAACTTAGGGAGCTCTCTCCAATGTAAGAATATGAGTTTGTTCCTTTCAGAAGCTATTCTTTTTATTCCAATGCTAGAAGGATGTGTGAGCATTATGTAACATTTTCATGCACCCTTAAGTGGGTAATTAGAAGCTGTTTACTTCTCAGGATTCAATTAAAAGCTTTTTATTTTAAAGGCTGAGTTGAGGACCAGTACTGTGGTGGAATTAGACAAGGGGCTTGCACACCTTTGGCTACATTGTGTGTTAATGGCGACCTTCCTGTAGGTACGTCCCCACATATAGTCACACCACTGCAGAGCTAACTACTCACTAATTTTAAACGCATTCAGTTGCCAACCCAACAGCCTTTGACATAACTTTACATGCTATTGGATTTTAATCTTCTTGAGTATTTATATATTTTTTCTTCTCTCATCTCTCCAAAATTAATCCTAGAGTTTTGAGAATCTGGGAACTTGAGCAAAGGAGAAGGCAACGCAGCAGACCAAGAAATTTGAAATCTTAATTCACTACCGTGTCACCCAAAGCCAATGTACCTTTTTTGTTTGCACTGACCCAGCTCAAGTCATACAATCACGTGAGTAACAGAACACAAAATCCAGGAGTTATTACTGAACATGAAAAGTCTGAAAAGTAATTAAACGTGTTCTAGCTTCCGTGGCGGTGTCATTTACTCTAACATGCCTGTGTCCTTAAGCCTCTCTCTTTACATTACTGGCACACACTGTTGCATCATACTCACACATCCATCAGCTGGGACCTGGGAGTGTGTATTTTTCCAACTGGTCCTCAGCATTAGCTGTCAGCTGCACAAACCTTCCTTTCCTTTCTGCATCTGCTGCCCTGGAACGACAGAAGCTTCTTGCAAGAATAGCTCCCGGGGAGCGTTCCTGACAGATGCGCGCTCTGCTCTAGCAAGGCGCTCGCTGGAAAGTTTCTTCTAACCGCTCACACCCGCCTCCGATCCGATCCCCGAGCTGGCAGGACGCGAGCTGGCTGGGACTCCTCTTGACAGAGGAAGGGTTTTACACACTCCCTCCTAGGCTGCCCAATACAAGAAACAATCTTGCAGCCAGACGACTCCACCCCCAGCGAACAGACCGTCCAAGGCGCTCTGGTGTTTGGAGAACACCGAGGTCCCCTCCCTGCTAAAGGGAACGTGCGCTCTGCTCTGCGGGAAACCTGGGCACTGGAGGTAGATGGGATGGGTGGCGGCGGGTAGAGCCGGGGCGCAGCGGAAAGCAAACGCCGGAGGCAAACGGGGCGCAGGAGAGGGAAGATTGGGGGCCGCGGGAGGTGGCGGGGTGGAAGCCGGGCGCGACTGGGAGCCGAGGGGAACTGGGCACTGGAGCCAAGCGGGCTCTGGAAGGGACGCGCGGGCAGGAACCCGCGAGCGCCGGGGAGGCGCTTGCTTGGCGATCTGCCCCGGACTCCCTAGAGCCGCAGAACCGCCGGTGGAGGCGGGGTGCTAGGAGTTGGCGGGGCCGGGTGGGGGTGGAGGGGAACCAGAGAGGGGCGTGCCTTCGCCAGGATTGGCTACAGGAGCCTGACGCGAGGCCCCGGGGGTTGGCTCGGGGGAGTGGGAGCCGGGTGGGGTGGGTGCTGGGTGCCGGGGCTGCGGGCTCCGCGAGCTCAGAAACATGCTGAGGTCCCGGCAGCTGTTCCAGCAGCGACAGCGGCTCCAGCAGCAGCGGCGGCGGCGGCGGCGGCGACAGCGCACGGCTCCGGCAGGGAAGGCGCCCGGCGCCCATGCCTCCGGCCCCGCGCCGCGGCAGCGCTGACCTGGCCGCGACCTCCCTCCGCGCGCCCCGCCGCTCGGGCCTCTGGGGGGGTTCCCCAACCGCGGCCCAACTCCGCCACACCCCTCTCCCCCGGCCTCCGCAGCTCGGCATGGGCGCGGGGGCGCTCGCCCTGGGCGCCTCCGAGCCCTGCAACCTGTCATCGGCCGCGCCGGTGCCCGACGGCGCGGCCACGGCGGCGCGGCTGCTAGTTCCCGCGTCGCCGCCCGCCTCGCTGCTGACCTCGGCCAGCGAGGGACCCCCGCTGCTATCGCAGCAGTGGACGGTCGGCATGGGCCTGCTGATGGCATTCATTGTGCTGCTCATCGTGGCGGGCAACGTGCTGGTGATCGTGGCCATCGCCAAGACCCCGCGGCTGCAGACGCTCACCAACCTCTTCATCATGTCGCTGGCCAGCGCAGACCTGGTCATGGGTCTGCTGGTAGTGCCGTTCGGAGCCACCATCGTGGTGTGGGGCCGCTGGGAGTATGGCTCCTTCTTCTGCGAGCTCTGGACCTCGGTGGACGTCCTGTGCGTGACGGCCAGCATCGAGACCCTGTGTGTCATCGCCTTGGACCGCTACCTCGCCATCACGTCGCCCTTCCGCTACCAGAGCCTGCTGACCCGCGCGCGGGCGCGGGCCCTCGTGTGCACCGTGTGGGCCATCTCGGCGCTGGTGTCCTTCCTGCCCATCTTCATGCAGTGGTGGCGGGACAAGGACGCCAAGGCGAGCCGATGCTACAACGACCCCGAGTGCTGCGACTTCATCATCAACGAGGGGTACGCGATCACCTCTTCCGTCGTCTCCTTCTACGTGCCCCTGTGCATCATGGCCTTCGTGTACCTGCGGGTGTTCCGCGAGGCCCAGAAGCAGGTGAAGAAGATCGACAGCTGCGAGCGCCGCTTCCTCAGCGGCCCTGCGCGGCTGCCCTCGCCCGCGCCCTCGCCCGGGCCCCCGCTCCCTGCCGCCCCGCTGGCCAACGGGCGCGCCAACAAGCGGCGGCCCTCGCGCCTCGTGGCCCTGCGCGAGCAGAAGGCACTCAAGACGCTGGGCATCATCATGGGCGTGTTCACGCTCTGCTGGCTGCCCTTCTTCCTAGCCAACGTGGTGAAGGCCTTCCACCGCGACCTGGTGCCCGACCGCCTCTTCGTCTTCTTCAACTGGCTGGGCTACGCCAACTCGGCCTTCAACCCCATCATCTACTGCCGCAGCCCCGACTTCCGCAAGGCCTTCCAGCGCCTGCTCTGCTGCGCGCGCCGCGCCGCCTGCGGGAGCCACGCGGCCGCCGGGGACCCGCCGCGCGCCTCGGGCTGCCTGGCGGTGGCCCGGCCGTCGCCGTCTCCCGGGGCCGCCTCGGACGACGACGACGACGACGACGAAGACGACGTCGGGGCCGCGCCGCCCGTGCGCCTGCTGGAGCCCTGGGCTGGCTACAACGGCGGGGCGGCGGCGAGCAGCGACTCGAGCCCGGACGAGCCAAGCCGCCCGGGCTGCGCCTCGGAATCCAAGGTGTAGGGCCGGGCGCCCCTCCCCGCCTTCCCCGGCTTCCCCAGTCCGGGCGCGGGCTGTGCGCTCCAGGAGCAAGAGAACCCGGGCGCCCCTGAACCGCTTCCCCGGGAAAGAGGTCTGTGTTTACTCGAGACCGAAAGCAGGTGAACTCGAAGCCCGCGAACCTCGTCTGCATCATCCAAGGGCAAATAGGAAAGCCACGGACCGTCGCACAGAAAGGAAAGTTTGGAGAGAGGTGGGAGAAGTTTGGGGAGGGGTGGAAGAGTGGCTTGCCGATTGTTCTTGGGGTTCTTTTTCCTGTTTCTGGTCCAGCCTTCTGTGTGTGCGTGTGATGCATCTTTAGATTCCCTCCACCCCCCGCCCCCCCGCCACGTGGCTTTTAACACTTTCTGCGATGACTGGGAAGGGAAGGGAGAAGCGTTAGGAGATAAAAGTTCCTCCACTTAGCTTCCATCCCATTCCCGGGAACAGGAGCGGTCAGCCAGAGAGAGAACGACACTTTATCAGGACGTTGTTTCCTTTTGCTTTTCAGAGAAATTCCATTTTAATTTCTGAGGAATTATTTCTCCTGTTCTGAAAGCCGAGGACAAGGATGGATGCAAAAATCGCGTTTCGGGAAGTTTTATGCTCTTCTTGGAACAAGCCTCACCTTGCTTCCCTTTCGGGGGGCAAGCGGGCTGCCCCTGAACGCCTCCTCGGTGGTCAGGCTGAGGGGTTCCTACCTCACTCACACTGTGCACATTGCACAGCCAGATAGAGAGACTTGTTTATATTAAACAGCTTATTTATGTATCAATACTAGTTGGAAGGACCAGGCGCTGAGCCTTCGTGACATGTGACTCTGTCCATTGAAGACAGGACAGAAAAAGGAAAAAGAAAAAAGGAAACAATTCAGATTACTGCACATGTGGTATAAACAAAAAATCAAAACAAAAAAGCCGTGATTCAAAGTGGCATCTTTTTGCACAGTATTAGGAACTGTAAAGTCCACAGAAAATGTTATTTGCACAAAAAGAAATTAATAGTTGGAAGGACCAGGCGCTGAGCCTTCGTGACATGTGACTCTGTCCATTGAAGACAGGACAGAAAAAGGAAAAAGAAAAAAGGAAACAATTCAGATTACTGCACATGTGGTATAAACAAAAAATCAAAACAAAAAAGCCGTGATTCAAAGTGGCATCTTTTTGCACAGTATTAGGAACTGTAAAGTCCACAGAAAATGTTATTTGCACAAAAAGAAATTAAATATTTTTTAATGGGAGTGGGGTGGGGCAGATCTTAAAAACTAAAATAAAATTCAGATTCTATCTCTGTTGTCTGTTATGTTATTGAGCTAGCGATTTATTGGAAAGATACCTTTTTATACTCTTATCATGGTACTGTATCCATATTATAAAAAATTATCTTAAGGATTTTTTTTATTATTTTTTTATGTCCAAGGGCACACGTGAATCTGCTGGTGAAATTTTGCACTTGTGTGTAAATACTATTTCCTCTGTGTGCTTTACCAGGTATTTATACTCTGGTGCAACTAACTACTATGTGAGGAATTTGTCCATGTGCAATAAATACCAATGAAGCACAAAAAAAAAAGATTATGTACTGTGTGTCTGTAAGGGGGGTCAGTGATAATGAAAAAGACAGTTTGTTTTGTTCGAAATATAGACTGGATTTCCCATAGAGCTCTTTTAATAGCTTTTCATGACTCAAGAGCATAGCAAAATGCCTCTAAACCAAATAAGGCGTGCACCTACTGAGAGAGAGCTGCAGACTTGCCCTACATTTTCATAGCCGGTTCCAGAATATTCTAGACTACTTGGAGGTGTTTTCAAGATCCCATCTGCCACACTTGACTTAAGAAGTAACATTTGGGCTTGTGCATCTTCTTAAAAAAAAAAAAAAAAAATGGAGTCAGGTAGCTCAGCTGCAACGTTGTACAGATAACACAGGAAAGGAGACTAGCCTGTGGAACCATCACTGTCTACTTAGAATTTGGTAAGTGGCATTCACAGTAGGTTTTCCAACAGAAAATCGCAGTCTGCAGCATGTGCACGTGTATCCAGTGACTGTTCAGAACGCAAAATGCTTTACTGGTTAAGTGCAAATTCATAAAAGAGCCTTTAAGTAAATATTTTTCTCTTGTGTGATGAAACAGACCATTTCAGCAGAAGTTCTAGCTGGGCAGGTAACAGGGAGAAGTAAGTCTGAAGTTTTAAATTTTCCTAACAAGATTATGACATCCTCAATGGATAGTTTTCCTAAAATTAGTTCCTAAGGAAAGTATAGTGAAATTCTATCTTGGGATTAATTCTGCATTCTCCAAAATAACTTCAAGTATTTCTCTTTGTGTTTTTAAACAAACTTTTCATTTCATGATCATATAGTAAGGAAACCAAAGTGAAGAGTACAAAGTTCTGGCTTATACCGAGATGAAACATGAACAAGCTCTTCTCTACCAAGGAAAGTCAAGACCAATTATCCTTTTTCTGCAATGAGATATTCTAAGGACCAGGAGAGAGGAGAGTCTTCTGAGAAAGGTTAATGTTGTCGATGTTTTAAGAGACCAGCGGAAAGTTGCATGAACAGTAGCCATTTCAACAAAAGCTGCTATGAAGTTTAACCCCTTTCTCCAGGAGAAAAAAAAGGGGGGGAGGAGGGGAGCAGGAGATGGCAAGACTTACTAAAAAATAGAAAGATAAATACTTGAAGAGTTGTATTTTGGAGAATGTAAAAATCAATTTTAGGATGACATCTCACTATCCTTTCCCCAAGGAACAAATACAGTCCATTTCTATCCTCCCTTCCCCCAGAGTATGTAAGTCACATTTTGTTAGGGATTTTGTTCCTTTTTATTTTAAATCACACACGATTATTAGACAATGTCTGGTTTCATATGAAGAAACACTCAAATACTAGGTAATGCTTCACTTTCCTGTTTTGTCTAGATAAGTCTTTACATTTAAATGAATTTTTCCAGCCCCAAACTTACATATAGATCTGTCAAACCTTAGGTCTCAAAATCATGAAAGTCCTATAAACTTTAATAACAAATATAAATATATATATATGGATATATATATATATATAAAAGTAACTGTTTAGTATACAGATCTAAACTCTTTAGTGAGTTAGAGGAAACCACTATAATTCTGGGGCCAACTTATATGTTGTTTATATATGTTGTTATTTAGTTGCTAAGTCATGTCTGACTCTGTGACCCCACGGACTGTAGCCCACCAGGCTCCTCTGTCCATGGGATCTCCCAAGGCAAGTATATTGGAGTCAGTTGCCATTTCCTTCTCCAGGGAATCTTCTCAACCCAGGGATTGAACCCATATCTCCTGCATTGGCAGGCAGATTCTTTACCACTGAGCCATCCTACCAACCAATGTTGTTTTGAAGAAGACATTGACTTGTCCTAGAAATGTAGGAACCTGGGCTGCCAATCCCCATAGCTGTGGCATTTGGAAGAGAAAACTGTCCATCCTGTTTAATCTGTTGAGATCATGCTCAACAGAAGTGACAGGAGGGAGTTAGTGAACAGGCAGAAAAATCAAGCTTACCCCCTAGGTTTGTGTGTAACAGTACCGAAGGCATAAACCTTAAAATTAAAACAGTGAACATGTGACCAAGATTCACTGACTTGCTGCATTTGAGATTATGCTTTGGTTGCACACTGTGAAGTTCTCCGGATATAACACGACGATATTCCAGCTTCTATAAATTCTCCCTCCAGTGTAGGAATGTGTACTTAGTATAGCAGATAGCTTCATCCTTTGGTGAACTTGCCAATATAAAACTGTGCAAATAGAGCTTATTTTTTCAGTCTAGGCTTTCTTTGGAACTGGAATTATTAATAACTTCTAAGCGGCTATTGTGAAACCTTTCCTTGTTAAGCACATTTTCCTAGCTTATTTTAATTTCACATTTTGTTGAACGTGCTGACTTCCTCTGGCAATATGTAAAATTGCCAGGCGGAAATTCTGCATGCAAAGCCTCAGGATGATATTATTTTGAGCAAGAACTTCTAAGCAATGGTCAAAACGAAAATTATTAAGTTTTGCTATCGTTTGTGAAAGACTTGAAAAAAAAGGTGTTTTTTTTTTTTAACAAAGCTGGATCTATGAGTTCTCTGGAAGGAAAAAAAAATTAACCTTAGCTGTAATTCAAATTAAACACATTGGCACAAATAATTTAGTTTTATTTGTACATTTCTGGTATAATGTGCTGAGAAATACTAATTCTTTTGACTCCCTGCCAGTTTGCTACTAATCAAAATGGAGAAGATATGCACTGTTTGGATTATACCTAAAAATAGTTGTGCTGCAGTCACATCAGCAAATGGAATTATATTAATTTCGCTTTCTTCTCCTGCACACACACCCTCCACATTATTTAAATTTCCATCTAGAATACTGCTTTTGAATCTCATAGTCTGTGAATGTGTCCCAAATTGCACTGCTACATTGCAATTATTTTAAAGCAAATTCTATCAAACTACTTTTCAAGAAGTACACCTCTCCTGAAATTCCAATTTCTACCCTGCTCTCATTTAAAGAGTCTCTACTACATAGTCCGTATAATATAATCAAAGAAGTATTAATACTATGAAGAGATACTTTGTGGGTTAATTTACCTTCCGATAGTCTTTTTAACATTTCATGGGAGGAGGGAGAGGGTTTCTGAATCAGTAAGACTTGGGTGGGCTGCCGCCTCTGGGGTTGCACAGAGTCAGACATGACTGAAGCGACTAAGCAGCAGCAGCAGAGCCTTTGATGGAGCAGTTGAGGTGAGGTGAGGTGAGGTGAAGTCGCTCAGTCGTGTCCGACTCTATGCGATCCCGTGGACTGTAACCTACTAGGCTTCTCCGTCCATGGGATTCTCCAGGCAAGAATACTGGAGTGGATTGCCATTTCCTTCTCCAGGGGATCTCCCCGACCCACGGATCGAACCCGGGTCTCCCGCGTTGGAGGCAGACGCTTTAACCTCTGAGCCACCAGGGAAGCCCAAGCTTTCAAATGCATTGCTCTAATGATAGACCGGAAAACAGCAGCTCCAAGGAGAAGCTGTCACTATTCTGGCAATATTAGAGCATGATCTCAGCAGTCATCTTAGCAGTACCCAAGAAAACATGGAAAGTCACTGTCTGCACCCCTTACACCTTTGTCTTCACTTTCACGTTGCCTTCATTCTGAAAGCATCTCTATCTTCTGTACCTGAAGAGAGTTCTAGTCTTGGACCAACCATATACTCACCAGCCCGTCTCTTGAGCATGTCTTCATTTCCTCTTGAATGAACTAGAACCGTTTAGAACATTTAGTTCTAGATAAATTTGTCTTCCTAGAAGCATTAAAATCTCATGAATGGTTTCCTAAAACTCTTGATTTTCAACATCTCTCAATACTTAGAATTGTTTTCTTCTCTCTCAACATTCCCTGGCTCATAGCTTTTTTTAGTATCAGCAAGAGTACACTGTTTTCTTCCAATTTATGACATAGAACTTACCTGTGATGCATTTTAAATGTCTGAAGTTTGGATTTCTTCCTGAGAATTTCAGAGTTGCTCATAATTACGAGTAGAAAAAAATTTAAACTCTTGTCTGTACCTTTCCTATAAAAAGTCTTCATGTTGAGTTTAATATTTGGGATGTGGGGCTTTCTTAACAGACTTTATTTTCCTGTTTATCTCTATTTTTCAGTTAACTTATGACCTTGTCAGTTTTTCAGCATCCTAATTGCAAAAGATAACATAAGCTGTTCCACCTTCAATTATTTTGTAAATTAGTTTTCCTAATCATTATTAGGCTAGCTGATTTGAGGGAATTGTGGGTAAATTTCTACCATAGGAGCGCAGAAAACTTGTTCAAGCAGACAGTCTAAAGACTGGCTCCTCTGGTGCCTCTGTATTTACTGCTGTGCCCAGTGACCTTGGGGAAGTTAGTTGGTTTCACTGCTGCTCAAGTCCATTTCCCACAAAGCCTGACTAGTAACCTTTGTTTGTAAATCCCTTTGAGATGCTCTGATAGAAGGAGTTCATAGATTTGCAAAGTCTATCATTTCTAATACTTCCTCCTGACCTTCTTTTCCCTTTCCCTGCAACTCCACCCACAAAATCCCCATTTTTCTTTAAGTGAAAAGAACAACTAAGAATAGCAAAAATACACATAATACCCCATGCATCCCAACAAACAGTCCTTCACTTATTATTATACTTAAAAGTCCACAAAAACCACAACTGAATAAAATAAATCTTCCCGAACATCGGATTAAAAAACCTGTTTGCTCTGTGCTAAGGAAAAGTGGCTGTTTATAATGATTCTGAACCCACAGCCACTTTGAGAACTGTAAGTCAATTTGGAAAGTTACGCAACTCTACGATTTTACATTGAGTCATAAATGGTAAAAGCAACTCTCTAGATGGTTCTCCTTTTCCTGGAAGAGCAATTCAGAGATGAACAGTGCTGAGTGCAATGGCAGTTTGTGTTTTTGTTTACCTCTTCTGTGACTTGCAGAGCATTGAATTTCTTTGTTCCCAACTTAATATACAGTGACAAACCTACAGAAACTTCACTGACTTAAAATATGTTACGCTAACTATAGAAACTCACCTGCAATCTTGAGGTCCTAGTTAAAAATGCTTTTAAACAGTAAACATTAATGTCCCAATGACATTTTCTGCACTGCAGAGATTATTTTCTAAAGCCATTCAAGGTAACGGTTTAATAAAATGCTCTTTATAAGGAATTTCTTGTGCTTAAATGATTCTATGGTCAATCTTGAAATAATGTGGGGTTTTTTTTCCTTAGAAAAGGGATGCTGCTAAGTCGCTTCAGTCGTGTCTGACTCTGTGCGACCCCACAGATGGCAGCCCACTGGGCTCCATCATCCCTGGGATTCTCCAGGCAAGAACACTGGAGTGGGTTGCCATTTCCTTCTCCAATGCATGAAAGTGAAAAGTCAAAGTGAAGTCGCTCAGTCGTGTCTGACTCAGCGACCCCATGGACTGCAGCCTACCAGGCTCCTCCGTCCATGGGATTTTCCAGGCAAGAGTACTGGAGTGGGGTGCCATTGCCTTCTCCTAGAAAAGGCATAACTAAGTAAAATAAATTGGCATGGGAAGGACCTTGATAGGTAAACAACACCATACTATATAGAAAACAAATAATCAACAAGGACCTACTGTATAGCACAGGGAACCCTACTCGGCATTTTGTAATAACCTATATGGGAAAAGAATCTAAAAAGAATGCATATATGTATGTGTATGTGTGTATGTGTGTGTGTGTTTGTGTAACTGAATCACTTTGCTGTACACCTGAAAACAACACATTGTAAGTCAAATATATTACAATATAAAATAAAACTTAGCTTTTTCAAAAAATAAAAGATATGGTCAAAAAAAAAACCCAAACACCCCCATACTCAAGAATACCTAGAGATTAGCACAGACCAAACCTGATGTGATTTAATTTGAAGTATAAAGACCTGGGGACTTCCCTGGTAACTCAGCTGGTAAAGAATCTGCCTTCAATACAGGAGACCTTGGTTCGATTGCTGAGTCAGGAAGATCGCATGGAGAAGAGAATACCCGTTTCAGTATTCTGCCCAGAGATCCAATGAGAGGAGCCTGGTGGGCTACAGTCCATGGAATCGCAAAGAGTTGGACACAACTGAGCAACTAAGCACAAGCACCATGATATTAACACATATGAACAACAGGGCCCTCCCCCTCAGCTTTCTATGTGTTAATTCCATTTCCTATTATAACCAACTTCAAATCTTTTTATCCCTCCTGTTATTCAAATGGGAATCCCACTACCTTCCAGTTACAGGGATTTTTCCTGGCTGGAGACTGGGATGAATTATAGACAGGGCAGTGTTCAGTGCAGCACCAGACTTGGTGACATCAACATGTCATCCTTCGGTAACTGTGCTGCTAATTTTTTTCAACATCACCAGGTCACAAAACTCCAAGGATCTGAAAAAATACTGTACCGAGTGACAAAGGGCAATATGAAAATTGTAAATCCTTATAGTACTGCAAAAGCATTCTTGCAAGCACAGGACAATATCAATTTTACTCAAACCAGGCAACCAGTAGAACTCCCTCCCCAAACAGCAAACGTTTACAAGTCTCTTCAAACTTTTGGAGTGTTAATATACCTATATGGAGAAATAATTTTTTTCACAATAGAGGTGCTCAGAAGACCCCTGGGCAACTTAACTATTTGAAAGATGTCTGTGATTAGTTTTTGAGTTGTGGTTCATATGTTTACCTGTTCCTAAAAGACTGAGGGTACTATGACCTCAGTGACTGTGCTATATGGGGTACATCCCCTGAAAACACTGGGCCTAATCCCAGGGCACTCACACTCTGGCTAAGGGGATCAGACACTCACAAGTTAAAAGTGACAAAGAATGAGGCAGATGTGGCTATGTGCCAGGCACGTGGCCAAAAATAAGGGCTCTAGACCAGCTCTATCTAGTGGAAAACAATGCAAGCTGTAGAGTTCCGGTCCAAGATGGAGGAGTAGGATACGCACTCCTTCCCTCCTGCAAGAATACCAAAATCACAATTGACTGAACAGCCATTGATAGGAGGATACTGGAACCCACCAAGAAAAGATTCCCCGTGTCCAAATATGAAGAAAAAGCAGCAACAAGATGGTAGGAGGGGCGCAGTTCAGTTCAGTTCAGTCGCTCAGTTGTGTCTGACTCTTTGCGAGCCCATGAACCGAAGCATGCCAGGCCTCCCTCTCCATCACCAACCGCTGGAGTCTACCCAAACCCATGTCCATTGAGTCGGTGATGCCATCCAACCATCTCATCCTCTGTCGTCCCCTTCTCAATCTTCTCCCCTGCCCTCAATCTTTCCCAGCATCAGGGTCTTCTCAAATGAGTCAGCTCTTCGCATCAGGTGGCCAAAGTATTAGATTTTCAGCTTTAGCATCATTTCTTCCAAAGAACACCCAGGACTGATCTCCTTTAGAATGGACTGGTTGGATCTCCTTTCAGTCCAAGAGACTCTCAAGAGTCTTCTCTAACACCACAGTTCAGAAGCATCAATTCTTCAGTGCTCAGCTTTTTTCACAGTCCAACTCTCACATGCATACATGACCACTGGAAAAACCATACCCTTGACTAGACGGACCTTTGTTGACAAAGTAATGTCTCTGCTTTTGAATATGCTGTCTACTTTGGAGGGACGCAAACGTAATAAAATCAAATCCCGTATCTGGCGACCCACAAACTGGAGAACAGTAATACTAAAGAAGTTCTCCCACAGTTGTGAAGATTCTGAGCTTTGTGTCAGGCTTCCCAGCCTGAGGATCCTGCAAAGGCACTGGGATCCCCAGGGAATCTGACTTTGAAGGCCAGTGGGGTTTGATTACAGGAATTCCATAGGACTGGAGGAAACAGAGACTCTTGGAGAGCACAAACAATGCAAGCTGTATGATTGATTTTATATATCCTAGCAGCCACTTTATTTGAAACTTTTTATTTTATACTGGAGTATACCCAATTAACAAAGTTGTGATAGTTTCAGGTACACAGCAAAGTGACCCAGCCGTACATTTACATGCATCTTATCAATAACCTCAGATATGCAGAAAGTGAAGAGGAACTAAAAAGTTTTTGATGAAAGTGAAAGAGGAGAGTGAAAAAGTTGGCTTAAAGTTCAACATTCAGAAAATGAAGATCATGGCATCTGGTCCCATCACTTCATGGGAAATAGATGGGGAAACAGTGGAAACAGTGTCAGACTTTATTTTGGGGGGCTCCAAAATCATTGCAGATGGTGATTGCAGCCATGAAATTAAAATATGCAACAGTACTTTGGCCACCTCATGAGAAGAGTTGACTCATTGGAAAAGACTCTGATGCTAGGAGGGATTGGGGGCAGGAGGAGAAGGGGACGACAGAGGATGAGATGGCTGGATGGCATCACTGACTCGATGGACGTGAGTCTGAGTGAACTCCAGGAGTTGGTGATGACAGGGAGGCCTGGCGTGCTGCGATTCATGGGGTCGCAAAGAGTTGGTCACGACTGAGCGACTGAACTGAACTGATTCTCCCCCAAACTCCCCTCCCATCCAGGCTGCCACATGACCTTGGGCAGAGTTCCCTGTGCTCTCATTTTTTAAAGTGAAAAATAAACAAATGAAGCTAGCATTATCATTTCAGCATGAAATTAATATAAAACCATATGAGTAGATGCTGTCTTTTATACTAAATCTTTGAAATCTCATGTTCATCTTACACTTGTAGCCTTCTCAGTTGAGACTGATCACATTTCAAGCTACTGCCCTGACATTTCAGCTCTAGAGCTCAGAGCAGGGAGTGGATGGATAGGGTGGCATAAACTAGAATCTTGCTGATGTAGTAGATCTTGGATAAGGTGATTAAATGTTGTGAACAGTCATTCTATGAGAAGCCACAAGGGGAAGAAAACTGCTTAAACAACAGCATAGAGGTGTAGATAGTTGAGATGAATTTTTAGACAATGAATAGCCAATTGCAGACAGTATATGCATTGATGAAACAATTAGAAGATGAAATTGGAAAAGTAATTCCAGAGCAGATCAGAATGTTAATGTAAAAGTATTGATCCCTAAACTTCCCTGAAGCCTGCAGATTGATGAGCAAGAGTGTCATGACACAAGCAGCAGTTGAGAGAGATTGATTTGGCATCAGAGGCAGGACAGCTGGCTCTCACATCTTCAACTTCAAAATAATTCTGAGTTAAGTAAATTCAATAACCATACTTTATAAATCAAAAGACTAATATTTATATAGTCTCATATAGTAAATATGAGCTCATTATTAAATTGGCTTTCTGGTTTTCATATATCAACCCCAGGGGCTGACTCAGAGAAATGCATCCTTAACAAGCATATTTCTTTTTTTTTTTTTCGTTTTGTGTGGCACACAGGTTCTTCCTTATATCTCATGGGTTTAGTTGCCCTGGGGCATGTGGGAATCTTAGTTCCCTGACCAGGGACCACACCTATGTTCTCTGTATTGGAAGGTGGATCCTTAACCATTAGACCACCAGAGAAGTCCCCCAAACACGTTTCTAAGAGCATAAGGCTGAGGGCCTGTTAAAGCCAGAAGGTTCTGCCCTCCTTTGAAGGTAAGATATATGAACTCAGGTGATTTTTTTGAGAAAACAGGTAATCAGTCTTGATCAAGTCTAGGTGTCTGACTCCTAAGTCCATCTGTTCTTCATGTCACCAAACCACATGTCTGTTCCCAATAAGACTGGGAGCTCCCTTAGGATAAGGGCCTTGTCTTTTTATCTTTGATTCTCTAATACCTGACACATTGCCGGGAACAAGGTATGAACTCTGAATTTTCATTGACTGGATTTAGCTGGAAGTCAGAGAAGGTCTCTGACTTCTGCAGCAATCTAAGCACAGAGGGACAACAGGTCTTGCTAGAGCAGTTCACTGTGAGATGTGATGGAACTCTCCATTTCCTTTGAAATTCAGATTAAAAAAATAAAACTTTTATTTTTTAAAATAAAATTACTCATGAAAACATTCTAAAAATGTAGTTTTCCATTTTTAACAAAGTATAATAAAACATAAACCCCCCAAACAGAATACTTGACATTTACAATTGAAAATCAAATTAGCAGAATATTAAATATTTACAAAGCTATATCTTTTAAAGTATTTATAAAGTTACATGCAATTTTGTAGAATTGACATAAAAGAATGACTCACTGAAAAGTGGGAGAATTCGCCTTCATTCCTAAAAAGAAAATATGTCCAACAGAAGTTGTGAAGATTCTTGAGTACACAGGGTCTTTGGTATTGAGACTGAAATTCAGATTTTCACCATCAGATAAAAATAATAGTTTCTCTCAGAAAGGTGCTAAGCCTCAAATTGCAACATATATGGGGCATTCTTTGCTAATGTTACAGGACACAATATGATTTCCCAAATATTTCTAAGAAATGAATTTATTTCTAGAAATGGCACATAGATTACTGGAATGTATTTGAGCAACATAAATTCAATGAATGTGAAGGCAGTATACTTGTATGAAAATGTTCATAATTATTCTTTAAAAATAGGCATTTAACTAACATTGTTAAATAAGAACTATATGTTCTAGGCTCTAGGTTCAGTTGTCAATGTATATCATACTTGATTTATTTGTTGTTGTATATTGTATTCTATTTTAAATGGGGTTTTTTCCTTGCTAACTGAAAGATTTATAGCCATTTATCTTACTAGGTTTTACAAGGAAAAAGCCCCTTTCCCCACCCCAAGTTTTGTTCTCGGACCCCCATCAGTCAACACAGCTAAGAGAATCAAATTCTGTTTCATTGACTTATAGATTTCAGTCTTAAATTTTATTTCTGCATTCCTGTCCTATAAGAAATAACAATATATCTATTAAAAATGTATTTGTAGTAAATAAACATCAGAGCCCTCTCAAAGTTTGCATATCCCATATAAGTCTTTTCCACTTGAAACAGATGTATAATCATTGTCTTCCTATCTTAACACAAAAAAGAGTTAATGATGACTCTTTAGCTGATTTGAGAGAAATTATATGGATTCTTGTCTTTTGACAATGCATTAGGACTTTGCTGGTATACATTTTTTAATGTATGTGTGTACTCAACACGGTGGAGTTCATTTTAAATAGCATTTCATTTTCATTTTCCGGCCCAGATTATTGTTTGCAACATACACCTGAAAAGTTGGCAGGGAGGGCAGTAATGTGGAGTCAGATATGAGGAACACACCCAGGGGGGTCATGACCTTCCAGAATTTACAGGTCCTCAGCCTTGAACACTCAGAGACATATTTGGTAAGAATGCATTTCTCTGGATCATCTCCTGAGAATATATATAACATCAGAGAGCCAGTTTATTATAACTGTCATAAACCTATTACACTCCCTTGAACATGATCAGATCTTCTGTCTATACCCAGAGAAGAAAATCATAATCACAAGGTTGCTTAGCAAGCATGGGGTCAGAACAAGGAAATCTGGTTGCAAAACTTAAGGGCATCCAGCTAAGATTTATCCATATATTCACTTCTACCATGAGCTGGAATACCAGAAGTCTGCTGGCTTTAAGACCAACTCTCTTTTCTCCCCTAGATAGGGCATGGATGGACACTGACAACAGCTGAGTCCCTGTCTCTCTTTTTCCTATCACCAATAGCCACTGCACTCCTCCTTACCCCGGTAGATGCCTTCTTCCTTTATAGAAGTTAGGACAGGTAAGCAGGTCATCATCAAGTCTTGCTGATTTAGCTCTTTCTTAATAAGGACAGCATATCTCTACTCTCATCCATTTTTCGGGATTAATGGAGGGTGGGTGTGGGGAGAATATTTTGCTGGCTTCCTCACAACACTGAAATTAAAGCATATTCCCCATAGAAAAGCTCCTGGTTCCATCTTCACATTATGGGAACCCAGGGTGGTTGTTTTATCCAATTTTTAAAATTTCAGTACAATTTTTAAGGGCTGCTTTCCATTCACAGTTATTACAAAATATCAGCTATATTCCCTGTATTGTAAAATATATCCTTGAGCCTGTCTTCCGCACAGTCCTTTGTGCCTCTCTGCCTCCCTGCTGGTAACCACTACTTTGCTCTCTGTATGTGTCAGTCTGCTTCTTTTTTGTTGTATTCAGCAGCTGTATTTTTTCAGATTCGACATAGAAGAGATATTATACAGAATATGTCTTCCTCTGTTTTATTTCACTTAGTATAACGCCCTCTAAGTCCATTCACATTGCTGCAAATGGCAAGTTTTCATTCTATTCTTTGGCTGAAGAACATTCCATTGTGTATATATATCCTACCTCTTTCTCGATTCATCTGTTGAGGGACACTTAGGTTGCTTCTGTATCTTGGCTATTGTAAGTCATGCTGCTGTTAATATTGAGGTGCAGGTATATTTTCAAATTAGTGTTTTTGTTTACTCAAATATATACTGAGGAGCGGAATTGCTGGGTCATACGGTACTTCTATTTTTAGTTTTCTGTGACACCTCCATACTATTTTCCATAGTGGTTGCACCAATTTACATTCCCACACACATTGTACAAGGGGAATCCAGATATTTGATTCTCTTAATCTTGCTAACAAAGATCGCATTATTTCTCTTTCACTCAATGATATGATCACTTTCTTAAAATATATTAGATGTATATCCATCCAGCCAGTCAAGCTTTGTCTCTCTGATTTGCACATTAGATGAATTTGAACTCTAACTGTATGCTCCTGATCCATATGGTAGAAACCTCTTAGCTGCACTTGACTCTGAAAATGCTGCTTTCTTAGGTCATCTTAGCCTGGAACTCTGAACAGATGTCTAAGAGTTGAATCTAAGAGAGAAAAATGGTGATTTTTGCAATGGCACTGAGGAATTAGATTCACGACCTAACTCATTTTAGATTATAATTTTAGAGCATGGAAGATGCAAACTTTGCAATTTGCATGGAAGATGATTATATTGTTAGGCTTTCTGTTTTCAACCAATGAAATAATACATTGTCATTTGATTAGACTGCAAATACAAATATTTACCTACTATGCACTAGGCATAGTAGGTAAATACGGAGCAAGACAGACACACAGGCCTCAAAATGAAGCAGCTACTCTATATCATGTTTCTCCCATATACACCTTCAAAGCATTAGTAGAGACAGGGTGAATAAACACTTTTTAAAGAAAGTTCTTCCTCAAAGATCAGAAATAACTTACTGTGTGCTAGTCCAATTTGGAGAGATGAGTACTTTGTTCTTCTTTTAAGACTGACCACACAGATACCGACACACAAACTTACAAAAGATTTTTTAGGCAAAATATATGGTTCAGGTCCACAAACTTTTACCTGGGGTCCCATGGGGGAAGATGTGTTTTGGAATTCAGAATTTGTGGGCTTCTAAGAAGACAATCTGGTGCATAGACTACATATAACAGAACGTCCTAAACAGGGTACAGGTCAGCATTCCCTTATCAAACATGAATGTCTCTGCAGTGAAATGTATGATTATTCATACTGAGTAGATAAATAATAACTATAAATAGTCTCACGCCACTTCAGGTCAGATTCTTGCTGCCAAATGAGTTCAAGTCAGTTCACATTTACTCTGAAGTGAGTTACAGAAAAATCTCCATCTTCAGAGCTCTCTAGATTTGGGGACTAAGAGTGGACCTGTATTATGGACTTTCCTTTGTAAAATGTCAGCTACTCATTAGGAAGGCAAGGAAACATTTAAACCTACCAAATAAGTCAATTAATTTACAAGTAGTATTATTTAGCAAATACTGTCCAGTGAGGAATAAACAGTTATTTGAATAAAAACAGATATTTAAAAATGGCAATTACAGGGAGATTTGATATAATAGGCTATATCCTAATACCAGACTTTAAGAATGGTGGAAGTCTTGATAGTGACTGGTGAGCAACATTTTTGGAAACAGTTAACAAGAGCCAATATGTTACACAGCCAACCCACTGCTTGTCAGAGGCAACATATCAGCTATGAAAATACTCTTGATTAGTACAAGGCTAATTTCAGAGAATCTCAGGATTGGCATCACTTTAATATAACTGTAATCCAACCACCTCTTAGAGCAAAGAATCTTCTTATCCTTAGCTCACCAAGCCCTTAAAGATTACAAAAGGAAAAAAAAGAGGGGGAAAGGTTACACTCTTCAGAAAGATGCACCCACAGGATAAATGTCACAATCTTTTCCAAGGGATCTATCGATCCTGAGATAAGAATCCCTGCCTTAGATGCTTACCATATTTGAAAAGAAAGCTAATGTTTTATAATTTCACAGCAGTCTTAATACTCTGGAGAGCCTCTATATATATTTTAAGTTGCTCATAAATTTACTGTGGTCATATGTGTTAGTGGCTTCCATGACATTTATCTCAACTTATGATTTTCTATGCAATATTTATAAGATAAATAGTTTTGAACTCCCTGTGACCCTTTATTGTAAAGGTTGAAAAGAGGAAGCATGATGACAATTTTCTGGCTTTTCTTTTTACGTTTTTTATATCCCATAGCATGCATAACTCAGAGAGGGGAGAAGAAGAAAAAGAAATCCCCTAAGGAAAAGACGTAATTTCCCTACTAACAAATTTATCAACCATCAATTTTCAATTTGACATTAACTGGGATGGGAAATGGCATAAATTTTCTCAGTGTGAAGCTGTCATGGAAGAAAGGAATTGGTCTCTGGCATCAGATCATGATTTAGATTTGTCAGTATTAGATATACCGTTTGTTTTTCTTTGATGTTTTTAGGCATCCTATAGGAGAGGATTCTGCATATGTTGCAGTAAACACTTCTTTCTATGCAGTTATCCAAACAGCTCATCGAGAGCATCCTTCTCAATTTTAGCATCTCAAAGACTCTGACTCACCAACACCAGTACCCAGGCACATCCACAGAAGGAGTGCATGAACTCCACAGTCACAGAGAAAAGATGGATTTCTCTTTTTGCAAGAAATTAAGAAAGCAATGGTTCCTGCCAGACATGGACAGAAAAACTGCCCTGCAGCCTCTTTCCAGCTAGTCTGGTGAAATTGAACGTAAACTGTTCTAAGGGCAAGGTGGATCTTAGCTGAAATCTCACCCTGTTACTAGGCATCTTCCACTAGCTTGCCACACCATCTTCATGTCCACCCAAGGACTATGCAAGGAAAAAATCAGGCAGGTCAACAGGATCACAGCCAAGTCAGATGACAGGCTCCTCGCCCTTCCTACACGTAATCTCATCATCAGGCTCAGCCCAGGGCCCAGGGAAAGTGATGCAAAGCCATCCTGAGGTCAAGTGCCCAAGGGATGTGGAGGATTTCCCTTCCCATTGTTATCCTTCAGGACCACTGCTTCACCTCTCCCAACAGGAGAGAAACTCTCAGTCGTAATAACTCTCGTGTTTGACTTGTTCCTGTGCTGCTCTTCAGCATCTAAGACACACCACGAACCTTACAAAAGATAGAATCTGATAGATCCTGAAAACTTCACGCTCACTTAAAGAATCAGACACAAACGCCATATATTCCATGATTCCCTTTGTATGAAATGTCCAGAATAAGCCAGTCCATAAAGACAGCATGTAGATGAATGGATGCCAGAGGCTGGGAAGAGGGGTCATAGAGAATATTTAATGGATGTGTAGTTTCCTTTGTGATGATGAAAATGTTCTGGAACTTAAGAGTGATGATGATTACCTCTTTTAACATGTGCTAAATATAACTGAATTTTGAGCTTTCGAGTGGTTCAGATGGTGAATTTATGGTATGTGTCTTTTACCACAATAAAGAGAAATCTGAAAGGGTCCTTTTCTTGCAAATTCATTTCTGTAGACAAAAACATATAAGGTAAAGATTGGGGAAGATTCTTCAACAAAAGACAAACGGGAGAGAATTTATTCTAGCTTCAAAAATGGATTTATTTTTATCAAATAGTTAAATTCATTTTTATTTATTTTTATTAAATTTTATTTTTATTCTAGCTTCAAAAATAGTCATTTATTTTTATCAAATTTTTATCAAATTTATTTTTGGAAGCAAGCAAGGAAGAATCTTAGTCTTCATGAGCCAATGCAATTCCCTCATCTCACAATGCTAAGGGGGTTTCCCAGGTAGCGCTAGTGGTAAAGAATTCACCTGCCAGTGCAAGAGATGAAAGAGATGCAGTTTTGATCTCTGGGTCAGGAAGATTCCCTGGAAGAGGGCACAGCAACCCACTCTGGTACTCTTGCCTGGAGAATCCCATGGACAAAGGAGCCTGGTAGGCTACAGTCCTTAGGGTTGCAAAGAGTCGGATATGACTTAAGTGACTTAGCATGCATAGTGCTAAGAAGTTAAGGCTTTTGTGGTAACCTGGCCTTGGGGAGCAGACATCCAGCGTTGAATCTGGTTCTGCCAAATTCTGGCCTACTGGTCTACATGGAGGAATGCCATCTTGACAAATCTTAATTTCTCAGAAGAGAAAGTCAAGTGAATATTTATAGGATTTTAGGATCTGGTCTCAAGTGACTTGGCTTCCCTGGTAGCTCAGCAGGTAAAGAATCTGCTTGCCAGTGCAGGAGACGCAGGTTCCGCCCCTGGGCTGGGAAGATCCCCTGGAGGAGGAAACGGCAACTCACTCTAGTATCCGTGCCTGAAAAATCCCATGGACAGAGGAGCCTGGTGGGCTACAGTCCATGCGGTAGCAAAGAGTCAGACAAGACTGAGTGACTGAGCACACACTCACTCAAGCAACTTATAGCCGGTCTTCCATGTGGAGCTGACTGAGACTGGGTGGAGTTCATAGCATCAGAGGGACAGTGAAGACAGCGGGGCCAGGAGACTGAAACAAGTCTTGACTAACTATTGTCTGGAGAGCCGGCTGCTCACCTGTTGCTTTGGATAAATTGACCTGTATGTAAGAAGCAAAGTGTGAAGTTATTACTGGTTTACAGCCTTGTTGTTCCTGAGGGCAGGGTCCTTGGAACAAACAAGCAACTCATGTCGACTTGTGTAGTCTCAATTTCAGGCTCTAAGAGTCCTGTCGTGTGATGTAGGGGGTCTCAGAGGCTCTATAGTTACATGTCAAGCATATAACCTGTACCTACATTCAATAAATCATTTATTTGCTCCCGAAATCTCACCACCACTCCCACTAAACACTTACTCCTAGATGATGAATCTCAGCCAGAACTAGAACCAAGTCTTCCACCTTGCATTCTAGAGCCCTCTCCACGATTGAGTTGGGTACCACTTCTCCTGGCATAAGCAAGCAATTCAACCACAGTAAAAAGCTCCAAATCTTTTTGCCACACCGAATGAAGAAGCCACAGAGCAAAAGACCCAGGTTACGATGCCTGGGTCCTAGGCTTTCTGTCACTGAATCTGTGACCTTAGGCTAATTATTCGCCTCTTCATGCCTCCCTTCCTCAGGTGGAGAACAAGGATGGTTATGCTTAGCACTCAATATATATTCAGCTAATTTTTTAAATTAATAAATCCATACTCCCAAATTCTAGTTTCAATTCCTTTTCTAAGGTTTGACAGAGAAGATTTTGGTTTTGTTTTGCACATATTCCTGATCCTCTGGGAGGACCTGGGTGTGGTTTTCAGGATGCTGAGAAAGCAATCTTTCCAGTGGCATCCAGAGCCTGGCCTATTCAAGAGAATGACACAGATTCCCTTGGGACATGAGGGACCCACAGAGTTTAAACCAAAAAAGTTCACACTGTTTAAGTGGGCAGCCCCAAAGTTTGATGATCTGATTTTGTTGCTGTTCAATCGCTCAGTCAAGTCCAACTCTTTGTGACCCCTATGGACTACAGTTCATCAGGCTTGCCTGTCCATCACCATCTCCAAAACTTTGCTCAAACTCATGTCCATTGAGTCAGTAATACCATCCAACCATCTCATCTTCTGTTACTCCCTTCTCCTCCTGCCCTCAATCTTTCCCAGCATCAGGATCTTTTCCAATGAGTTGGCTCTTTGCACCAGGTGGCCAAAGTATTGGAGCTTCAGCTTCAGTATCAGTCCTTTCAGTGATGACTTTCATTAAGCTTAAATTCTCTTTCTGAATACTTGTCTCTTCTCCTTTCCTGTAACGTTCAACACCCTTCATGAGCAAAACTGTTGACATTTTTATTTTATTTTTTTGGCCACATTCTGTGGCCTGTGGGATTTTAGTTCCTCAACCAGGGATTGAACTGTGCCCTTGGCAGTGAAAGCACAGAGTCCTAACCACTAGACCACCAGAGAATTCCCCACTGTTGACATTTTTAGCTGCCACCTTTCAACATGATTTACTGCCTATAGGTCAAATACAATGGTTTTTGTTTCTGTATTTATTTATATAAACTAGCAGTCTGTCTGACCTGTAGAACTAACCACATCCAAATGGCAGGTTAAATCTATGACATAAGAGTATTGTAAATAATTCCTATTCTGGACACTTCCAATGGAGGCATCAGAAAAGAAGGCCCCCAAACTAGGTATTTGGAATGCCACAGGTTCTAATGCCCTCTGCCCCTGATAAGTTTGAGGGAATAATTTTATATCTTTCAACCACAATGTTGAATCTGAAAAAGGCTGCTGGTTGAATAGGGTAACAGCTAAGATCTTTTCCTATCTCTGATGAGCTGTAACTACATACTTTAACCAGGGATGTTTTCCTGAAAGTTCATGATCTCCTTGAAGGCAAACTAAATAACATTCTCATAGGTTTTATAAGAGATTAAAGTTAATGGGTTAATTTATATCTTTCTGTCCAGAAACATTTATTGTACCCTAACTAGAAGCCAGGTATCACCACAGGTAATGGGAACAGACCGTTGCTAATCCTGACCCCCAAGGAGAGCTCACAGCCTGGTGGATGAGCAGCCAGTGGAAGCCCCAAATTGAATTATGCAGGGTTTACTCTGAGGCCCCCAAAGAGGGAACAGACTGGAAAATAGACGGGGACAATTAGGGACAGCGTCTCCCACAAGCTATCAAGGGAGCTGGAACTTGGTTGATTCTGTAGTTTTTGCCAAGATGAAAAGGGCATTCCAAGCAGAGGAGAGAATTTTCCAAAAGCACAGATGCAAGAAAGAATAGGCTGGATTCTGAAGACAGCAAGAACATTTGCATGGCTGGAGCATAAGGCTGCCAAGGCTAGTGCAGTGGGAAAGAGACTCTGGATAAACAGGCAAAGGCTAGACAGGGAGAGTTTATAGTTCTTACCAGGAATTCTGAAGTTCATTCTGAAGGGCAGAGAGAGTCATTGAAGGTGTTAAGTAAAAGAAGGCCCAAATTAGATTTGAGTTCCATCACACGTACTGAACAAGAACAGGAGGAATGGACCAGTGAATAGAACTGGAAAGGGGGAAATGGGTGAAATGAGTCAAGACGATGAGAGGAGGCCATAAATTACAGAAAGGATGGCAGGTTTTGTTGGGGGGACACTCAAGGAAACAGAGTCAGATGTGTAGCTGGAGGTTCTTGAGTCTCATTTGGACACATAGAGTGAGAGGTTCACTAAGGCTAGATACAGAGGTGTGGGAATTGTTGGAGCACCTCCGGGGAGAAGTTAAAAGTGAAAACTTTCTAATACTGTAAACAAAACGACAACAAAATACGTAAGAAAATAATGGTAGGGAAAGCACAAACAATTTCTACAGTTTTCCTTAGGCTATCTCCGATGTCTTCACAGATAAGCATTTCTTCTTTATAGCCAATTCTGACATTAGATAATAGCAAGTAAGAGAAGTACAGGTTCACAACAAGACTACAGAACAGACTGGATGTACGCAACACACTTCGGATGTCACTGTCTTCCGTCACCCCAGATGGGACCACCCAGTTACAGAAAAATCAGGGCTCCCACTGATTCTACATTATGGTGAATTGTATAATTACATCACTATCTATCACAAAGTAATAATAATAGAAATAAAGTATACAATAAATGTTCTTTCTAATACTGTAAACAAAACGACAACAAAATACGTAAGAAAATAATGGTAGGGAAAGCACAAACAATTTCTACAGTTTTCCTTAGGCTATCTCCGATGTCTTCACAGATAAGCATTTCTTCTTTATAGCCAATTCTGACATTAGATAATAGCAAGTAAGAGAAGTACAGGTTCACAACAAGACTACAGAACAGACTGGACGTACGCAACACACTTCGGATGTCACTGTCTTCCATCACCCCAGATGGGACCACCCAGTTACAGAAAAATCAGGGCTCCCACTGATTCTACATTATGGTGAATTGTATAATTACGTCACTATCTATCACAAAGTAATAATAATAGAAATAAAGTATACAATAAATAAAAAAAAAAGAGAAAGGAAAGTTTCTGGAATTATTAAATATATATATATATGCATGCAAATGTGTGTTTGGCATTTGTGTAGGTGTCTCCTTCCTCATTCTAAGGAAAGATGGTACATCAGCTTTAAGCCAGGTGAGTTGCCCAAGAATAGCTAGGAAAAAATTATATTCACTTCTTTCTATTTTAGTTTGTTGTCCAGTGTATGTAGGACTTTGCCCTCCGTCACTGAAAGAATGTGTTTGGCCCCAAGGACTTGGTATCAGGCAGACGGCATATTTCTTACTTTAGAAGTGGCATTGTTAGAATAAAGAGCCTGAGAACCGGAACTGTCGCCAGAAATAGCCGGGTCAATTCACCCACTTCCAAGAAGGTCACCCAGCTTCAGAACAGGGTGCAGGCAGATTGAAGCAGAGTCTTGGCACTGCCCCTGCTTCGTCAGTCGGTTGCAAAACTCACGGCTCTTAGCTCCCTTGATTGAGAGAGCGCTGGTGTTGACCGGGCATTTGCTGTTTCTCTGTTACACTGCTTTCCCAGCTGTGTCACTGTTCCCAACTGACCTCCGCTAAGAAGTCAGCCTCCCTTCTGTCTTTAACAGCTACCTGTTGAGAGTCCTATTTTTAAAGAACAATTAGAACCTCAGAGCTGTCCTCTGTCAGGTTTTAAATGTTTGTTAAAAAGAGAGTCCCAGACACATAGTCATTAGACGATACAAAACCATAAACAATAGCAAAAGCCAGTGACAGCAGGCGGTGATAATTATCTGCATTCATCACCACACCTCAGCTGCGAAAGGGAGGGCCAGATGCAGAAGCAAATCGTAAGGAAATGGAGGGTTGTGGTCCTTAACAGAAGCAGTTCTGCTGGCCCATGAGAAACTATTAATACATCCCTGGGGACATCCTGTTCATATTAGTAACTATAGCTATGCTTTCGTGGAGGGGGTGCTTAGACTAGGAATTGGAAAAACAGGGTAATATCTCAAGAACAGTAAGTAACTCGGGAGAATGCTTTGAAACAATAAGTGATTTTTCCTTAGTGTTTCTTATTTTATGTAACACTACACTAAATGCTCCTATGGATCACATTGCCTGGTCTGAAAGAATACTGTGATACACATCCTGTGTCAGCCCATTTGACTGATGAGGAAACTGAGGCTTCGTGAGATCAAATGACTTTGCCCAAGAATCCAGAGCTGGGGAGTGGCTGCCAGAGCTCTGGGGATCCAAGCACTTTTCTCCAGAGCCTTCCCTCTCTTTTTCACACGAGTGCCCTACCTAGAACACCAAAATGCCCTTTTATGCGTACTAAAATGGGCACACTACCTCCCCACCCCCATCCCATCGGGATCTTATTCCTGCTGCACTTTATCAGATGCGTGGAGACTTGGCTTTCCGTCAAGTGATTGACTCTCCCAGTCCTCTTCAGCTGGGGAGCAGAGGTTGGGGTTTCTTCCATGGCCCCATTCTCCCTATCTCAACATGGTACCATGATGACCTGGGTCATCACAGATACTCAAGATGCCCAAAGATACAAATCCAAGAACACATCTACATTTCTTCATTAAAGATCACACTTTTAATTTTAGTAGCTTCTTTTGTTTCATCCAATTTCCTTTCTCAGGCCAACACATTTTTTTTTTTTCTGTTCCCATGCGCAGTGGAATATGTGCTTTTCTTTCTGAGCTATACCCTATGTAACTCACATTCATGGTCTTGCCCCCACAGTATTTTTCTACCATTTCCCTGATTTTTGGACATTGAAACCTCCATATATGGAACCCTAGGACAGAATAGGCTATTGAGTTCAGTTGAGCAGAAGACCTTTAAATAGCAGCCCCTGGAACACTGCACTACACATCGTTAATAACCACTGCAGGGGTGGGGTGGGGAGCGGGTGGAGGCAATAAAGTCCTGACTAACTGACAATCACTCAAAAATTAATACAAAGCATCTCTGAAATGCAAATTGTTAAGTGTTTTTTGAAACCTATCTATAGGCCTGTGCTGAATACAACATACAAAAACATTTCCAAAGAACTTATTGTCTGATTACACTCAAATGAATAATTAGAGGAAAATGAGATACATAATCAAGTGTTAAAATGTGCAGAAGGTGATTCAATTGATCAAAGTCTATTGTGCAATCACATTTCAGATACACATCTATAATACAAAGTGAGCCATCATTTTCTTGGTTAAAAATTATACAGAAGTTCATAATTTTCTATGGGAAGCTTTGAGGTCAGGCTAAAGACAGCAGGCTCAACATCAGTTTTAGCCTGATGTCTTTCTTCCTGGTATTTAGGCTTTCCTTTTATTTGAACTTCATTTTATGATCCTTGAATTATTTAATAAGAAATGCAGTCACTATAACCACAAGCAGGGTTTTTCATTGCATGTCAAAATTATTTTCTCATTACCTACTTGCTCCTTAGAAGTTGTTTCGAAAATGTACTCTCTAAAATAATACTTTTCTTAAGATTTTATTTTGGGGATCTAAGTAACGATAGCCCTTTCTCCCTCCATCTCCTGAAATTCATCTGCTGGGAACCCTGATGCCACAGAAAGGATTCTCAAGCTCTCTGAGAGAAAATACCTGATAAACTTTACAGCCAACATCAGACTGGAGAAGAGAAGACAAGCGCGGCTGGGAGAGGACCATACACAGAGGCCTTTTAAATTCCTTTTGCAGTTTCTAGTGCTGCAGATAAGTTTTTCCATGAAGCAGTCCAACCCCTATTCCTGCAAGACCTGTTTTTTTTTTTTTTCTTTTCAATAAGTCAGTAAACCAACTGGAACTTCTGTCAAGTCTAGTGACTCTGTATAAATGGATGCAAATATAACTTGACGTGTTAATTTCTTTCTAGAAAACAATTTATATCCATAGAATCATGGAATCCCATAGCTGAAAGGACCTTAACAGTCACCCTGTCCAAACACCCATCTCATGCTGGAATTGCTCATTTCTAAAGAAATCTGTTTTCCAGACCAGCTGAGCTGAAGTCCCAGAATCAGATGTCTTGCTCATCTCTGTCCCATTAAGGAAATTCAGTGTGAACATCATCTCATTGGTGATTATTTTTGCTGGGTGGTATGGATAGATCGCAAGGGATAGGTTTAAAATGGATTGCTAACAGGGTGAACTAGAAATTGTTTTTTTTTTTTTTTTTTTGCTCACCCCAATGGCTAAGGTACACTTCTGTATTTCTATTTTTCTTTTCTTTACAGAAATATCTGTACTTCTGAAAATTCTGGCATGTTTGTCATTTTATTATAACTCTCCTCTAAATAGATGCAGTTTTGAAAAATGTATCAGTCACCCATGAAACAGGATGAGTAGTTTGAAACTGAAGGCCTGCAAAACTGACCAGAACAGAATAAATACATGGACTGGCAGAAACACAAGAGATGAAAAACCCAAGGACAGTAGCTGAGAGAACGTCCTCGCGGACGCATGCTCACAAACCGGGGGCGGCTCAATCAATGGATTGTGGGGACCGGAGACCAGAGTTTCTGAGAACTGTTTAGTAGAGAGTCTTGCCAGACAGCAAGCTCTAACCTGTCCAGTGACCAAGAGAATTAAGAGTCCTGACTTCATTTCCAGACATAGGAGCTAAAGAAAGAAACCTGTTGTTAGACTATAGGCCTGACTAAATGGGATAGAATTACTTGTAATAACCTTGGTGTATTTAGTCTGTATTCCTAAAACTTTATGATAGTGCAGTAAAAAGTTTTATTACAAATGGTTATGTTGATTAAGCCAACATGGGCTTCCCAGCTGGTGCTAGCGGTAAAGAACCCACCTGCCAATGCAGGAGATGCAAGAGACTCCGGTTTGATCTCTGGGTTGGGAAGATCCCTTGAAGAAATGGCAACCCACTCCAATATTCTTGCCTGGGAAATCCCATGGACAGAGGAGCCTGGCTGGTTACAGTCCATGGGGTCGCAAACAGTCGGACATGACTAAGCACACACACCTCACATCTCTTGTCAACATGGAGAAGGGATTCCAGGAAGGGGAAAGGAGTACAAGAGCAAAGAAAGAGAAGTGGTCCATGGAGGTGCAACCAGCAGAAAGCACCCTTAGTAACAGCAGCCCCGGAGGTTTCTGTCTCATTCTCACCCAAGAATTATACAGAAGGACCTTATGCAAAGGGTCAGATTAGATTTTTCTATCATTGGAGTTTATATTTGTTTCCATCTCCACAACAGCTAGCTTCATTTACCGCTTACAAATCTATAATTGAGTTCAATTGAACTCAACTGGGCTTTTTCCATTTCCTTAAACATTTACACTTTATTAAACAGGAGGATAAAGAAAATGGGAATGTATAGATAATTGGCAGCAGACATCTATATAGCACTAGCTACTAGAATTTATTAATACTAATACTGGTCCATGTTCCAAGTGCTTTTAAAAATACGAAGAAAATAAATTGAAGCCATTTGGTTTCCAAATCAACACCATTCTCCCCTCTCCTTCCCCAGAGGCAAGATCTATCATGAATCTAATAAGAATTTAGTCCCAAGGATTCGTGCCTGTACCATGCATAGATACATCATAGAATACTGCCTAGTTACATTTTGAATATTACAGGCATTATATTATTGGTCTTAACCTACAGTTTGCTATTTTCCAGCCAACGTGTTTGGGACCCAGCATTTTGCATCTTACAAAGTCTCAGTGACCACTAGTTGAGAACTACTTTAAAAATAAAAGAAAAAAGAATGATTCCCATAGGCAAGTGTTCCTATTAGATAATAATGAAGGATTAAAGCAATGATTATTTTGGACAAAAGACATTAAAAGCACTCAATTGCACCTCCAAGGGTATCATGAGGGTGTTTGATCTATCAAATTAAAAAGCACAACATTTTAAAAAAGTTGCAATGAGTACTAATCAGACCAGATACTTTTCAAATTTCATGGAGCTGTTTTATTCAAATGAAAGTGCTTTGAAGATGAAAAGCGCATGTTTTTCCTCCCAGAATTAAATCACTCCGTCCCTCATCCCACAAAGTTTATTAAAGTGGGAAAAAGTAAATACTTACGTTCTTCCCTTTTTCAGTTTACTTGTGTTAGAGCTTGCTTCAATTTTCTATCCTGATTTCTTGTCACAGTTTGTAATTTCCCTACACTGATAGATATTCTTTTCCTACCCCTTAAATTATGCAGAGTAGTGGTCTGGAGGGAGGGTTCTTGAACCTTCCTTTCCTTGTGGTTTTCTCTCATTATTTCATTGCAAGGCAATAGTTTTTGAAAGACCTCATGCTAGCGAAAGGCAATTGACATAACAGAGCATAACAACTCTTTTGGAGTCTGAAGGTCTGTGATGTAAATACCCAAGTTTGTTTTTAAAAGGTTTTCATAATCCATTGTATAAATATACATACTTAGATAATTTCCAAAACATGTTCTTTGAAGCCGCAATCCTTCCAGCGCTATTATCTATTAGTAGCCAGTGAGTGTGGGATCTGCAGGCTTGAATTCCAGCGTATCACTTTATCATTTTCAAATTTCATGAGAGTTGGAACTCAAGAGGACAGACTTACCCCATCTGGCTTTAGGAAAACATCCTCAGCATGTCTTTCACGCTGGAGGGAAGAAGACTCCTGGGTTTTGATAAACTTGACCTCTGTGGAATTACACCAGAGGGAACAGTAATAAAACACTTGTTGGCATTCAGACTCATCTTTCTAGGTAACATTCTGCAATTCCTCCTGGGGTCCACTTTCTATTTTGCCCCCAGACTGCTGACCAAGTCCATGGGGATTTCAGTGGAAGTCAACAAAGACAATACACGGCCTGTTGGAAATCCGAGGAGGTATTTCCTATGTATGAGAGGTTTTGCGTGGACTTGGTCTACCCTGGCTTGGGTACTTAGAGCTACTTAGAGAGAGACGGAGAGGCCTGGTAACAGTTTCAATTGAGTTTTCCTGATTTTTGGCTTGCTGGGGAAAACACCTTGTCGGACTGCACCGCACAGGCTGACAAGCCTTGTAGTTGCCTACCCGTGAGAGCAAAGAAAGAGCCTGTAGAAAGCAACAGAGACATCATTTATTTTTGGACAGGGGGGTCCAACACAAAACATCCTGGAGCAATACCCCACTGTGTACAGCAAACGGCAGGAAGGATGAGGCCGCAGTCTGCTGCGCTGGGGGAGAAGAAGGCTCCCATTTATAGGGGAATTGACTACAGATGAGTTCGTCAGTTACCAGGGACTAATTAAGTCCTATAATTAAGAGTTGGATAGTCATGTAAATGAAGCAGGACCTGCTTGGTCAGGGGGATGGACAGAGAGCCAGAGTGGCCGAACCACTGTCTGAACACAATCCCTTGGGTGTTTCCAGCCTCATCTGCCCACCTGTACCTGAAACCAAACAGCAAAGATAGCTGGAGGTCCTTTGGACCAAGCCCTCTGCTAGGCCTTGACTGGACCTTTTACCAGCCCCTCTATATGTTTCTCCCAAGAATCCTTTTGGATTTTTGGTTTCACCAACCAAGATCGGTCATTGATATCCTCCAGACGTTCCAACACCACAGAATTCTTGACCCTTGGTGGACTTCATTTTTTACTATAATAAAATTACTTTGGGGTACATTCTCTTTTTTTTTTGGACCAAGCCCTCTGCTAGGCCTTGACTGGACCTTTTACCAGCCCCTCTATATGTTTCTCCCAAGAATCCTTTTGGATTTTTGGTTTCACCAACCAAGATCGGTCATTGGTATCCTCCAGACGTTCCAACACCACAGAATTCTTGACCCTTGGTGGACTTCATTTTTTACTATAATAAAATTACTTTGGGGTACATTCTCTTTTTTTATAGCTTCTGTCATTGCAGCTTGCTTTCCTGATACTTTCTTTGCATTTTCATCTTCAGGAAAATAAGATGGAGAGCAGTAAGAATAAGGGAAAGAGTTTCAGACACAGGGACCAGATGCTGGTTATCTCCGAGCTAGCTCCGCCTCACTCAGCCCTTCCCTGATTGCCAGTGCAGCTCTCATTTCAGCTCCAGATGGTCCCCTTGACCTTGAAGACAGCTTTCTGGGAGAACTCCTTAGTCTTACACCTAAAATCATTATTCTTGGCAGTTCAGTGGAGGATACAGGCTAAACTATTCCCTCTGGGGAACTGTAATCCCAGACCTAAAGTTGGCTTAGTGGGGCTGGAAACATACTCTCTTATCTCAAGATGAATAAGTTTACCAATTAAAATTTTTGATTTCTCATCTGCATAACTTTCTCACACTGAGGTGATTAAGAGGAATGCTAGATAGTCTCCTTCTGTCCCTCTAGATCCACTTTCCACAGCTTCTCCCAGGCAAATCTGGCCTAAAAACAAAGAACAAAAAAACCCATGTAGGCAAAAACATATCTTTAAACCAGAAAAGGACCAGACCATTCAGTGGTCACCATCATTCATTTGACACCATCACCATCCTCATCATTGTAAAACATTTGTCAGACACCTGCTCCAGACTCCCAAAATACAAGGCAGTGTAAGACATAGCTTCTGCCTCCAGAGATGTCTCTAATAGCATGTGACTACAGGACTTGCATATATTTGCATAGGATGGAAAAATAAATAGGTTTAAGGAAAATGATATGGGAGAAAACCACTCAGCCAAGCAGGAAATAAATACTGCAGGAGTTTCGGAAAGGGGGAGAAGACTGCAGCTGACTGTATTTTAAAAATGGTCTCAGTGAAGAGGTGGGACGGGAAATACAGTGTTGAGATGCTGAGACAGAAGGGTATTCTTTCTTCCAAGGAGAAATGTGTGAACAAAGACATAAAACAGAAAGAGACAGACCTGCCTGAGGTCCTTCAATGGGCCAGAGCTTGGTACTGAAGTCTTGTTTACCTGCCTTCAGGACAGGGCCGGCCTCTTTTCCAGGTGTGCTACAACCTGTCCAGGCCATTCAGTGTACCTGGGGGACACTACAGCACAGTGTCTGGGCCTTTGCTATGGAAGCAACATCTGGCTGTTTGTGTCCTACTTGGTTTGCTAAGAATGGTGGGAGTTTTCAGCTGAGAAAAGATTGAGAACTGTATTTGTTTCAGCTTACTTAATTCTGTTAACCCTGGCACAGTTTTCCATGCTTTACAATTAATACACATAGTAGAACATATGAATTACAGGCAGGAAATTGAAACATTTTAGTAGATAGACCTTTGAGTTTTGATAAACGCATGCAGCTGGGTAACCGCAACCACAATCAAGACATCAAAGAGTTCCACCACCCCAAAAAATTCCCCTGGGCCCTTTGTAGGCAACTGTCTCTTTCATACCCAACCTCCAAAAACCACAATCTGCTTTCTGTTCCTGCAATTTTGCGTTTCCCAGTGAAAGTCACTCAGTTGTGTCCGACTCTTTGTGACCCCATGTACTGTACAGTCCATGGAATTCTCCAGGTCAGAATACTGGAGTGGGTAGGCATTCCCTTCTCTAGGGGATCTTCCCAACCTAGGGATCAAACCCTGATCTCCTGCATTGCAGGAGGGTTCTTTACCAGCTGAGCCACAAAGGGATGTCTACAAATAGAATCACATATTCTGTGGCTTTAGAACCTGGCTTCTCTCAATTAGCATAATGTGTTTGCAATTCATCCATGTCTTACGTATATCAGCAGTTTATTATTTTTTGTTCCTGAATAGTATTCCACTGTATAGACGTTCCAGAATGTTTACCATACAAAAGTTGAAGGATATCCGAGTTGCGCCTACTTTTTTTTTGCAATTACAAATAAAGCTGCTATCAACATTCACAAACAACTTTTTCTGTGAATGTAAGGTTTCACTTTACTTGCATAAATACTTCAGAGTGAAACCTCTGGCTCATACAATAAGTACATGTTTGGGTTTTTTGCTGCTGTCATTAAGCAAGTCCTCATAGGCACATTGAGTGTTTGTGTAGGGGAAAAAATCTGAAAAGGTTCACTACCTTATGTTCCCTTGACTTTTCCACATTTTTAAAATGTAATTTAACATAGTTTGGAGGGGACTAGCTAAAGAGCTCTTTTGCTCTTGCCAGTAAAGTTACACAATAAGTGATTTAACAGCAGCTCAGCATTTATCAACACTCCTCAACATTTCACTTTATTTTTTTTCTAGTTTTTTTTCTTTTTTTAGTTTTATTAGTTGTTAGTATACTTAGTTCCATAAGAAGCTGCCAAGCCATTTTCCAAAGTAGCTTCACTATTTTGCATTCCCACTGCTTCCAGTTTCCCTGCACCCTTGCTAATATGTGGTATGGTCTTTTTTTTTCATAAACGTAGCCATTCTTGTAGGTGTGTTTAGTTGTTAGTATACTTAGTTCCATAAGAAGCTGCCAAGCCATTTTCCAAAGTAGCTTCACTATTTTGCATTCCCACTGCTTCCAGTTTCCCTGCACCCTTGCTAATATGTGGTATGGTCTTTTTTTTTCATAAACATAGCCATTCTTGTAGGTGTGGGGTGATAGCTTCAGTTTGTACTTCCCTAATGACTAATAAAGGGGACGACAGAGGATGAGATGGCTGGATGGCATCACCAACTCGATGGACGTGAGTTTGAGTGAACTCCGGGAGATGGTGATGGATAGGGAGGCCTGGCGTGCTGCAATTCATGGGGTTGCAAAGAGTCGGACACGACTGAGCGACTGAACTGAATGACTAAAGATGCTGAGCATCATCACACTGGGGAGGTTTTAGTTCCACCACAACTGTGAGTAACTGCACCACGGCTCACTGGTTCTGGGGGACACTTGGCAACGTCTGGAGATGTTTTCAGGTGTCCCGGGGGGGAGGGCTAGTAGCATCTAGGGTAGAGATGGGTAGAGGCCAGAGATGCTGCTCAACCTCCTGCAGTGCACAGGACAGCCCCCCACAAAGAAGCCATTCATCTCAAAATGTCAGGAGTGCCCAGGCTGAGAAACTCTGCACTAGAGGTTGTCAGATTCAAACACAGGCCGCTCTGAAGATCAGGCGAGGTCTTCATGCCGCACTGTTGTTGTTCAGCTGCTTAGCTGTGTCTGACTCTTTATGACCCCATGGCTGTGGCCCACCAGGCTCCTCTGGTCATTGGATTTCCCAGGCAAGAATACTGGAGTGAGTTGCCAATCCCTCCTCCAGGGAATCTTCCCCACCCAGTGGAAACTGAGGCAGGAGGATTCTTTACCACTGAGCCACCAGGGAAAGTTTCATGCTATATTACATTTACATTAAATTAAATAGACTGATAAAACAATTTTCAGTTGATTTTAAACCCTTATTTTTTTTCAGTCTGCCCTAGGGTTCACATGCCCTCAGCTTGATACTCCCGATGATAAGCTCCCTCGGGTTTAGATGCACGCTCTTGCGAACTTGCGTATTTGGCCTTTTCTGACCTGAATAAATGTCAAATCACTGAGTTTTTTTCTTTGCATCTGAGTTCCTTTTAATGATGAGACTCTGTATTATCAAACTTTAGCTCAAAATAAGTTACGTTTGCATCATAAATCCTTGAAAACAGTTACAATTTATTGCCTAAAGGCAAGTCACCTACTCTCTGGGCACCTCAGTTCCCCTGGTGTGAAATAAGAAAATCAGAGGGGCAGCTGATTGCCAAGGCCCCTCTGATGCTCTCCTGTGCTTTGATTCCTATCAAGACTGTTGGGTGCTACTGCCATCTAGAAGCATGATGAAATCATTCAGGTACCATTTCTTGGCACCAAAGGTATACAACTCTTTGGGAGCCCATGCCTCCAATCAGCCCATCCCAAATTTTTAAAAATAATTAACAGATAAACAAAGCTATGTGATTTACCCAACAAGAGTAGATTCCAGCCATTAAAAATATATATTTTTTTAATTGGAGGATAGTTTATACTGCTGTGTCAGTTTCTACTGTACAGCAAAATGAATCAGCCACACGTATGCATATATCCCTTATTCTCTGGATTTCCTTACCATTGAGGTCACCGCAGAGAACTGAGTAGAGTTTACTGTGCTATCTAGTAGGTCCTCATCAGTTATTTATTCTAAAAATGACTGGAATTGGGATACCAGGATTCCAGTCATTTTTAGATTGGGGTCTTTATTTCTGGTCAGAAGTAAAGCCATTTCCAGTCCACGCTTGTGAGCCCTGATGTTATTCTTCAGAATGTGTGTATAAAGAGCAGTGAGGCAGAAGGGCAAGCCATCACCTACCTGCTATAGCCAAAGACTGCTCTGAAATTTTTATCTCACTTTTCTTGCCACTAACACAAAGCAATAACTTCATTCAACAAGTCTGTATTGCATGTCTACTGTACTCTCAAAGCTGTGGCTGAGATTTAGGTAGACACCAAAGAAGATCAATATATGGGACATTTCCTCCCAGAGTGTCCCTCGACACAGGGAAGGACTAGCCCATCTCCCGCCCTAAATCATTAGCCAGCCTTACAAAGCCAGGACTATCAGCTCCTTGGAGACTTGTGCCCTAGAGAAGACACTCGCTTGTGAAACTTTTTTTTTTTTGATGAAGTAATGGAACACCAATCAGTGCTTCTTACAGTAAAGGACCTTTTAAAACATTTCTAGCCCACTGAAGACCAATCGATTGGAGACCAATGCCTTGGTAAAACACAATAAAAGCACATGTGGCCATCACAACAATGCCCAGTGGTTACACAATTTTCTAAAAGCTTCATCCTAATTTCTGTGGTTATCTCATTATAGAGTAGTAAAGCAACAAACAGAAACACCCACAGACCAGCGCTGGTCTGCAGACCACACTCTGGTAATAAAAGAAAAAGGAAAAAGAGGATATATTATGCCTAAAGTTACAGTGAAGCTGGAATCTATGATTCACACTGATTTTACCCACCAGATATGTGCCTTGATGCAAGTAAGAAATTGAAACAGAAAGACTCCCTATCCTCAAACCCCACCCGGACTTGACTTTACTTCCCAGATCCTCTTTCTCCCAAATCTATTTTCTTGTCTTTTTAAAAATATTTATTTATGTATTTTGGCTGTATTGGGTCTTAGTTGCAGCACACAAGCTCTTCATTATGGCACGTGGGCTTCTCTCTAGTTGTGGCATGCAGGCCCCAGGGCACACAGGCTCAGTCGTTGTGGAGCACAGGCTTGGTTGTGGAGCACGGCGGGGTTGTGGAGCACAGGCATGGTTGTGGAGCACAGGCGTGGCTGTGGAGCACAGGCAGGGTTGTGGAGCACAGGCGTGGCTGTGGAGCACAGGCTTGGTTGTGGAGCACAGGCGGGGTTGTGGAGCACAGGCGTGGTTGTGGAGCACAGGCATGGTTGTGGACCACAGACTTGGTTGCCCCGAAGCTTGTGGGATCTTAGTTCCCTAACCAGGAATCAAGCCAGTGTCCACTGCATTGGAAGGTGGTTCTTAACCACTGGACCACCAGGTAAGTCCCCCCAAATCTGTTTTCTGTTCAAGCATTGGATGGGGGGAAAGAAACCAAGGCAGAAAAGAAAGAAAGGCAGAGGCGACTGACGTCGCTACCCAACCTGAGTGATTGACAGAGGGTGTTCCCAGCAGCCCTCTCCTTTTCAGCTCATTAGGTCATTTTGGGCTTCTCTCACTTCCCTGATTAGTCACTGGGCAGTATCCATCATGCTCTGAAGACGTTCAAGCCACTGACCTACCACCTATTGGTCCTCTCATTAGTTTTTCTAGCTCCTTGAAACATCCAGTCACAGCAATCAAAGACTCCTGTCCTCACCCATCCCACCCATGGCCCCGGCCAGCTAGTCACCGTAAGGCAGCCTTGACTTGCCTTCCCTCTCAGTCTGTCCAACTGCAAGCCAGCGACCCAGAGAGGAAACTCCGCCTCCCATGAGCTGACCTGGGCATTCTGCTCCCTGCGGAAAGCGTTATATTTTAAGAACCAGAGCAAGCTGTCATAGCAATAAGTCTTCTACAACTCAAGATGAAACTTCATCCCCAAAGTGTCTGCTGAAAAAGCAATGGGGAGAAGAGCTCCGTATTCTTAGTTTGATGGCCAGCCAGATTTGGATTAGGCTGTGTCTCCACCAAAATGCTGAGAAAAAATGACGTGTGAAAATTCCTCTGTCTGCCTCAATACTTTGGTGGATGGTGCTGAATATTTTGCAGGACATGGTAACAGAGAAACACTCTGCTATGCGAGCCACTGTTGACACCGTGTTCTTAAAAGAATAGGAAAACGAGATGCTCAGCAGACTTCTCAGGTCTCTGATGCAATCGTACCGACATTGCGTTTTTTAAATCACTCAAGAGGACAGGAAATTAATCTGACCCAGAAACCAAGTTGTGGTATAGAGGAACCAAACTTCATGTGTCTTGACACTTTGACATAAAACTGAGTAAACAGTATTAAAGTTGAATGATATTATTTTGAGAAACAGTGACTGGAATTGCCTCTCAGCAATACTTCCCACCTCAGCCTCTTCCGCCTTCAATCTCCCCTGCATATGAAATTCATCTTCCTAAAATACTCCTCTCACATCCCTCTTTTAGTCATGAATCTACAATGGCAGCCAATAATTTATCTCAGAGTCATTGCCTTGTAAAGCAGAAGGAATCTCAGCCATTTCATCCAGACTCCTTATTTGCAAAGTGATGAAGTCAGAGTCCAGAAAAGGTGATGGACGATGATTGCTCAGATAATAATCGACAGAAATAAGAAGCTAGAGCTCTGAATCCAAGGCATGGTTGTAATTTTTTTTTTTTTTTTGGCCTTAATTCCTCGGATAAACCTTCAAAGCACAACTTAATCCAGCATTTAAGTAAAGCATTGTTTCTCAGCCAGAGTCCCCAGCTCTACGTCGAGTCCCCAGCTCTACGTCCTCAGACCTTTAACAGGAAGGTCCTCTCCCTCCTGCCCTGTACTCCCCAGCCCAAGGGTCCTCTCCTTTCTTGCTTCCTCTTCTCTGTGCCTGTATGTGTGGTGATTGAGCAGTCAGTCACATAGTCTTATTCATTCAGTGTTTCTTGGGTTTCTTCTTCATTAGCATCATAGAGTCACAGGACATTAGAGGTGGAAGGTATCTAGACGTCATCCAGTTCAGTCTCAACCTATGCCCCATTGCTCACTAGCTCCCAGACCACTACCAAGAAGGAGAAAGTTAACACCTGACCCCCAGCTGCCCATTCTAAGTGAGACAGCATTACTTGTCAGAGTTTTTCCTTTTACTGAGACAAAAATCTCCTTCCACCAGTCTCCACTAAAACTGACTTTATGGCTCTTTGTCAGGATGACACAGAGTGAACTGAATCTCTCTTCCGTACATCATCTGTTCAGATATTTAAAGACAATTTTTGTGCATCCTCCCTTTCTTTGGTCCCTTCCCTTCCCCAGGAATCTCACTTCCAGCCCAAATAGTTCATTCATTACATTCTCCCTGTGACATGGTTTTGAATATGCCATTCACAAGGCTCTTAAATCATGCTTTTGAAAAGCTGAACACAATACCAAAAATATAAAATCAAACACCAGAAAATAGTCTGCTGATGGCCCAAACACCTCCCTTGTTCTAAAATTATACCTCTGCCATTGTGTCCTGCAACCTCACTCGCTTTCTGAATGCTGTATCACACTGTGGATCCACCATGAGCTTGTTAAAACCACAACTTATCATCATCAGGGTGTATCTTCTCTCTCTAGACTATGTGTGATGACATTTTCAGATCTTTGCAGGGTGTTGCGTCTATTCTCCTTAAAATAATCCCTTCCTCCTTTTGCTGAACAAATCATGATTGAATTCCTTGGCACCTGTGAGAAACAGAAAAGAATCAGTCAGTAGTCCTTCATCAAAAAGGGCTCATAGGGACCTTCGTGATGGTCCAGTGGTTAAGACTCCATGTTCCCAATGCAGGGGGCCTGGGTTCAAGCCCTGGTCAGGGAACTAGACCCTGCACATCACAACCAAGACCTAGTGTAGCCAAATAAAGAAATAAAAATATTTTTTAAAAGTGCTTATAGTAGTTAAGGTTGTATATGCATATGCTCAGTCATTTCAGTCGTGTCTGACTCTTTGCGACCCTATGGACTGTAGCCACCAGGTTCCTCTGTCCATGGGATTCTCCAGTCAGGAATACTATAGTGGGTTGTCATTTCCTCCTCCAGGGGAATCTTCCCAACCCAGGGATTGAATTCATGTCTCCTGCATTGCAGATGGATTCTTTATTCACTGAGCCACTTGGGAAACCCAGGTGAGATTCAGTTCAGTTCAGTTCAGTCGCTCCGTCGTGTTTGAATCTTTGTGACCCCATGAATCGCAGCACACCAGGCCTCCCGGTCCATCACTAACGCCCAGAGTTTACCCAAACTCATGTTCATTGAGTTGGTGATGCCATCCAACCATCTCATCCTCTGTCGTCCCCTTCTCCTCCTGCCTCTTTCCCAACATCAGGGTCTTTTCAAATGAGTCAGTTCTTCACATCAGGTGGCCAAAATATTGGAGTTTCAGCTTCAACATCAGTCCTTCCAATGAAGACCCAGGACTGATCTCCTTTAGGATGGACTGGTTAGATCTCCTTGCTGTCCAAGGGACTCTCAAGAGTCTTCTCCAGCACCACAGTTCAAAAGCATTAATTCTTCGGCGCTCAGCTTTCCTTATAGTCCAACTCTCACATCCATACATGACCACTGGAAAAACCATAGCCTTGACTAGACAGACCTTTATTGACAAAGTAATGTCTCTGCTTTTTAATGTGCTGTCTAGGTTGGTCATAACTTTCTTTCCAAGGAGTAAGTGTCTTTTAATTTCATGGCTGAAGTCACCATCTGCAGTGATTTTGGAGCCCAAAAAAATAAAGTCAGCCACTGTTCCACTGTTTTCCCATCTATTTGCCATGAAGTGATGGGACCGGATGCCATGATCTTAGTTTTCTGAATGTTGAGCTTTAAGCCAACTTTTTCACTTTCCTTATGGGTGTAAGATTATACACCCATAAATAATTTGTTCTAAGGTAGACATTAATGTGCTTTTCACAAATTTCAGTTATAAAAACATGGAAGTTCAGAGAAGAGGAAATTGCTCCCAAACAGTGAGAGAGAAGATAGAAGACATGATGGAGAAAGGGCATGGCTTGAATACACTGAAGTGATAGGAAGGGAATTCTTTGTGATAGGAAAAGGATATGCAGAGATACAGAGGCAAGAGATCAAAGACTCAAAACAAGCTCAGAGGTTAAGAGCAGACCTCGTCAGTTGCACTGACACCTGATTCCAGACAGGTCTTATCGGGTGCTTCCCTCTTTTCCTCCAGTTCACATGTGCACATCCCTCCCGCCACAGAAATGACTTCAGCTCCCCCAGTATCGGCACATTTACTCACTTGCTCAATTCTATGACACTCATCGACACACCCATGTCACCTCACAAAACAAACCTACTGAAAAAAGTTCAAGGTTTATTGGCAATTTTTTTCCCCTCTCTTGGATTCGTTCTCCCCGCCCCCAGGCCTCTTTAGCACTATTTTGTTATTCCTTTGAAATCTAGTGGGGCTCGTTTGTTTCTATGTGCATGCAGTGTAGAGTTTTTTCCTCTTGTCTTTCTTTCTTTTAATTTGGGAATAATTGCTTTACAATGTTGTATTGTTTTCTGCTATACATTACATGAGTCAGCCACAGGTGTACACGGGTCTCCCCCCTCCTGAACCCCCTTCTCGCCTCCCACCCCACCCCACCGCTCTAGGTGCTCGCAGAGCACTGAGCTGACCCCGCTGTGTCACACAGCACATCCCCACTTGCTATCTGCTTTACATGTGATACTGTATATGCTTCCATACTACGCTCTCAATTCGTCCCACCTTCCCCACTCTGTGTCCACAAGTCTGTGCTCTGCGTCTTCATCTCCACTGTGTGTGTGTGCCAAGTCACTTCAGCCATGTCCAGCTCTTTGTGAGCCTATGGCCCATAGCCCATCAGGTGCCTCTGTTCTTGGGCATTCCCAGGCAAGAACACTGGAGTGGGTTGCCATGCCCTCCTCCAGGGGATTTTCCCAACCCAGGGATCGAACCCAGGTCTCTAGTCTCCTGCAGTGACAGGCAGGCTCTTTACCACCAGTGCCACCCTCCATCACCGCACTGCAAGTAAGTTCCTCAGTGCCATCTTTCCAGAGTCCACACATATGCATTAATACACAGTATTTGTCTTTTTCTGACTTACTTCACTCTATATAATAGGTTCTAGGTTCATCCACCTCGTTAGGACTGACTTGAATGCATTCTTTTTTATAGCTGAGTAATATTCCATTGTATATATGTACCACAGTTTCTGTATCCATTCACTGGTCGATGGACATCTAGGCTGCTTTCGCATCCCCTCTTATCTTTCTTGATTTGACTTTAGTTTTCTAAAATGTAAAACACACATCTACTTGACCAGAAACATTATGTTTCTCTGGTAGCATACTATATCTAGCAAACTGGATCATTCAAAATAGGCAGTTGCTTTTTGGTTGACTCATTACTGAATAAATAGATAGTAAGATATTGTGTATATCAGTCAGAGATACCTATTACTGAGGAGGTTTTCTGTTGAACCTCCAGAGGACAGTGTTCAACTATAAGCTCAAGTCTTTGATGTCCAGTCATAACAAAGTCTGATGTGCCCCTGCAGTCTCAAGCTAAAGAAGGGCAGACGCCCAGTTGGCAGCCTGGGATGCCCCAAAGGAAGGGACTCCATCTGGGATGCCATTCAGTGCCACCCTGGGCAAACCTGTCCCGGGGTTTGTCCCTCAGTGGCTGTTGAAAGATGTTTTGAAGTAGGATCCGCACAGTAAACTTCCTCACGTGACTGCTGCTTCTTCCGCTGTGGTCAAGGTACAGGAAAGGGAAAAAAAGGTTAACCTTCCTCAGAGGTTTAGACAGATCAGTGTGCGCACTGCATTTGTTTGGGTACAAATAGGGTGCCCATATTTGAGAAACATGAATTACAGCCAGATTGGCCTCTCCATGAAGAAGAGATAAGAAAGATATGATTCATTAAATAAATCAGAAGAAGGGCTCTAGTTAACATAGAATCTGTTTCACTTTTCAATTAGACTTATCAGTCACAATAAATGTAGTCATTAACAAATTATTTAAATAATTGGCTGTGCAAACAGGGGGCCAGAAAGACAAACTACTTGTTTGGCAGTTCCCAAAACTATCCTTTGAAATTACAAAATCCCTTTTTTTCTCATGAAAATTTTCATGAAAAATATTCAGCTTCAATACTATGCAATAAGCATGATTTTCCTCTCCCAGTGAAGGGAGGAACCCACTGCAAGTTCATTGGTAGCATCTAAAGGAGTGTGACTCATTCCAGCAGAACCTACTGGGCTCCTGGAATGAGGAGAAACTCAGCCCAGTAGCCTTGGGGCTCCTGTGACATGAGCCCTTTACCCAGGTTTCTCCCTAATGCCCTCAAACCACCTCACTGGAGAGAAGAATGCAGATAGAGAACTGGGTAAAATTCTCTCCTTCAATTGTTGAAAACACATTTTTGACCTTTTAATACAATCAGAGAGAAAACAGAATTTATTGATATCATTCAATTTTACCTAAACAGAGGTCCATCTAGTCAAGGCTATGGTTTTTCCAGTGGTCATGTATGGATGTGAGAGTTGGACTATAAAGAAAGCTGAGCACCGAAGAATTGATACTTTTGAACTGTGGTGTTGGAGAAGACTCTTGAGAGTCCCTTGGACTGCAAGGAGATCCAACCAGTCCATCCTAAAGGAGATCAGTCCTGGGTCTTCACTGGAAGGACTGATGTTGAAGCTGAAACTCCAATACCTTAGCCACCTGATGCAAAGAGCTGACTCATTTGAGAAGACCCTGATGCTGAGAGCTTGAGGGCAGGAGGAGAAGGGGATGACAGAGGATGAGATGGTTGGATGGCATCACCAACTCAATGATCATGAGTTTGGGTGAACTCTGGGAGTTGGTGATGGACAGGGAGGCCTGGTGTGCTGCAGTTCATGGGGTGGCAAAGAGCTAGACATGACTGAGCAACTGAAATGAACTGAACTGAACTGAATGATAGAAGATGAGATCTCCAATCTAGAGGTAAACATGAGTCACCAGGGGATGAGACACCCAACTCTCACTGTCCCATGCTATTTTTCATTCTCTCCCTCTGTACCTCCTTAAATAAAAGCTGCAGCAGGATTCATTTATTGATCACATTTTTGTGTGTGCAGAGCAAGGTACTACATGTAAACTGTAAGGAGACATTTGACAGGTTTATCAGTTAAATAGTAACACACAACAAGGGAATGGCAATTCAATCCAGTACCCTTGCCTGGAGAACTCCATGGACAGAGGAGCCTGGTGGGCTGCAGTCCATGGGGTCACAAGGAGATGGATATGACTAACAGATACACATAGTAAGCCACATAAGACCCAGAGCTTAAAACAACAACCGTTGTATTTATTCTATGTGTCAGAAGTTTGGGCTGGTTCCCTGAGAGCTCAGTTAGTAAAGAATCCACTTGCAATACAAGAGACCCTGGTTTGATTCCTGGGTTGGGAGGATCCTCTGGAGAAGGGATAGGCTACCCACTCCAATGTTCTTGGGCTTCCCTGTGGCTTAGCGGGTAAAGAATCTGCCTGCAGTTAGGGAGACCTGAGTTCCATCCCTGGGTTGGGAAGATCCCCTGGAGAAGAAAAAGGCTACCCACTCCAGTGTTCTGGCCTGGTAAATTCCATAGACTGTATAGTCCATGGGATCGCAAAGAGCTGGACACGACTGAGCGACTTTCACTTTCACTTTTAGCTAGTGGTTCTTGTGCTGGGCTTACCTAGGGTGCCTTGTCCAGCTGAAGCCATCCACCTGGCAACTCAGCTTGGGCTGAGTGCTCTAATGTGCCCTTACATGCAATGTCTGGAGGTTGATGTTAACTGCCAATTGGGTCATGTGTCTCTAACAGTCAGGCAACATTCCAATAATGCAAACCTCAGTATAAACTTTTCAGGCTTCTTATATCCTGTTTGTAGATATCCCATTTGGCCAAAGCAAGGCATTTTAGCGGGTAAAGAATCTGCCTGCAGTTAGGGAGACCTGAGTTCCATCCCTGGGTTGGGAAGATCCCCTGGAGAAGAAAAAGGCTACCCACTCCAGTGTTCTGGCCTGGTAAATTCCATAGACTGTATAGTCCATGGGATCGCAAAGAGCTGGACACGACTGAGCGACTTTCACTTTCACTTTTAGCTAGTGGTTCTTGTGCTGGGCTTACCTAGGGTGCCTTGTCCAGCTGAAGCCATCCACCTGGCAACTCAGCTTGGGCTGAGTGCTCTAATGTGCCCTTACATGCAATGTCTGGAGGTTGATGTTAACTGCCAACTGGGTCATGTGTCTCTAACAGTCAGGCAACATTCCAATAATGCAAACCTCAGTATAAACTTTTCAGGCTTCTTATATCCTGTTTGTAGATATCCCATTTGGCCAAAGCAAGGCATTTCGTCAAAACCAGGGTCAACAGGGGAGGAGCCTCCCAAGGGCATGGAGGTGGAATTCTCCGAGGACAACCGCCATGCTAATCTACCACACTCAGTCCTACAAGGCCACGGCTATATGTTTTACCATCAAACCACAGTCAAGGCTTCTTTGGGCTGCTCAAGGCTCCAAACTAGGGCTCTTTCCCCAGCCCACACTCTCTCTGTCCTCCCCAGTCTCGCTCCTGTTTCCTGGTTAATGTGTCATTCATGCCAGGCTGTGGTGGACTCGGATCTACACAGCTTAAGAGACCTCCTAGGCTCCTAGGCTTTCTTCAGTCCTGGCCAGCAGTTCCTCTTTGTTTTCTTTGTCTTTTAACTAGCTTAACTCTACAGAAAAACAAAATATACACCTGGTAAAATAAGCCAAATAGTACATACGAATAAAAATGAAAAGAAGGGCTCCTTCAAGCCTATCTACATAAACTACACCTCTCGATTGTTCTGAAGGCATTCCAGCGCTATCTGAGCTCCCAAGTCCATTTCATTTCCCACTCAGGACTTCAAAGCCACAAGAACTCTCTGGCTCTGCCAAAGCGGGCAGGGATCAAGGAGGTTTTCCAGCCTCTGCAGATGACCTGCAATCTCCTGGCCCATCTCTCCCAACTGGCTGTTAAGTTCACATTTGTTAATTTCAGAGCTCTGGAGCATAGAGTCTCCTCCACTACCCAGCAGCTTATTCCCCAGGGGCTGGTAACAAGACTTGGGTGCTGATATAGCACTGAGCGGGGCTTCTATGTCCATGTGAGAACAGGCAATGTGTTACTTGGTGGGAAAGCTTGAGCAACAGCTGGGGAGGGTGTTTTAAGATGCTCCGTGAAGAAGTATCACAGAGTCCAGGATACATCTTCATCTCACATTCCACTTAAGAACTGATTTTCCCCCATCAAATAAAAGTTAAGCCCTTTCATTGGCAAACCATATGCGCACTCTGAAGAACTAAACATTGCACCCTAGAGCAGGCAGACATGGGACAGAGAACCGAGAGCACACACAGGTGAAAGGGAGCAAGGACAAGCCGGTGGACTCAACACCAGGCTAGATGATAAGACTGTACCCAAAAACAAACAAAAGAACCACAACAAAATCTTGTGAACAAGAGCATCAGCAGAAACAGAAACTAAAATGATGACTCTGGTTCTCAGCCCAGGGTAGGACCTACGGAAAAGGCGTAGCCGTGTCTAGACATAGGCAGAAGAGGAAGCCAGACCAGAGGGAAAAAAGCGCCGTTTTCTCACTCATGCTAATCGGAGGTTTTTCATCTACCTCCCCATGCCCAGGAAATTAATACACTAATCATCTGCACCAGAAGTTCAGAATATGTATTTTCATGAAATGCTTATGCACAATATAAATTATTCAATCAGCTGCACTAAACTGCAATTCTCATTTAATAACAGTGGCTTCTAGTTATTCTTATCAGATCTTTTTAATTGTCTACCTCAAACCCTGGATTAGAGAACTCTTGTAGGTTTTGTTAGAGGAGAATGTGTGGTCTGGACAGACTTTCTCTAAACACTACTGTCAAAATGCTGGTGGCCAGAGTGGCAGGGCCCAGACAAGCCTCGCCCTGTGCTGCATCTTAATTTCATGAGGCTTATTTCCACCTGTTCTTGGGCTACGTCGTACTTCCTTGTAAGATCTGAATTCACTGTTTCTATGCAGATCTTCATTCTTCCAGACCGGCTCTTTCCAGAGTAGCTTTTTGTTTCCATTCCACCTTCTATTCCCCAATCACTTTTTGAAATAATATTTATTATTAAACTTGCCCCATCTTCTTTTTTATTTTCCCTCTGGGTTCTGGGAGAGTTTCCTAACCTTATCTTCCCCTTCCTTGAATTACATTGCTGTGGCATCCAGTGCCTCCGCTGGGGTTTGTAATTTGGCAATCACATTTTTCATCTCTGGGCTGCCTCTCCCACTCTCAGATATCTCCTCCTCAAATTTGCTTCGACTGTTTTCCCAGCAGCCATGTCCTCTTGGATCTTACTGAGAACACAAATCAGATTTTTTTTTTTTGCGTTGAGTTGATTTCATAGTTTATTTTGCTTGATTCCTCTGACGGGTCCCCTTCTTCAGAAGCTTGGAGTCCCTCTGGGTCTCATGCATTCTGTCTGAGTCAAGCCTTCCAGAGAGAGAGGAGAGTTGGGAGCTGAGGTACAATCATTCCAAATGATGGGGTCACCTGTTTGAATTTTTCACACAAGAGATTGACTCTAGCTTCTCTTTGCTAGATCAGAGTGGGTCCAGCTGCTTTGGCAGAGTAGACAGTGGAGGTTGGGGGGAAAAAAGCAGGGGAAAAGGCAGCACCCTAGGCTCCTGGGCAGAGGACTTCATCCACATGCCAGAGACACCTTCTCACATTTACAGTGACAGAGATGTTCTGCCTGAGGCAACTGTGCTCTGAGCAAGCAGCTCCATGTTCCCCGTCTCTGCCTGAGACCATAGTCCATTCCAAGAGCTGGAGCTGGAAACGACTGCACCCCAAAGATGCTAAAGAGCTGGTGGACTTGGTACTTCTCTTCCTCCCTTCTCTGCCCCCACCATCCCCCACCCACTGTCCAGCCCTCACACTTAGATTTGGTGGATCCTGGTGGGGGTTGGGGGTTCTAAGCCTCTTCCACTTCCCAGGTAAGTAGTTCCCTTATCAGATCAGTTCAGTCGCTCAGAAGTGTCCGATTCTGTGACCCCATGAATCGCAGCACGCCAGGCCTCCCTGTCCATCACCAACTCCCAGAGTTCGCTCAGACTAATGTCCATCGAGTCAGTGATGCCATCCAACCATCTCATTCTCTGTCATCCCCTTCTCCTCCTGCCCCAAATCCCTCCCAGCATCAGTCTTTTCCAATGAGTCAACTCTTCGCATCAGATGGCCAAAGTACTGGAGTTTCAGCTTTAGCATCAGTCCTTCCAATGAACACCCAGGGCTGATCTCCTTTAGGATGGACTGGTTGGACCTCCTTGAAGTCCAAGAGACTCTCAAGAGTCTTCTCCAACACCACACTTCAAAAGCATCAATTCTTCGGCGCTCAGCCTTCTTCACAGTCCAACTCTCACATCCATACATGACCACAGGAAAAACCATAGCCTTGACCAGACGGACCTTTGCTGGCAAAGTAATGTCTCTGTTCACGGTTCACGTATTGCTGAAGCCTGGCTTGGAGGATTTTGAGCATTTTGAACTTTACTAGCATGTGCTGCTGCTGCTGCTGCTAAGTCGCTTCAGTCGTGTCCGACTCTGTGCGACCCCATAGACGGCAGCCCACCAGGCTTCCCCATCCCTGGGATTCTCCAGGCAAGAACACTGGAGCGGGTTGCCATTTCCTTCTCCAAAGCATGAAAGTGAAAAGTGAAAGTGAAGTTGCTCAGTCGTGTCCAACTCCTAGCGACCCCATGGACTGCAGCCTACCAGGCTCCTCTGTCCATGGGATTTTTCGGGCAAGAGTACTGGAGTGGGGTGCCATTCTTCTCCAACTAGCATGTGAGATGAGTGCAATTGTGTGGTAGCTTGAGTTCCTTTATACATGTATTTAATAAGAGAATGGAATTGTATTTACCAGAATTCCTATTCAGGAGAGCACTGTATTTGGAAGAAATAAGTTGATCAGCTGCTTGATAGAGGGGATGAGACTCCAAAGGCATATTTGTATTACAAAAGATGATTTTACTACTAAAGATGATTGTTGAATTGTGGATCCTGAGACAGGGAGAGGAATTTGGCTCCTGAGAAGCAGAAAAGAAAGAAAGAGAGAGATGGAAAGAGAGGAAAAGGGGAAGTCATAGAGATGGCAGAAACCCATGGACAGTGCAATGCCACTAGGCCCGTGACATTTACATCTTCAGTTAAAGTAGAGTTTCTCAATGTCACCACTGTTGACATTGGGGGCTTGGTCATTCTGTGTTATGGGGGCTGCATCCCTGGCCTCTACCCAGGAGATGCCGCTGTGCATCTCCTCCATTTGTGACAACCAGAGATGTCTCCAGACACTACCATATGTCTCCTGGGGGTGCAAAAAAGTCCACAGTGGAGGACAACTTGAGTTAACACAGCTAAACTCATGAAGTGCCTGGGCTGAGTGAATTCTTTGTGGAGAGGGTTGAAGGGTTTGAGTTTCTGATCAGGCTGAAATGGGGGCCAAGCCAGGGCAGCAGTGTGAGGGTCAGAGGGGTCAGAGGCAGAGGGGACCGTGAGAATTCGTGGATGTGGTGAGTCGGGCTTTGAATTTTCACGAGCTGTGGTCTCTGGGGGGCAGACTCCTGATGCCTGCAGTACAGACTTGGTCCCTCATCCTTGAATACGGCCAGATGTAAGCTGTAGAGGACAGAGATTCCTCCCTGTTTCTGGCATGCGGCAGTCAGTCGCCCTTACTTTCCAGCTCTAAGACAGGCTGTTTCCATTTCTTCGGTGGGAATCCAGGAACCAGCTAGAGGTCACCCTACCCAGAAGCTGCCCTACTAACCTAGTCTCTGCACCTGCTGTAAGTCTTTTGCGTCAAGCAGAAGCACCAGTGGGTATGTTTATGTTGACACAAAGAATGTCCCTCATCCTTGAATACGGCCAGATGTAAGCTGTAGAGGACAGAGATTCCTCCCTGTTTCTGGCATGCGGCAGTCAGTTGCCCTTACTTTCCAGCTCTAAGACAGGCTGTTTCCATTTCTTCGGTGGGAATCCAGGAACCAGCTAGAGGTCACCCTACTCAGAAGCTGCCCTACTAACCTAGTCTCTGCACCTGCTGTAAGTCTTTTGCGTCAAGCAGAAGCACCAGTGGGTATGTTTGACAGGCATTTCTGACAGGCACATACTAAGACCTCAGAACAGTTTTTTTCAAGCTCAAGGGGAGCAATATTTTCAGAAACTTCCTGATGCATCCTGGAAACTGGCGTGGCTGATTGATTTTGTTTGTTTTTCATTTTTTTGCCTAGGCTGATCGATGCTTCACCATTTCCCATGAGCACCTGCTTTCTTCTCCCATGTGAGTGCTTGGACTAGTTTATTTTATACAGTGCCCACCTGTTTTTCTATAGCAAGCACCAAGATCCTTAGAAGCTTCCAAAATCCTTTCCTTCTTTCCTCTTCTGCCAATTTCCTAAGCACGAAATGGTGGTTTACCTGCTAATTCAACTCAATCAGCAAATACATGCGGAGGAGTTGGAACAGAATGATCTCCCAGAAACATGGACACCATTTATTAAGCAATTTTTGTGTGCTCTCTGCCCTGGTGGTTCAGACAATAAAGAATCTGCCTGCAATGCAAGAGACCCAGGTTCAATCCCTAGGTTAGAAAGATCCCCGAGAGAAAGGAATGGTTATCCACTCTGGAGAATGAAAAGGCAACCCACTCCAGTATTCTTGCCTGAAGAGTCCCATGGACAGAGGAGCCTGGTGGGCTATAGTGCATGGTGTCAAAAAGAGTTGGACACAACTGAAGCTATTTAGCATGCATCAATGTCCTTGCCTGGAGGATTCTATGGACTGAGGAGTCTGGCGGGCTATAGACCATGGGGTCGCAAAGAGTCAGATACAGCTGAGCGACTAACACACTCTGATTCTTTAGGGAATTAATTGAACAGCAAAATCCCATTTTAAAGATAAAGAAACTGAGGTTCTTCTGTATAGCACAGGGAACTCTACTCAATACTCTGTAATAACCTGAGAAAAGAATTTGAAAAAGAATAGATACATGTATATGTTTAACTTATCACCTTGCTGTACACCTGAAATAAGACAACACTGTTAATCAACTATACTCCAATATAAAATAACTTTGTAATTAAAATTACAAAATTTTTTAAAACTTAAAAGAAACAGGTTCACAGGGGTTAAGTAACTTGCCTATTGTCACAGTACTAGTGAATTAACAATTCACCTGCACTTAACAAACCTTTCTGTTTTTAAAGTTTTATAAAATGACATAAAAGAGGAGACTATCAGATATAATTTTGTGGGTTTTAGGCACAGCATAAATTTATGAAAGGAGAGTTTGCTTTTTTAAAAATGAGGCTATTTCCACAATACTTAATGAGTTGAAAAATTTCCAAAGAGATTAACTTGTGGTTCTTTTGGATAGCAAATATAATGTGATAATACTGAAAAGCAATTTCATAAATAACATAGCTAATTAGTTAGCAATGTCCAAATACTTAATGTTATAAAGTGATAGCCTGTTAACTAAAATACACTATAGCTTTTTATCTTGACAAATAGGACTCAATATAACAAAATAAAATGTACATGTGAATTTACATTATTTTTATGACTAAAATAATTATTTTCAAAATTCTTGCCTTCAGACAGATTCCTAAAGGTGGAATTTGGAGTCAAAGGTAATATACATAATCTCAAGGCTCATAGTACACATTGCCCAAGTTCCCTATTTTAAAATCTTTGCTATGTTGGTAGGTGAAAACAAGCTACCTTTTAATCTTATTGTGCATTCTTTCTTTATCTCTAAGACTGAACATTCTTTCATGTTTTTTGAGTATCTGCGCTTCTGTTCATGTCCTTTGTCTATTTTTTGGTGCACTTTTTTCTTAACATTTTGTGAAGTTTGCTTGTAAAATAAGGCTATATACCTTTTATCACAGCATTAAATTATTTTTGCATTTGCCTTTTTGGTTGCTTATTATTGCTTTAGACACTTAAGAACTTCTTTTATTTTGTTGGAAAAATCTCATTTCTTGGAAAATAGTTCATTGTATTGATGCAGCATGTACAAAGTGCTCAATCCTGATATTTCCTTCTGATTTTAAAAAGCTTCGTGTTTTACTTTCAAGCTAATCCACCTGTGATGTATTCTTACCTATCAGGTGAGGATGTAATTTTAATCTTTTACAAAATTTCCACCATTTTTTGATGAATCCAAATCTTTCTCCATTGGCCCCTTTAATGCTCTGCTGCTGCTGCTAAGTCGCTTCAGTCGGGTCCGACTCTGTGCGACCCCCTAGACGGCAGCCCACCAGGCCCCCCTGTCCCTGGGATTCTCCAGGCAAGAACAGTGGAGTGGGTAGGTACTTAACTATTCTGGGGTCTCTTTAGGTTGGCTGTTGTGTTCTGTCCAGCCACTTGCCAATTCTTTTGCCCATAGCATAGAGTTTTAACGTGGTTTTCAGAGCTTCCTGGGCTTCCCAGGTGGCACTAGTCACAAAGAATCTACCTGCCAATGCAAGAGACTCAGGAGATGGAGGTTCAATCCTTGGGTCAGAAAGATCCCCTGGCATAGAAAGTGGTAACCCACTCCAGTATTCTTGCCTGGAGAATCTAATGGACAGAGGAGCATGGGGCCACACGGAATCAGGCACGACTGGGTGACTGCGCTCATACAGATCTCCTTTAATATTTAAGGCTTCTTCTCTGCTCGTTATGCTTTCCCCAAATCTTCTTAACTCAGTTGTTGTGTTTATTTTTCCAAATGAAGTTTAATCGCTGCGTCATTTTTTTTTTCTTAAAGAGAAGCAACATCTCATTGCTATTTACGTTGGGATATAACATAGGCATAGTTATACGGGTTGGGATAATTAACCTGCAGGTCGGGATAGTTAACCTGCAGCTCTCCCAGTCTGCCTCTTGGGTCTTTGCTGCGTCCTTGCCTAGAATCCCTCCCCTGAGTCCCACCCCACGTCGTCACCTAGGCAACTCCAGGCACTGGTTTAACTGCCCGGTTGTTGATGTCTCTTTTGCATCCCCCTCCTCCTGCTTGCACCCCCACCAAGCTGTGAACCTCTTAGGAGCAGAGGTGAAGTCAGGTTCTAGTCCTCTGCCCCAGAGTCTGACTTTCAGCAAAAGGTGTTTAAATAAAAGATCAAGGTAGAGCCAAGTGGAGGTGAATGTGTGAGGTGAGCTTCAGCCTCGATCTTGAGGAGGCTCAGGGTGCTCAGCTGGGCCTTCCTGATTTCAGAAGCCCCCTGAGGTCCCACCCTAATCTCCAGGGTCTCTTCAAGACTCCTTTCACATCTATGCCTCACTCCAGCCTTCTGCCAAACTGCTGTCACACAACCCACGTCAGAGAGATATTCTGAGATGATTTCTGCTAAAGGCCCAAGTCAAAGACTTATGGAACTGAATTTTAATGCTGGCAGTACAAGGTGTGAATAAACATTGCCATGCTTTATTGCTGTAAATCTGCTGCTAAATCCCCTGTTTCTCTTTGAGTTAGCAGCCCAATAAACAACTCCTGCAACGTTCCAATAACTACTTTGTCATTTCAGATACTCTGAATGATTCATAGAGTCTTCCTGCCGATTCCAACCACAGAAGTACTTTCTGTCTAAAGCATTAAGCCTGAAAATCCATAACTCACAGGGTCCTCGGAACAATTGGGAAAATAAGAGGCACTGAAAGTGATACCTGGAGCTGGCAGTGGCCACAAGAAGACTTGGAGAGCAGCATCTTTCTACTCGATGAGCAGAAACACAGGTGAGGGTTGCGTACCTATTTTCATCCTTATGTCGCTTCCAGTCTCTAAGACGTAGGGAAGGTCTTGCTCTTGCAAGGGAATGACTGTCTCATTGGCAACTGCACTGTGGGCTTGAAATAGAAAGGGAGCCATATTCTTCTCTATTACATCTTCAATTGAATAGGCTCAGCTTGTCCTGGGTAAACAATCATCACCCCTTCTAAATCTGCACTCACACCCTGTATCAGAGACTTAAGTAGAAGGATAGTCCTTCAGATATAGGTAGGTGTGTTAAGTTTTCAAATCTGTGCTAAGATTTTATGAACAGGATCCTCCGTTCTCTGGCTCTATCCATAGGCGGAGGAGCAGGGCACTGCCTGAGCGGTAGGATTGAGAACACTGCTTACATTTATCGCCCAAGCCCATACGCCCACGCCCAACTGTCACAGAGCCTGAAATTCCTACCATTAGAGTTGCTACTTTTGGTTGAGGCAGAGGGCTTCAAGAAAACCCTTGTTCAAGTATAAATATACCAGGCAGGAATTGTTCCACCACACTCAGCTGCAAGCAGCATCTCATTTCTTTATTTTTCTATTGCAAATAAAACAGGGTTGGATGGTTTTTAAAGAACAGAATATGGAAATGGAAATAGTGACTTGACAGTGGTGAAACTTAGCAGATACCTCCTTCAACAAGTGATGAGAGCCGACCTGACTGGTGATGTTATGTGGGTGTCAGGATCCCTCTGATATGATGTAATGGGATGAAAAGGGCAAGTCCCCAAGTTCCCTCGCCCCAGTCTAACATGAGAAAAACATGTGAAACCCAGGGACATGCTATAGGATAGCTGGCTAGCCCTCCTTAAGGATACCAAGGTCATGAAAAACTAGGGAAGACTGAGAAACTGCCGTAGATCAGAGAGGAGACTAGGAGACACTGGATTAGATCCTGGAACAGAAAGAGGACATTAGTGGAAAAAACTAGCTACATCCAAATTAAGTTTGGAGTTTATTTAATAGAGTGTACCAATGATAGGGTCTGAATTTTAACAGTGTACCAGAAAAGTCACTGGTTCACAGTGCCTACCCCTCACTCAATTTGCCTGTTGGGGCAAATTGAGTGAAGGGTAACAGGAACTCTCTGAACTATCTCTGCAACATTTCTGCACATTTAAACTTTTCCAAAATAAGGTATTTTAAGGATCAGGGAGAAGTCCAGAATCTATTTTAGTCTTTGTCGCCCCCACCACCCGTCTTGGGTTGAAAGGGACCCAGGGAACTTAGTAGGGCTGTAAGTGATTCTCGAAGTGTAAATGTAACGGCAATGCTCAGCTGATCCCCTTATGGGTGCAGTCCACGGCCATCTGTTCACTGCTGTGCATGCATTGGAAACCAGCCTCACTAGCTCCGTGAGCCCAGGCCAGCCTGGTCCAGTAATTGGGCAGCAGTTAATGGTGAGTGCTCCACCCCTCACCTGCCAGGCTGGGCACCAGGGGGCACTTGCCTTGGCTGTTAGAGCATCTGACATCGGTACCTGATGTGCAGGCCTTTATCCAAGGTGTCCCCTTTCACGAGGTAGTACCTGCAAGTTATGGTGGGTCTTTACCATTTCAGAACCTCCCTTCTTGCATCTGGCCTCCATCCCCTGCACCCTCCCCTTCAACCCACAGAGCCCTCATCATTCCAATGGATCCTACCTCGTGCAGGAATCTAGACTGTTGCAAACACAGGCGTCTAATGTTCCCCTGTACCTGGCCCCTCTCTTGGGAGGAGAGGGGAAAAATTATTCTCATTTTTTCCTGATGAGCTTACAGCTGGGCAAAAATAGGTGTAGTTAGTTCTGAGCTGGTTATTCTACCAGGTTAAATGTTCAATATATAGCCTCGTACCACAACCTGTGAGGGGTGACCCATAACCCAGTCATGAGAAGAAGTAGCACCAGGCCCTGTACCATACTCCAACCCCCAGAGGGAGATGGAGAAAAAGAAAAAGATGGGGCAGTCCTTTCCATAAATGACCCAGCAACCTTTGTCAAGAGTATCAACAGCAGTAGCCAGTAGAGAGTAGTAGGGGATTTTTGGGGCTTCCCCAGTGGCTTAGCAGGTAAAGAATCCACCTGCAATGTAGGAGATGCATTCAGTTTCTGGGTCAGGAAGATCCCCTGGAGAAGGGCATGGTAACCCATTCCAGTATTCTTCCCCAGAGAATCTCCTGGATATAGGAGCCTGGTGGGCTACAGTCCACAGGGTCGCAAAGAGTCAGATGCAACTGAAATGACTTAGCACGCATGCAGGGGTCCTTTACTGTCTGGGGGGCTTCCAAGGTGACCACTCTGCATAAAAATAAGCCTGGCTGTCCCTGCAGGAAAAGAGCCTCCCGCTGCAGGTGAGAATTTTCTTTGCTGATATGGGTCTCGATTACACTGCCGCTTGAGGCTTCATACCTGTCCCTCCTTTAGACGTGCACCAGCTTGCTCTAACAGGCCAAGCAGTCAAAGAAACAGGAGTGCCTGCCAGCCCCACAGCAGAACAAGAAGAGGGCTCAATTAGCAAGGGGAGTGGACCACCTCTTCAAATATTATTGACCATCAAGCTGAAGCCCCAGGTGTCATTCTCAACAGAAAGACTCCGATCTGAGCAAAAGCAATAGGGGTATCTACAGCAAGGGATGTGGGCATAGTTTCAGAGCATGAACCCCCTCCCATTGGCCCAAGTTGAGCTTCCCATAAAAGATGAGTGGGGGGGAGATCCTCATACAGGTCTTTGGAGAGAGAGGAACAGTCTGAGAACCAGAGATCCTGGTTCAGGTTTTGGGGTGTGATGTGATGACCACTGCTGCTGCTGCTGCTAAGTCGCTTCAGTTGTGTCCGACTCTGTGCGACCCCATAGATGGCAGCCCACCAGGCTCCCCCGTCCCTGGGATTCTCCAGGCAAGAACACTGGAGTGGGCTGCCATTTCCTTCTCCAATGCATGAAAGTGAAAAGTGAAAGCGAAGTCGCTCAGTCGTGTCTACTCCTAGCGACCCCGTGGACTGCAGCCTACCAGGCTCCTCGGTCCATGGGATTTTCCAGGCAAGAGTACGGAGTGGGTTGCCATTGCCTTCTCCAGCACAGCCAGTTTATTAACAGAGGACCTAGCAGTTTATTCAGTGTGAGATCTGGTCCAGGACAAACTGTAGCCTCTTTGACCAAAGTGAAGTCAGTGGAGCATCCTTGAGGATAGTCCCAGAATTGATGTCAGGGATTGTGGCTGATTGCACAGTCTCCAAGCTTTATTCTCCATCCCCTGGGATTCTAGACATCATCTAATACACTTTAATAAATGCTTTTTCTGCTTCGAGGGGCTGGACTTGGTCTCTTGTTATTTGCTATTAAAACCTTGATTTAAAAAAACAACAACAACAACAACACAAAAAAACCTTAATCAACACATGTTAACTCCTCTTATTCCAAATTGACAGATAAATGTCCCACAGAGAAGATTCCCCAGAGCCTGGAAACAGTAAAACAGTAAATTAAATGGACTTGATGGACTCTTTTAGCAAAAGGGACTGAAAATGTGTTTTTGTTTCCTCCTCCCACAACGCATATTAAATAACCCCTTCTCACATTACTTTCTGCACCTCAGAGACTCAGAAACCACTAGGAAGCAAAGGAGGGCTTGCGAGTTAATTATAACAGCCTCTACAGGATTCGGCTTGTGGTTTTCCTCTTACAATGAAATGCAAAGCATGGGGGAGGTGAGCTCTGCTGCGTGTTGCTGCTAATGTTTTTAACCAAGGATCTAAGGCTGTTTGATATTCTTGGCTTCCTCATTCTGATTTCCAGTCCTGTTTTGGAAATAAAGCAAGATTGAAGTCCGAAGGAGTTTCAGAACCACAAAATGGTCGGTTGGCCCAAGCCAAAAAGTGAAATTCCTGAGGCCCCTCTTCTTCCCATTTTTTCGGGGTTTCTTTTGTCATGCAGCATGGGTTTTCTGATGTTCTCCTGAGCACCTTCTTAGTGTAGGGAGCCATGCATCAGTCTCATAATATGATGCCCTTTTGTTCTTTCCTCCTTAGTGCTTGCTGCGAGTCTCCTTTCTGCCTCGGTTTATTGCAACATCTATTTTGTGGCTGTGGACTTATCTCTTCTTGGAACACCTCCTGGACAGTGAGACTTCAGATTCAGGACTGGGCACCGGAAGACTTTGCCGGTGGTCCATGGCTAAGACTCTGCGCTCCCAGTGCTGGGGCCCAGCTTTGATCACTGGTCAGGAAACTGGTCAGCTGGATCAGCTGTGGTCATGATCCAGCATGCCACAGCTAAGACCCAATGCAGCCAAATAAATAAATAAATTTTTTTTAAAAAAGGAAATCACAGAAAAATGCAAAGAAATAAAAAAGAATATGTAGGTATGCATAGAGTGGGGATATAAAAAATACCAGAAAAATACTATAAACATGTTTAGGCTTATAAATTTCAACACAGATAATATAAATTATTTTTCTAGAAAATTTTGTTTAAAATACCAGTTTGAGCCAGGAAGATATAGAGAACCTAAATAAAAGAATAATCATCAAAAAAATAAAAGAAATCAAGGCAGTCCCCACTTTGCTCTTGGATTCCTGAGGAGGGTGTGGCTCTTTTTCCCATCCTGCCCATACCCCATCAGGTGACTAGAACCCAACAGAGATGGGGTTCCCATGGCTGAGATCAGAGCTTGGTTGTATGCTCATTTAACTTCAAAGTTCCAAAATTCAAGAAAGAGTTCCAGGGTGCATGATGGTGTTGTTTTACTCTCTATGAACTTGTGCCATGCTTCTGCACAGCTTGGGAAGCCCAAACAGTAAAAAATACCTGTGCCATGCACTTTACTTAAGGACAAGTGCAAACTCTTCTGGTTTCTCTACACTCCTCTGTGTGTGTGTGTGTGTGTGTGTGTGTGTGTGTGTGTGTGTGTGTGTAACTGACCCTTATTTCTCAAAGAACCCAGGTTTGCCTCACTGTAGCAGACATTCAGTCTCTACGAGTGACAGACTGAATTTTTCCACCCCGAGTTTAACCTATGTGGTTCCATTCCCCGCCACAGGGTGACCTCCTCTGAGTTCTTCTGAGCCTCCAGATCCTGAGCAGGCTCCTGTGACTGAGGAAGGAACAGTCAGGGGAAGTTGTTGAAAGCAAGAGATATTTTCAGCAGAGCTCCCCATAAGCTGCACAGGAAGACCAATTAGAAGTCTTCTCCTGCTTAATGACATTTCCTACAATATTCATCTAGCCAACATGCCATTTTGCATCATCTGTAGATAATGGATCACAGTGACCCAGTGCCCAGCAGAGTAGGTGTGAAATCAATGGTGAGGAATAAACGAATGGAAACATGATTGGCATTTAAACTCAAAGAGTGAAGAAAGCATGGTATTTAGCAGCATCTCTCCCAATGCATCTTTTCCTGGCAAACTTGTCCTCCAAAGCTCGGGTATATACAGAGGACACAACTTTTATATTGGTTGAGTAGGTGTGAAATCAATGGTGAGGAATAAACGAATGGAAACATGATTGGCATTTAAACTCAAAGAGTGAAGAAAGCATGGTATTTAGCAGCATCTCTCCCAATGCATCTTTTCCTGGCAAACTTGTCCTCCAAAGCTCGGGTATATACAGAGGACACAACTTTTATATTGGTCTCCAGTACTCTTGCCTGGAAAATCCCATGGACTGAGAAGCCTGGTAGGCTGCAGTCCATGGGGTCGCAAAGAGTCAGACATGACATCACTTCACTATAAGACCTCCAGTCCTAAGCTGCTTATCTCACCCTTGTAAGATAACAATTTTCCTTCCTGTAGAATCTGATGCCCTTCAAAGTCACTTTTTTTTGCTTACTTCATCTCATTTGAGCTTCAACACAGGAAAGAAGGGGCTGTTTTACTCCAGTTTTCCTGGGGAGGAAACTGGGACTCTATTATGGGCTGAGTTGAAAGTAAAAAGTGAAAGTCACTCAGTCATGTCTGACTCTTTGAGACCCCATGGACTATAGCCTGCCAGGTTCCTCTGTCCATGGAATTCTCCAGGCTGGAATACTGGAGTGGGTAGCCTTTCCCTTCTTCAGGGGATCTTCCCATCCCAGGAATTGAACAGGGTCTCCTGCATTGCAGGCAGATTCTTTACCATGTGAGCTACCAGGGAATGGGCTGAATTGTGTCCCCCCCAAACTCACGTGTGGAAGCCTTACCCCCCAGGTCCTCAGAATGTGACTCTACTAGGGACAGTGTCATTCAAGAGATGATTAAGGGACTTCCCTGGTGGGCCAGTGCCTGCTAATACCAGGGATACAGGTTTGATCCCTGGTCTAGGAAGACTCCATATGCTGTGCGGCAAGTAAGCTGGAGTGTTACGACTACCGAGCCCTTGTACCCTGGAGCCCGAGCTCTGCAAAGAGAGAAGCCACTGCAATGAGAAGCCTGCGCACTGCAATTAGAGAATAGCCCCCACTTGGCGCAACTAGAGAAATCCTGCGTAGCAACAAGACCCAGTGCAGACAAAAGTAATCAATTTTAAAAAGAGGTAATTAAGCTAAAATGGGGTTTGTTAGGGTGGTCCTAATCTGATTAGTGTCCCTATAATAAAAGGATATTAGGGCACAGAAAGAAGACATCAGAACATCATGGGAGCACAGAGAGATGACCGAGTGAGGACATGGCAAGACAGCAGCCTTCTGCAAGCCAAGGAGCGAGGCCTCAGGAAGAAGAAAACCTCCCGACACCTTGATTTTTGACGTCTAGCCTCTGGGACTGTGAGAAAATAAATGTCTGTTGTTTAAGTCACCCAGTCTGCGGTCTTTTGTTATGGCAGCCCTAACAGACTAGCACAGGCTCAAAGACATGAACATGTACCCCAATTCAAAAATTCTTTATCAAATAAAACAATTGGCTTAAGGGGAAAACCCCTGCTTCATGGCTACTAATGAGTCATGGGTCTCTAATTTACTCACTGCTTTCTCAACGTTTAATTCCCTGAGGGGTTGTACACACACAGACGCCAATTCCAATGTTCCTGTCATTTCAGGTGACTTTTTGTTCAATTAGGATTTAGAGCTAAAATTCAATTAGTATTTAGCAGTGCTGGAAAATAACTCAGGATCCTCCCCGACCCCCGGCCCCGCTCCCCCCACAGGAAAGCTAAAACCTCCCTCCTATATTCCCTATTTATCCAATATTCACATTTCCTACTTGAGCAACACACAGAGAATCACAGAGATTTTGAGAAAAATAGACTTCTTCAGGTAGGCATAAATCCAATTAAAGCATCCCTTGGACATGTGGACACTGGGGAAGGGGAGGGTGAAAGGAGTTGGGAGACTAGGACTGACACATACACACTGCTATATGTAAAACAGATAGCTAGTGGGAAGCTGCTGTCCAGCGCAGGAAGCTGGGCCCTGGGCTCTGTGATGACCTCGAGAGGTGGGATGGGGGTCGGGGGAAGGGGGAGGAGGTCCAAGAAGGAAGGGAAATATGTTTACATGTAGCTCATACACTGCATGGTACAGCAGAAGCTAGCACAAAATTGTAAAGCAATTAAACTCCAATAATAATAATAATAAACCAGCTCTTGCATCCTGACTTGTCTTCTTTGGGGAAAAATGGAGTGCACAGCTCCTCCCCTCAGGCCAGAAGTGGCTGGTCACTGCGAAGGGGCCAACGTTTTAACTCTATGTCAACTCTTTCCCTGTCTCCAGCTTACTTTCTCAGAAGTAGAGCAGAGCAGAACTTTTTGCAGGCGTGTGTGCAAAGTCGCTTCAGTCGTGTCCAACTCTGTGCAATCCCATAGACTGTAGCCCGCCAGGCTCCTTGTCCGTGGGATTTATAGGATTTCTCAGGCAAGAATACTGGAGTGGGTTGCCATTTCCTTCTCCAGGGGATCTTCCCGACCCAGGTATTGAACCTGGGTCTCTCACGTATCCTGCATTGGCAGGCATGTTCTTTGCACCTGCCTGGGAAGCCCCCTTTGCATTCTGAAATGGAACTGAAACTTGGGTGTGAGCAATGATTTACATTAGAAACCCATTTCCCCTTTTCTCCCACCCTCCGGAGGAAGGCTCACCATTTCACGTGGGTCTGACCTCTGGGGTTGGCTTTCTGAAGCCAAGAGGCCCCCTCAGTCCCTAAGACAACTCTGTAGCAGGTGGCCCAGGTAAGTAAATGAGTGCAAATCGCTCAGTTGTGTCTGACTCTTTGCGACCCCATGGACTATATAGTCCATGGAATTCTCCAAGCCAGAATACTGGAGTGGGTAGCCTTTCCCTTCTCCAGGGGAAGGGAAAGGCTACCCACTTAACAACTCAGGGATCGAACCCAAGGGATCTTAACAACTCAGGGATCGAACCCAAGGGATCTTAACAACTCAGGGATCGAACCCAAGTCTCCTGCATTCCAGGAGGATTCTTTACCAGCTGAGCCACAAGGGAAGCCCAAGGTGGCCCAGGAGACAAGCTCTATTCTGGGCAGGACACGCCCCCTGCCGAAAGGGCTAGAAACGCCCTTGTTATGCTGGAGCGGGAGGGGGCCCCAAGGAAGGACACAGCTGACTTTCCCAGCAGGCAGAGATCAGGTGCGACCTGGCTAAAATAGTAACTGCTGAAAGTGACAGCGACATAATCCATGCATGCAGCAGTCACCATCTGAGTTCTCCAGCCACGTTCTGGCTGAGGACCGCCCTGGATCATTTTGTATCCTGCCCGGCTGCAGGACTAAAACCTAAGTACTTTGAGAATTTGCATTCCTGTTCTTTAAGGTAAGTGCAAAACATTAACTGGTGTGCTGCAGTCCTTGGGGCCTCAAAGAGTCGCACATGACTTAGCGGCTGAACAACAAAAACGTTAACTGGATTCCTTAAAAATGTGCCTCTGTCTTCAGTATCATCATCTTTGTAGCTTTCGGATTGATCATTAGATTGTTATCAATATATGCACAACTGGCAAAGATGCCAATCATGCCAATAAAGGCCAATCTCAAAATCTCTGATCTTCATGAGGAGTGGGGAAGTTGGCATCCCACCCAGGCTGTGACATAGGGGGTTGGGAAATGGGTGAATTTTTAGACCCGGTAGGCTCTAAGTAACGCAGCTCCTCCCTCTCTCCCAGTGGCTTTTGAAGTAAAGGCAAAACTAAACCTACTGGTCCCCAAGCATGATAAAATGAGGCGCAGGAAGCCTCAGGCAGTGGGTGATTGTTCGTCTAAACAGTCACCACGGAGATGTACTGCTGGTTCCCAATGCAGCACAGCAGTCCTTTATTCAAGACTTTATTAAGGAGAACCGTATTTTACACTCCCCATTAAAGCCAGTTTGGAAATGTCTAAGAATACCTCAGTATTATGACCAAAGCTCAAGAAACGCACTCCACTACTAAAGCAAATATGATCCTACATTAAATGAAAATAGCTCCCTGAAAAAAAAAATTCCCTGCATGTCAAGCCAGGAACCACGAAATGAGTGCGGTTTTCCTTCCTAGGGTGAAAACCACAGAGAAGGTTACTGGCAGCAGGGATCAGCCTCCCTGTGGCCTGCGAGGGACCCCATGCAAAAGGAGGAGAAACCGGCCATACACCCCGGATTGGGGGACCAGGCCGGGGGGGGGGTGTGAAACAGCAGAGGCACTGCTGGAGGTGGGGCTCTGGAAAGAAAGAAGGCCTGGGCCGTGGTTTGAGCTGTGGGAAATCCTCAAGTGATGAGGATTTGGGAAGTGAATGGGGACCCACAGCGGTGAGCAAAGTGTCTGGAAGAGGGGCAGTTTGCGGCCTGCTCCCCACCCCCAGGGCATCTTTCAAAGCCCTGTCCAGACACCTGCAAGAGACGAGCCAGCTTAGAAATGAGGCTGCCTGAGGCTTCTCCCCTCTACAAAGCCTTCCTCTTCGCCTCCATCCGCCCCTGACCATGGACAGGCACTCTGCTCCCTCCCTGGGTTTCCTTCAACTCACAGCTGGCTGCACTTCCAATAACCCTTGATAGACAGCGAGAGGAGGGGAACCTCCAGACCCCGGCTTAGCTCGCATGGGCAAGGGCAGTAGGGTTCCTTCAAAGAAGGGAATGATTGTCTTGACTTAACTTGGAAGCCCCTGAACTTCATGTGCCCTTAATTTGAAAGCTGGATTTCTCTCTTACTTTCTTCCCAAAGCTGAGAAACAAATCCCTTTGCTAGAAAGCTCCAGCCCTGGAGGGAGCCTATGGCCGCTGCAGCAATCACTTGCAGGAGGAAGGGCACGATGGGTAGAAAAAAAATGCTCTGGCAATATCTCAGCTGATACCAGAAGCTCGGAGCTCCTCAGTAAGAAAGAACTGCCCAAGTGGGACGTGGAAGCCCTGAACAGATCCGGGACACACTGAGGCTTTAATTGATGGTGGCTTAGGGCACAGGTGGGCTTCCCAGGTGGCGCTAGTGTTAAAGAACCTGCCTGCCAATGCAGGGGATGTGAGAGTTGCGGGTTTGATCCCGGGGTTAGGAAAATCCCTTGGAGAAGGGAATGGTTATCCACTGCAGTATTCTTGCCTGGAGAATCCCATGGACAGAGGAGCCTGGTGGCCTACAGTCCATGGGGTCGCAGAGTCGGACACGACTGAAGCAGTCCTCTTAGCACAAGGAGGGCACAGACAGAGGACGGTGGGCTGCACCCGGGGACACACTCCCGGGAGCCACCTCCAAACCCCCTCCGCTGTCACCTGGACAAGGCGTCCTTTCACACAGTGAGGTCTCCGTTCTGTCTCTTTATCACATACCCTGCTGCCATCTCAGCTGGCCCTGTGCCAACCCCCAGTCACATCTGTCATGTGGAAATAGAAGAGGAGGACTTGATTCCTAAACCAAGGGCCTCAGCTCACCTTCGGCTTTCCCCCAGAAACTGGAACAATTAATTGAATGGTTATAAATGATAGGAGAAAGTTTTGTAACTCTTAGCAATCTATGTTGAATATAATAAAATTCTGAGTCATAAAGCAGAGCCTGCTGGATTTTTTCTTCACGGGGTGGTGACATGACATTAAAGCAGCACATTCTCCAAGAAAGCATTTCCTCTCTGCTTACAACGCTACTTGATCAATCCTATCCTGAACTCTCTCCAGATAGAATATAATTGAGCCAGTGCTCAGAAATAAAAACAGTGCTTTCTAGCTCAGACTCAGAACCTTATTTTTAAAGGAAGAAAAAGAAAAGAAAGAAAATTTTAAAAAAGAAAAGGCCCACTGATGAACCATTCAAGTTTAAACTGCATTCTTGCATGGAGAATCCCAGGGACAGAGGAGCCTGGTGGGCTGCCGTCTATGGGGTCGCACAGAGTCGGACACGACTGAAGTGACTTAGCAGCAGCAGCAGCCTCTCAAACTTTGGAGTGTTAGAAACTATGCTCAGCAGCCAAAATGAATGATGTCTGAGATTAGGAAGTTAAAGGTTTTCATAGCAGTAGTGATGTTGGCTCCTCCTGGGAGTGGGCAGGTTGAGAAATGGATCTGACCACAGAAAGGGAGCAAGACAGCTGGGCAGTGTGTTGGGCTCATTCTCTCTAAAAAGTGTCTGCAGAGCGCTGCAGGAATGTTGCTTTTCTTCCAAATGTCCAGCTCTAGGAGACTCGACAATTTTTCAAAGGTTGGAAAACTTTTGGTATTTTCTTTTTAGGGATTTGGGCAACACACACACTAGGTTATGCTAGTACCAGCCATCCAGGGGCCACAGACTCCTCTGGGCAGCGGGGGGAGGGGGTGAGTATGTGGAACCACAGGGACTAAAAAGTCTAAGGGACAGGAAAGATCTCTCAGGATCCTTCAGACAGGGCTCCCTCCAGGAGATCAGGAAAGGGAGACTCGTACTTTTCCTAGTCTGTGATGATTGGGGGGTTTCATAACGTTCCTCTGCCACCTAGTGGCAGAGTCTACATGTAAATTCCACAGAACTTTCTAGGGATTCCTATATCAGGGAGGATTATCTGCAAGACTTTTATGAATCAACTTTGTTTTACTCGATCAGTTTTCAAAACATCCTTCCTGGGGCTTATCAGAGAGGCGATCAATGAGAATTGACTTCGGGTCTATGTTGCTGTGTGGGGTGATGACCACTTTGCCATGTGGACCACTTGCCTGAGAACTTGTACCAAGTGACAACTTTTTCCATCATAATAATGTGATCCACAGCACAAAAGCTACATACACACGTGCATGCGCACATGCATGCATGCACACACACACCCACACACCCACAATCCTTGCTCTCTTCATTCCTTGACTAGCCTCTACCATATGTACTGCTTTGGGGATTCTTTTAGAAGGATCAGGCCAATCTTTAATGACATCATGCCACTTACATGCCTGCAGTCTTTGCCTGGTGCCTATGACCTTACATGGTTCTAAGCCTGGAAGAGCCATGTTCAGTTCTGGTGTTCTGAACTCTCAGCCATGACAATGCCTAACATTTATTCAGTGCTCATGCTGTGTGACAGAGTACATAGTGTAGACTCATCATCTCATTTGAATCTCACAGTAACACTGGAAGGAAGGTACCAACCCTCACCATCATTGTACCTACGAGGAGACTGAAGCATGAAAAGGTGTAGCGGTTGTTTGACATAAAAAATTCTGTAAAACAATTATCCTTCAATTTAAAAATAAATAAATTGTTAAAAAATGATATAGAGGTTTGATCAACTGATCCAACCCATATGGTCAGATTCCTGAAATGTACATTCTTTTGCTATTTTGCCAAAACTGCCTTCATGTTCCTATCATATCTCCACTGTTGGACTTTTTGATGATATGAAACACAGAATTTTTCAAGTTGATCAAATTGCTTGATTAATAGTCCAAGCTCATCACTGTGCAAAATATAAGGTCTCAGCAGGAGACATAAGAGACCTGGGTTCGATCCCTGGGTCAGGAAGATCCCCTGGAGGAGGGCATGGCAACTCACTCCAGTATTCTTGCCTGGAGAATCNTTGATGATATGAAACACAGAATTTTTCAAGTTGATCAAATTGCTTGATTAATAGTCCAAGCTCATCACTGTGCAAAATATAAGGTCTCAGCAGGAGACATAAGAGACCTGGGTTCGATCCCTGGGTCAGGAAGATCCCCTGGAGGAGGGCATGGCAACTCACTCCAGTATTCTTGCCTGGAGAATCTCACGGACAGAGGAGCCTGGAGGGCTATGATCCACTGGATCACAAAGAGTCGGACACGACTGAAGCTACTTAGTAGGCAGCATAAAAAGCCACAGCCTGATTCCAGGAGGTGGGTGCCATATTGGCAATGCATATCACAGTATATCAAGGACTTCTTAGCACTGAAGCAGAGGCCTGGAAGTGAATTACACATGTGAAAAATTTGTAGCATATTTCAGACTAGCAAATCTCAGGAACGATTTCCTGGAGCCATTTTAAAGGAAGACCTTGTAGATGGTGTGAAGGAATGAAACGAGCCCAGATCCAAAGTCAGACACCGAGGCCTCCTATGCACTCAAATGAATTCAGAACCTACTTTCATCAATTGCTAAAAATCATTCTTTTGACAAAGCTAAAAAGGAAAATAAACCTTGAAATTTAAAATCTCAAATAAAACATGACAGCAGAAAAAAACATGCTTCAGTTTCCACACTTTCAGGCAAGCATAGAATGTCTTTTAGTGCTGAGACATGAATGAAATCATTCAGTTTTGTGCCTTTCAATTTTTAAAGCCACTTGAGGTTTTAAGGCCAAGTGTTGCTAACTCTGTTAGATGGTCTTGTTGCCTCAGGGCGCTCATAAATCTTTTAAAATTCGTTTTCATTTAGAGAAAGGGCACTCTGCTGAGGATAGAGCAATGAGAAGAGTCAAAATTAGTAACATTAAAGGGAACAGACTCCAGAAAAACTGATACTCATGTCATTCAAGGTGGTTTAAAGTTTTTTTTTTTTTCAATTTTCCTTTTGAACAATGATGTACAGGGCAGTAATTGATTGCCCCTATATGATTAATTTTGTTGATCTCTACTTGTGTATTTCTACCTTCGCTGCATCTTTTACAACAGGCATTTGATTCATGCCAATTATAAGATTAATGAATAATCTTGTTGTTAATATATTAATTAATAATTAATAATGACATTTAATTATTTCAGTTAAATTTAATTACATTTCTATTAAATTGAATGTTAAGTTTAATTTAGTATTTAAATAATAATTAACAATTAATAATATATTAATTAATGTAAGAAATGTCAATAAGAGAATCAAATGGTTAAGACTCTGTGCTTTCACTGCTGGGCCCTAGGCTCGATCCCTGGGTGGGGAATTAAGATCCTGCAAGCTACCTGACTGAAAAACAGAAAAAGAGAGTAAAGAAATGTCAATAAGTTAGAAACTGGCAACCAGCTGTATTTGGCCTTGAAATCTTGGGTCTATTTGGGCCATATATTTATTTTACAATATATGATAGAATTTTACATATTGTAACCCTTTCGCACCCAATAACGCTGAACTCCCAACAGTTTTTAACCTTGGCTATTGGCAAATCAATCAACCAAGGCAGTTAACGCAAAAACATTTTTTAATACATAGTTGGATTTTTAGCAAAATGTCTGCCAAGGAAACTTTTCAGTACAGAAAACAAATATTTTTAGACTATAAATACATATTTATAAGTAGAAGATATATTTTAAAATATAAGGTGAGGGATTCCCTGGCAATTCAGTGGGTAGGACTCGGGGTTTCACTGGCAGGTTCCATTCCTGGTTGTAAAACTAAGATTCCCACAAGCCATGTAGCGTGGCCAAATATACGTATAATTTGAAGCAGTCCCAAAACAAAAAATGTGTTGTTTTTTACGACACATTAAAATGCAACGGCAAAGCTCTGCTTCCTTGCAACTAAAATGTGGCCAGATACCAAAGGCAGCCCACGGCCAGGACACTTCTTTGTCTTTCCTGAAGTCAGCGTCTTCTTGCATATCCTGCTAGAGAAAGTTGGCAAAGAGCGTGTATCTTTCCTAGATATTCTATCCCATTGGCAAGAAATACATGCCATTTTTATAAATTATAACAATCCAAGAATGCCATACTCTTTCTCAATGAACTGCAGAGCAAATTGTACCTTGGGCTGCACAAATTAATCTGAATTACCCAAGGAAAATGTGTCCAGTACAGAGATCTATTGAGATATTATTTATATGCCTGTGTTAATTTTTCTTTGACATTGTGTAATTTGGTTTTGTAACTGGTGAGATAAATAGTAGTTAAGAGAACACTGAATAATTTATAATTCATTTGCTTATTTGATAAGTGGGGGCTGTGCACTCTCTCAGTGCTGGGCTATGCGAGGGCTAAGGATTCTGGCAACTAGGACTCTGGTGTCCTTGCTGGGAGCAAAAGCTCTACAGTCATCTCGTCTGAATACCACCAGTTTCCCCAAAAGTAATTTATAATGATTTCCAGACTTATTTTTCCAAGTGAAATGTCTATTATCTACAGCCTGGGTGTTGGGCTTCCCTGGTGTCTCAGCAGTAAAGAATCCTCTTGCAAGGCAGGAGATGCAGGTTAGATGCCAGGGTGGGGAAGATCCCCTGGAGGAAGGCATGGCCACCCTCTCCAGTATTCTTGCCTGGAGAATCCCATGGACAGAGGAGCCTGGAGGGTTATGGTCCATCGGGTCACAAAGAGTCGGACACAACTGTAGTGACTGAGCACACACATTGGGTGTTAGTTTCCTCCTCCAGACTTTTAGGAGCCAGGCATAATGAAAGAACGTCATGGCTTTGAGGAGCCATACAAATGGCCAGTGGGTACTTGAAAAGGTGCTCAACCTCACTGATCATCGGGGAAATGCAAATCAAAACAACAATGAGCTATCAACTCACACCTGTTCGAAGGGCTTTTATGAAAAGGAGAAGCGTTGGCAAGGATGTACTGCATGAAAGGGACCCATTTTACACTGTTGGTGAGCATGTAAATTGGTGCAGCTACTATGGAAAACAGTATAGAAGTTCCTTAAAAAATTAGAAGTAGACCTACCACAGGATCCAGCAATCCCATTTCCAGGTACATAGCCAAAGGAAATGACATCGGCATTCCAAGTTCACTGCAGCAATAGTCACAAAGCTGAGATATGGAAGTGACCTAAATATCCATCAACAGATGAATGGATTAAAAAATGTAGCGGTTATATTCAATGGAATGTTCTTCAGCCTTAAAAAGAAGGAAATCCTTTTCAGGTCATCTGATGTACTTCACTCTCACTTTCAGCAGTAGTCTGGGTCTAGTCAGGAGAGAGACACAATGCAATAGGTTAAGCAAATTTTAAATACAAAGCATTACTAACTATGAGAAAAAACTTCCTATAAGATATGAGGAAATTCTATATGGTACCTTTGGCTGATGGAGAGAACCCAAGGAAACACAAACTCGGCAGGGGTTCAGACCTCGTTGCAGAAGGTGTGGTCCAGCCCACTGGGCAGCAGAGGTGCTGGCTGGTTTGGCCAGCAGGGAGATGGTCCGGATTGTTTGGCAAACAATAGGTAGGAGTGCCAGCAGCGGGGCAGGCGGTCAGCGGTCAGCGGCGCGGCCCTGCATGGCTCCTGTGCACCGCTCTCTGGACCACATGTAACTGCGTGTATCCCTGCAGGGGCTTTGCCTTCCATGCTGAGAAGGCTCTGGAAAGGTCATCAGGTGCTGCAGAGTTGCAGAGGGATGGCTGGGGCAGGCTCACTAGATGTCCTCTCACTCACAAGGCTGAGACTCAGCCCCTTCCAGCAATTTCTAGAAGGTTCTTCCTCCTGTAATGTGCTTCCATTGCCCTCTGCTAAGGAAGCTTAACACCATGCTCACTTTGAAGGAGAAATGGTTAAAGGAATTCTCCTGTTGGTCACAAGGCAGATATTCCACATTACATTTGGACCTGAGAAGCAATAATTCAATAACCCACATACTTTCCATCTTCAGAGCTTCCTTAGTTTATTCGGTGCTTGGAACTGAATATGTAGAAACATGAAGTATTGGTATCAACTGTGATTCAGGCACTATCAGGGTCATCAGTGCCTCTGGAGCAAGGAAAAGCCTGGCAAAGTGTGACCTCAGGCAGATCACTTCCTCCCATGGGCCTTTCCCCTCATCTTATACTGAGTGGCTGGAGTGGATCTGTGATTTTCAAATACCAGACTCCACTGAGGGGAGAAAAATAAATAGAGCTTTTCACAGTACTAAACTCATGCAATTTAAAAGTTAACTCTTTCAGCCTCTTTTGAAAAGTGTTAAAACTTCCTCTTTCATGAAATTATGGTGATAAATGGCAATTCTTTATGATCCTCGCTTAGCAGAATAAAAGTCTGCAAGCTCAGAATTTTGTTTCTGAAATGTTATTAGCCTGTGGGACCTGAAAGTCTGTTCGCCCTAAGCCTAGATGCTCTCTCAAGCCTTCCCCGCAGTCTTTGCTTCTCATCATCCAACTCTAAAACGGGCAGAATAAAATCTAACAAAGGTGCTTTCTCCAGCAGCACGTGTAATAAATTTGGGCCCATCACAGAATTCATGTGGCCCCTACACAGTGATGACTCGTGAATAAGTAAAGCATTTCATATTTTTAAGATATTTTGTAAACCCCAGGGCAACCACTAAGACATTTTACAAAGAGGATTAACTCCTAAGCCAATAATGGAGATATAATTGAATTGTACAAAATAATCCAAAAGCAGGCAGAAAATCTAGAAAAGGATGGAGAATTTATTTTACATGTGTATCTGGCTTAGCTTAAGGATTGAATCTTAGTGGCTGCAAACACAGCCTGAGTTCTATCAACACACACCTTGAGGGACTTCCCTGGTGGTCCAGTGGTTAAGAATTCACCTGGCAGGGGATGCAGTTTCCATCCCTGGTCGAGGAACCAAGATCCTACATCCCAACTAAGCCTGTGAGCAGCAACTACTAAGCCTGGCAACTAGAGAAAAGGAAAAGCCCTTACTCGGCAACAAAGACCCAGCACAGCCTAAATGATTAATTAAAAATAAAGTGTAAAATGTTTAAACATACACACACGGACTCAGGAGCCATGCTTGAGTTATCTAGATTGCTTTGAAAAGCATTACAGAACCTAAATGAAATATTGATGATGGAGCTTTCTTAAACTCAGAGAATGAGTGCCAGCCTTGCGGCAGGGGTGGGCACATGGTTAGTTGCCAGCACCTGTCTGCCTTCCTGTCTTCAACGGCACACCGTTGCCTGGTGGTAAGCTGGGATGGCTGAAATCGGAGCCCTGGTTAAACCCCCTGACCCAAGGACTAAAGCAGGCAAGTGCTGCCAACACCTTCCTTGGGCTGGTATTAGTGAAATTCCAAGCCGTGTAGTGTTTTTCCTCCCTTTTCTTCCTCCTTCCTAGCAAAGGTGAAACACCCACAGTACATCCACAGTAGAACCTGGCCTTTAGCACAGAGTCTGTGTGACCATGTCAAAAACGTCTTAAGGGTCCAGCCATCTAAGCACTCTCCCTGCTGACACCTCAGTGGCTGTGCATGAGAGGATGGGCTTGGCTGGAAAATGAGTAAGTTCAAAGGCACCTGCGTCCTTCTCGTTATTTATTCTCATCCTGCACCTGCTTTTCCACCTTCAGAAACAGCATCAGGCTGCAGGTATCTCCAGGTAGCATGAGGTCTGAAGCTAGGCTTGAATTATAGATCTTCTCAGGGAAGGCTGCTCAAACGAACACTGGCAATACGTCACCTTCTCTCACCTCTTTCCAACGATAGGAGGAAGCTGAACAATCTCTTTCAGGAGAATTAGAAAATTGAACAATACGGTCTTTCTAGATAATAAGTATGTGGGTGTATGTATATAATCTCCATCCCTGCCCCCTTTCTCTTACTATGCCCCTCCTATGGTGCCTGGCATGTGATATGATTCTTAGAATACAATTCTACAAGCCACCTATAGCAAAAGAGCACACATTGAAAAATATCTTGGAAACAAGAATTTAAAGCGAAATATGAAAGTATACCAGGGACTTCCCTGGTGGTACACATGCAAGTCCGTGTCCAGTGGATAAGAATCCACCTGTCAATGCAGGAGACATGGGCTCGATCCCTGGTCCAGGAAGGTTCTACATGCCTTCTGAAGCCTGCATGTCTCTAGAGCCGGGGGGTCACCATTAATGAGCCCTGTGCTGCAATTACTGAAGCCCGTGTGTTTAGAGCCGCGCTCCACAAGGAAGCCACCTCCATGAGAAACCCAGGCACTCCAGCTAGAGAGTAGCCCCCACTCTCTGCAACTAGAGAAAGCCCACATACAGCAATGGAGACCCAGCACTGCCATAAATAAGTAATACAGCAGTGTATACATGGCAATCTCAGGGAAACATTTACATTAAAAAAAATCTTTTTAAAAGAAAGTGTAGCAAGCCTCAGGGGAAGCCACTGTTGAGTCTATGTATTTAATCAGAACTTTGCCTTTACATACACACATAGTTGTATATTTAACAGTGCTTTTTCACTTTGTTGTAAAGGCTATTCTATTAAAGCAATAATCTTTATTATACAATTATATATACATCCTTCAACATTTTAATAATAGTATTTGCAAAAACAGGAATTACCCCTTTCTTTTTAAAGATTTAGGTTATCTGGCCACATCTCAGAGCTTCACAATTTACACAGTTCTTCCGCATTCAGTGCCCAGTTTAATCCTCAGAACAGCTCTGCAAAGTGCGTTTTATCATCCCCATTTTACAGGTGAGAAAACTGAAGCTCAAAGAGGTTAAGTCATGTGTTTAAGGTTTCACAATCAGTGGCAGGGCAGGGTCATGCAAGTCTGTGTCCAGATCATTTTACATTCCCTCAGCTTTCTCCAGCTGCCTTAGATGAAGATGGGGCCGGAAAGGGAGGCTCCATTACAGTCACCAGCAGGGCAGCAGGAAAAGATATACCCAGAGGTAATTCAGAAGCTTAAGGAACCCAAAGTGCTGAAACAATTATAGTATCATCCATTAATTGAGTCCTCTGCAAAACCATTACTGAGGTTTCAGAGAACAAAAATGACTGATTTTTCTACTTCTCTGATTCCAGTTAGAGGAAGAGCTTAGTCAAAAGACAATCAGAAAGAGGAAGAAAAGAGGGGTGCCAAGTCTCCAGCTAAGAGTCTGCTAAATCACCCGAGCTCGCACATCCATCTTCTTTAACAGTTGATTGGTCTTTTTGTTTAAACCATATTAATACAAAGAAAAAGAATATAATTATGACTTCAACCCACTCATGGATATATTTGTGCTTTAACTGTGCTTATCATTTCAAAAGGAAAACACACATTCTTAACATGCAAAAGCAATATAGTACATTATATTTATATCTGAGCAGAGACAGTAGGTCCTAAATGCTATTGGGCTAAGAAAGCACAGCATTGGGTAAACCCTTAAAAGACGTAAGAACATCTCACGTGACAAACCATGCTCTTATAGGCAACTATTTTTCTTATGCTGACAAGTGTCCAAAACCAATCAGAGGGTCTTTTAACTCCACTGTTGGAGGGATCATGCAACCAGCTGTATCAGAAAGTGAGACTCAGGGCCCTCAAGCCATCTCTGCAGACCTCACCTTCACTTGAATTTGGTCCCTACCTCTACCCTACCCAACCCAAAACCTGATAAGGTCTCTGCTTTTCATTCCCACCACTTTGACACCTATTGATCTGTTAATGAACATTTAAGGCAGAAATTAATCTAGGAAAACATTTCAGTGTACTCTGAGTAATTGTTTTTTAGGATTGACAGGCTTTTTTTCTTTTTAGAGGGGAAGTTTTAATAGAATCGACTTTAAATTATATAACACATGAATTTATCCTTTTAAAAGGGGCTTCCCTGATAGCTCAGTTGGTAAAGAATCCACCTGCAGTGCAGGAGATCCCGGTTTGATTCCTGGGTCGGGAAGGTTCGCTGGAGAAACAACAGGCTACCCACTCCTGCATTCTTGGGCTTCCCTTGTGGTGCAGCTGGTAGAGTCCACCTGCAATGCGGGAAACCTGAGTTGGATCGCTGGGTTGGGAAGATCCCCTGGAGAAGGGAAAGGCTACACACTCCAGTACTCTGGCTTAGAGAACTCCATGGACATCCAAGGGGTCTCAAGGAGTAAGACACAACAGATTTTCACTTTCACTTCCATCCTTTAAAAAACTGGAACAGTCCTTAAACCTGGCACCCCCTCCTCCATCCCCCCTCAACAATCAGACAAAGTAATTTCTTCTAGTGTTCAGTGTTTGCTATTCAGTGTTTAACTTTCTGGAAATCCTCTCCTTTAAAAAAAATAATACATATATGTTAAGCTGTACATCTCTAGCTGAACTTACAAAAATGTGCAAAATGACATCAGGAATCACTATGGAACATCCTCTATAAACAGCCAGGTTGTGGGTCCTGCCTCCTGTGGCATACCATCCACAGCAGACAAACATGATACAGAGCACTTCCACCATCAAAACAGCAATTTGACAAGGAACTGAATGTGACAAAGAATCTTGCTGAACTTTCTCATTTTTCCCTTTTATCACTTCCTCACTTGACTGACTTGTAATAAAAGCCTATCCAAGCAGAATTTGAAGGAAGTGATGAAGGTTGCAAACTCTAGACAGCCAAACCAGCCCTGGGCAAGTAGTGTTCTGGTTGTTGTTTTGGGTGTGTGTTGTGTGTGGGAGATGGGAGTGTGGACAGAGACAAAAGGAAAAATTCTCTTCCGCTTTATCCTAAAGTTGTTACTGCAATGAAACTATACTGTGCCTGTAGGTAGAGTGCCATCTTTAAAAATCATCAGCAACATTTGCGCTTTAGAGGACAGACTTTGCAAACAAGTGACTTGGACTGACTTCTGAGACTTCAGGACACCTTTGTGAGACTGTAATATTGGATCATCAAATTTCTCAAGAGGTATCTGAGGCTTGAGTGTGTGGCACACCATTCTGCCTTGAAGCTTCCAAGACTTTTTTTTTTTGAAAGTTGGTGCCTTGGAGCTTAGAAAGCATTTAACCACATAAAAGTAAAGAAAAAAATGTAATAAATGTTACAGGCAAACACAGCCTTCTAGCCCATAAATTTTGATGAGAGTTAGTCACTGTTTGAAAATACCATTTCTATAAGAAAGTGGATTCTGGATTCCAGTTAGGCAGCAAGCAAGATATTTTTCTTGGCCTGCAAGTCCCAAGCAGGTTCTCCCTCCATCCTTCCAGGCTTGCCTGGATAACACAAAAATGACAAATAACACAAAAACATAAAATTCAGGGAGAAGCTGGTTCAGAGCCCAAAGCAATAGCCAGCCCTTTAGCATGAACTCCTAGGGAGCTGGATTTTAGGGGGGGAGTTGGGATCTATTGGGGGCTCTGGTGGGAAGAGCTCAAAGTGTTTCTGTCATGTTGGCGGGCACACTAGATCAACGGCAGCATTCGGTCAGACTTCATAAAAAAGAACCTAAGAAATACCATGGCAGGCTTAACTGCTTTGGGACAAGTAACATGTAAGGATGCTGAAAACACATCTTGCCCTTGGGTCTTTAATTATTAAAAATAAAAACACAGTGAAATGGATGATATGGAAAGCCATTGCGGTACTTAGTTTCCAAGTAAATGTAACTAAAAGTTGGCTCTTTATTTCAGTGAATCCTAAAATTTCAATAGAACTCTTTTTGCACTGGGTTAAATGGCAGAGACTCCTCTTTCAGATGTAACATCCTACCTCTTCCCCTTTTTTTCTGAAAGGCAATTATGGGTAGATCATCTGACTGGCTAGCAGCACAGCCTTCGGACAATTCAAAAGGCTGAAAATCCCTCAGAAATAGAATATGACTTAAGTGGGTGCTTCTTTTAAAAAATTAGAATCGAGTCTCCTAAATGTAATTTAGGGATTAATAGTGCCTCTCTGCAGGGGCAGAGACATCTAGCCTGGTCACGCTGTTCTCAGCATTAGCCCTGGTCAGCCAGAGGCATCCTGCCAAGTTGCTGGTCCTCTTGAAGAAGTGTGCACTCATCCGACACTCACTGATTGAAGCAGACTTTAGTAAGAAAAACCAGGCCTTCCCTGGTGGCACAGTGGACAAGGATTCACCTGCTAGTGCAGAGGACACAGGTTCCATCCCTGGTCCGGGAAGATTCCACAGGCTGAGAAGCAACTAAGCCCGTGCACCAGAGCTACCGAGCCAGCATACTGCACCTACTAGAGCGGGGCTCTGCAACGAGAGAAGCCACCACGAGATGGCCGTGCACTGCAATGAAGAGTAGACCCTGCCCACTGCAACTAGAGAACGCCCGCGTGCAGCAACAAAGACCCAGTGCAGCCGAAATATAAATTTTTAAAAAAGAAATCATTGAGAAAAAAAGCAGGCTTGGATTTAAGTTCATTGGAATGGTCTTTCATAACTGCAGGTCACACTGACCAGTTAAGAACCATAAGCTATTCTCTTCCCAAAATTCACTCTTTTATATACTCCTTTCTCTTGCAAACACATCTATAAGCCGCTGAAAACAGATTACTAAGTAAGTTAGCAAATCTTCCTCAATCCTATTAATTGTACCTTTAAGGATCCTGATTTCAGGGGATTCTTTCCAATACTGAACTCTTTAAGGAATGTGGCATAATCTGTGTGTACCTAACTATTATGAGAAATGGAAAACAACACACCACGATGTGAAATATCCATTATACAGGTTACCTGTATGAAGCTCATGCCATTTCAATATCCTTTTATTGAACCGATCAGATCTTTATTATTAAATCTAGATAATTTGGGCAAGTAAGTTCCATAGTTTTGTGGAAAATCTGAATTTATTCCTGGCTTGTCAAGTTCAATGAGAAATTTTCACATAGGCAGCCTTTTACAAAAGGCCAGATTTTGCTATCAATAATTTAGACAAAAATTTAAAATACAACGTGGCGTTCAATTAGTTTACTATTGTTCACTGACTTGTAATTAGTAGAATAAAGACAAAAATGGAAAGCAAAAATTCTTATTAATCTGGTTTAAAAAGGAACATTCAAGCAACTTCAGTCTGGTGAAATCTGGAGAATCAGTCTGTTAGCAGTGGTATGTGTAAATAATCACAGATGCCAGTAAACTACAACTTGGTAAACAGGCATTTCCTATTTAATAAGTACAGTATATACATAAAATTCTCTTGAAAAGCTTCATTTTATACAGAAAGATATTTACAAAATGAACAGTGTACTCAAACTAAAGATTATCTGTACAATACACACATATATATATATGAACTTTGGAAGATAAACAAGTTTCATCATTGTCAAAATGGACAGCTATATGCATTTTAAAAAAGAATTTCATTTCAGAAGAAAATACATCTTTAATATACAATTATATTTTTCATTTATTTTCCTGAAAAATTCTATTTGGATTCTCTTTTGATTATCTTCTCTTGTTCAGTCTTGAAAAATGTTCAGGTTTCTAGTGCCACCAACCGGTATTAAACATGAACAATCTTAGTGTCAAAAAAGAAGTCTTTCGTTTTAAAAATAAGATTATTGGAAGACAGACCACTGAATCCAGCATTCATAAGGCAAATTAACCATATGGAATACCATGATTGATAAAAATATTTTCATCAGGGTAACATATACAACATTTACAGTATTAATGGTTTCTAGTGCTTTTTTTCTTCTACTGATAAATCCTCATCTGAAATTATATGTAAAAATCTTTAGAAAATAATATACTGCAAAACAATTTAGAAACAAACACGACACCATGATTAGATTCATCTTTATGAGAATCAAGTGGACATTAATAATTTACTAAAATGGCAAAAATTAAGTGCCATTTTAGGATCACTGGATTTTTTTTCCCCCTTCTTAAAACAATAATTAGACATCAAACTGTGAAAAAAGTTAGGAAATGTGCAGAACTACCACAAAAACAATGATCTGCTCTCAGGGTACCTCAGCAAGGATTCATTTCCCAAAGCGTCATGCCAGAGTGAGACTTCTGGATCACCTACCTGCACAGTGCATTAACCTCCTACTGACAAGGGCTGGCTGTGGGCTGCAGAGACTCAAAGGCTGCCTCCCAGCAGTTTTCACTAGACCATAAGCTCCATGCTGACACGAACTGCCCTGTCTAGCCTGTCTACGGTATAATGCTGACACCCTATATGGTGCCTGGCAATAAAGGGGTTTTCAATAAATCTGTTTATTATATGAATAAATAACATTTGTTGGTAGCCTGACAAAATTTAATTTCAAGATAAATTGCTTTAAATGGTTATGGATAGAAAGTTTAAAAAACAAACTGAAGTTTAAACTCATTCTACTGTTCCCACCCACCATTTTCAATCCTTAGAGCTTAACAGGCTAAAGTCTGAAGTGGTATGAGAAAAAGGCAGTCACAGTAAGTATTCACTTTAAAATTTAAACCTAGTAAGAAGTGACTTACTGTGACTGCCTTTTTCCCATACCACTTCAGACTTTAACCTGTTAAAAGTTAGCCTGTTTTAAAATTAAAACCTAGTAAAGTGCTTATGTATGTATACATACACACAAAAATAATTTCTTCCTCAAAGAAATCAAAATAGTGCTAACAAAAACAGCTTTTGATGTGTTTAATTAATAATAAACAGACAAACCAAAATTTCTCCCAGAAGTCAAGTTTATCATTTATCCACACCATTTTCCTTTCCTGGACACCCCATTCTCCTTTCTATATATTGCCTTCTAAATGCTTAATCAGGATCTGTGGGTCAGTCTAGAGAGAGATCTGATAAATGCACTTTGCTGTACACACTTTTGCTCAGTCATGATCTATATACAAAAGGATATGTGCTAAGTGCTAAGTCGCTTCAGTCGTGTCCGACTCTGTGCGACCCCAGAGACGGCAGCCCACCAGGCTCCCCCATCCCTGGGATTCTCCAGGCAAGAACACTGGAGTGGGTTGCCATTGCCTTCTCCACAAAAGGATATAGTAGAAACTAAAGAACAAAAGGAAAATAAAGCATTTTCTTCAAATTTTTCACAGTTCCTTACATTTATGGGAGGAGTAATAAGAAGTCAATATATGGTTTATAATTGCATTCTTCTCAAACTGTTTAAACACTAAACGTCTTTAAATGAATGCTGGAACAAATGTTAATATTGGAATGTTTCATTTTCATATGGAATATATGTATACAAAAATGTGTGTGTATGTACATATATATTTTTAAAGTGTACAGACATAGAATACTGTAGATCTGACCACTATTTGGTCTCCATTAACATATTTTGTGTCTTGGAAGGAAAAAAACAAATACTGTAGTGTATGAACCTGTATCACATAAGAAGCTGTAAAAATTTAGTTACATTGACTTAATAGTCTTTGGAGCATCAATACTATTATCAAAAACAACTAGGAAAATAATTCAGATGTGATTGCACTTACCCTCATTTCTTTATTTGATAAATTATTACTGGTAAAAAGACACATTATGGTAAGACTAAAACTTACAGCTATTTTAAATATAAAGTGTTTCTGAACTTATATTTCCATTTTGAAGTGAAAAGATTTTGTTTTTGGATGAAACCTATTAACTCAATATAGAGAAAAAATAAGACGCTACAATGAATCATCTAACCTTTAGTAAATGATCTTTTTACACAATGGTAAGTCAATTAAAAAATAAAAGTTAAAATACATTAAAGGGACATTGCCATCAAAAGCCCAGCCCAACTGGTAATCCATCACCTCAATGCTTACTTCTCTTGAGAGGAAAAGAAGGATGCAAAAATTCAAAAAAAAAATGAAGTTTGTTTCAACATCTGTGTATATGCCAAGGTATCATTACAGAAATGATCTGAATATAACGAAATGTAGAAAATCACAGTGAGAAATTACAAGAGACGAGAAAAAGGTTCAGTGACAGAAATACTGATACTGTGACCAGCAACACTTGAGTGCATATCTTAAATAAATCTTGTAAAAATCCAACAGGATACATAAATTTGGCTCTAAAACTCCTTTGGTTACAAGGATGTAATTATTTACCGAAACACAGCACATTTAGGGGCTGTAAGATCACGGCACTATAACATATAATTAAACTAACAGTAAAGAATGGTGCACAGATAAAATGGTTAACAGTGCCCTATGCTGGATTCTCTTGGGAACTGGTTCTTCTAAGTATCTTATATTTATCTTTATACTTGATGTCAGTAAAACTAAACTATTTCTGTTTCAAAGAATTCATTACTCATCTCTTGGTTCTAATGACTAATTCACTTCACATTTTAAAATACAGCTGAAGTCCACAGGAATTTTCTAAATTAGCAAATTATTTCAAATCATAGTTTATGTAACTAGAGATTTTAAAAAATGTAACAATTAACTCAATTCAAATCTGAAAACAATGCTCCTAGTACAAATAAGGAAACCTGAAAGCAGCATAGAGTGCGGGTACCTGCTAGTTACCAAGAGCAGCTTTCCTATCCGCTTCCGTGAAGACCAAAGCCTTTAAGAATTCACTGGCGTCCCTCACACACAAGCAAACGCTGTATCAGAATGTCAAAACAAAAGCTTTTTTCATTTCTTTAGTTTTATTCATGTTGGAGAAATAGCATATTACTGAATGATTTTAACACCTGTCCTTTCATGCATAATTTTAGAAAGTGAAATCATTTTTGACATTATATATTTTAAAGGGAAGAAATACGGAGAAGGGGTTTTCAAAAGCCCTTGTTGTAATGTTCAGCACTTCATATGACTATCCGCGAACTAAATTCAGTTGTTCAGATTCAAAGACAGGCTGTCACTGTACAAGAACAAGTTTCATCAGAGCTTACATTCTTAGAGTATACACAGCAATGCATTTGTATTGTGAAAAGGTACTTTTTTATACAGATGGAGCAGAACAACCTTTTTCCTGGCTGACACTCAAAGGGAGGAGCCTCCAGCAGCGCTGGGCAGCGGCGCCTGCTCCTTGTGCGGCTTTCGTCTGTTCGCTGAGGAAGAGCTTGGTGTTAGGTTTTCTTTGTCCTCTGTTCTAGTTCATGCTGGTGTTTAATAAGACGTTCTATTTCTGTTCCAAGTGTTTGCAGATTTTCCTTTAACAGTTGGAAAAAGAGGGAAAAGGAAACAGAACTACTAAGTGTAATAAGTAAAAAGATTCGATTTGAACTATTTTTCCCTAAATTTTGAACTAAACAGTGATAAACAGTCGTATCTGCCATGTGAGATAAACTTTGCACATACATGTTTTCAGTGCAGCAATCCTGTATACTTCAGAATCATACTTAATCTTTTTACTAAAGCTATAGCAAATTTTAGTGCATAAAAGTATGATCAGATTAAAACAAATTTTTTTTTAACCCATTACTAACCATTAACGCCCAAACAGCACAAAAAGAATAGCTGGGTCAGATAACAGCTGCAAAAAATAAAATATAGCTGGAAAATACATTAGAAAATAAATACCTCAATCTTAATGCCTCAGTAATCAATTGTAACTATTGTAATATACATCAAAGACTTTCCATTGCAAAGTAAATGACTCATCTTAGGGAGTCTATCCAATAGCTATACTAATTTTTTTTTTTTTGCTATTTCTTTCTTGTTAATTTTAAAAATTACATTTTTCAAAAAGAGAAAAACATAAAATTTCATCTATGGAAACAATGGCTACCCTTCCTTACAGAAACAGTCCATCCATGTGTTAGACTGAATAAGAGAGGTACTATTTCTGCCATGTTTCTTGGGTGTTAAGTGAATGAGAAATACAAATACCTTCAAAGTAATATTTTTCAGCAATGTATCCTCCAAAACAGCCTGTAGTTTCCGGTTGATCTCCAAAGAGAGTTCCAATGTTAATCCAGTATCGGCAGGATGGGAGGTGTACAAAGACGCCATGATGCCACCCCGCCTACTTAAATGCACTTTGTTAAAATCAGATGCCTCTGAAGAAAGTGTGCCTGATTCTTCTCGTAAAATGTAACTCTGAATTATTCTGTAAAATAAAACACTATGACAATTACGTCCCTGCAGAATATAAACACTGCAATTTTCAAGAGTGAACTAATCATATGTGTAAAGATGATGCATAAAATAATTACATATTAGGTTAATAACAGAACTATATTAGAACATAGGGGCTTCTCAGGTGGCGCGAGTGGTAAAGAACCAGCCTGACAGTGAGACATATAAAACTCGGGTTCAATCCCTGGGTTGGGAAGACCCTCTGGAGAAGAGCATGGCAACTCACTCCAGTGTTCTTGCCTAGAGAATCCTGTGGGCAGAGGAGCCTGGCAGGCTACATACAGTCTATAGGGTCACAAAGAGTCAGACATGACCGAAGCAACTCAGCAAGTATTATAAAATAAGGGAATTTTTCTTCTTCAGATGGCTTCTCAAATGATTCCATTTTTGTTAAAACATGGTTTTAGATTTAAGATTTAAGGTATTTATATCTTAAACATGTTTAAGATATAAACATGGCTCTATTTTTTCCTTATGTAAATCAAAATATGTGAACAATTTATTGTTCCAGTTTCAGTTAATATTTTCTATTTTCTTGTCACTAAACTTAAAACTTGTATTGTTCTCTTCTTCTTTTAAAAGTCATGAGCCGGGATGTCCCTGGTGGTCCAGTGGCTAAGATTCAATGCTCCCAACGTAGGGGGCACAGGTTCAATCCCTGGTAGAGGAACTAGATTCCACATGCTGCAACAGAGACCCAGCACAGACAAACATAGAGAAATACAAATAAATGTGTGGGAAAAAAAGAATGGCTTTGGTAACTTAAAAAAAATTTTTTTAAATAAAAGTCATGGGCAAATTTTTCCCTATATCTATAATACCTCACTGTGTCCTGCTCAACAGGAATGATAATCCACAACCCCGTTACCTCTTAGAACCACCATCTTGAAAATAAGAAGCTAAGCAGAGCACAATCTGTTTTTAAGTTCAAAGTTATTCTAGTAAAAAAAATCAACACCTACAGAACTCTCTATCACCTTAAAGGAAAAACCTATGCTTTCTTTCATTTCTGTATTCCCAAAACCTAGAACAAAAATACTTGACTCATAAGATTGAGAACTATATGATCATAGTTTAAAAATATTTTTTTGAAAGAAAGGCTCTTGATAGAATTAATTTTGAACTCAGTAACTTTATCGTATGAATAATGGTATTTTGAACACAGATCCCAGTACCATAATAACGCACACTCTGGGACTTCCCCGGTGGTTCAGTGGTTAAGAATCCACCTGCCAATTGTAGAGGACCTAGGTTCAATCCCTGGTCTGGGAGGATTTCACAGGCCAAGGGGCAACCAAGTCCGTGAGCCACAACTATGAAGCCTGCGCGCCCTAGAGCCTGTGGTTGCAACAAGAGAAGCCTCCACAGTGAGGAGCCCAAGTGCCACAACCAGAGTAACCACGCTCACCACAACTAGAGAGCTGGCACACGGCCACGGGAGCCCAGCACAGCCATAACAAACGAACAGAAATGAAAAACAATACATACTTTGTTTTTTTCCTAATTTCTTCCACCAGCTGTTTGATGTGGTCCTCCATAAATTCTATCTTCTCATTTTTCCGGGCATGTGCCTTCTGCAGCCTTACTATCCTCTCAATCAGCATGGCCTTGTCTACTTCTGGGAAGTTATCTACAGCTACTGACGACCCAGTATTTTCTGGAGATCGATCTTCTGCACTGCTTCGAGCATTGAGGGACCCTTAACACCAAAAAACAACAAAAAAAATTAACTTATTGTACTTAGTCTGGAGTCAACTCTAATTTCAGGCATTATTTCTTCTATCATTTTCAAATATTCAATCTAACAGAGCTGGGCACAGAACTCAAGTCATATCTGACCATATCTGCCCTGAGTTCTTGTTTTTGAATAGACCGATGATAGAAAAAAGGGTCTAGTATGTTTCTAAAAAACAGAAACAGGAAGTGGCAATAGAGAAATGAGAAACTCAAGACCCAAAATTAAACGGAGACACACAGAAAGAGAAAAAAGTCACAAGACAGAATAGAACCAGTAGGTTAAGCTCTGGAGCTAGTCCTCCTAGTAGCTTTGTGACTTTGGACTCTATCACAGTCACATCATTTAAAACTGGGAACCATAATATGATCTGCCTCATTGGACTGCTATCCTCATTTAAATGAGTTAATACATCATACAGTAAGCAATAAGTAAATGGTAGCTATTTCTTTTTACCAATATCCGTTGAGAAGAATTTCTAATCTCTTTTAATACTACAAAGACATATTTTTTTCCAATCTCATTTTATAGATTTAAGTAATATTATCTTATCCAAGGTTATACACTAGTAAATGGTAGAGCTGGGATCTAAATACCTATGTGTAATCTCAAACCCATGTTCTTTCTACTATACAATTTTTCCACTATTATAAGAGTTAATGATGTTTTTCCCCTACTGTGCAACTCCTAGGAGGCAGTGAAAATGTCGTGGCATGAAGCTTCTAGAGTTTGAGTTCTGTCACTATGGATTTGGGGAAAGTCAGGACTGAGTCTTCAACACCACAGTTCAAAACTATCAATTCTTCGGCGTTCAGCTTTCTTTATAGTCTAACTCTCACATTCATGCATGACGGAAAAACCATACTTTGACTAGACAGACCTTTGTTGGCAAAGTAATGTCTCTGTTTTCTAATATGCTGTCTAAGGTGATCATCAGCTCTTCTTCCAAGGAGCAAATGTCTTTTAATTTCATGGCTGCAGTCAACCAGTCCATCCTAAAGGAAATCAGTCCTGAAAATTCACTGGAAGGACTGATGCTGAAGCTGAAACTCCAATACTTTGGCCACCTGATGCAAAGAACTGAGTCACTGGAAAAGACCCTGATGCTGGGAAAGAGTGAAGGTGGGAGCAGAAGGGGACGACAGAGGATGAGATGGTTGGATGGCATCACCGACTCAATGGACAAGTTTGAGTAAATTCCGGGAGTTAGTGATGGACAGGGAGGCCTGGCGTGCTGCAGTCCATGGGAACGCAAAGAGTTGGACACAACTGAGTGACTGAACTGAACTGATGGAACCACTCTGAATTTTAAGTTTCCCCATTTATAAAATGGGAATTACAACACTTGACTCACATGACTATTCTGTGAGTAGATGGTATGTTTAAAGCATTCAGCATGGTTCCTGGCATTCCAAATATGATAAATATGCTGATATTTTGCTAATTATCATTTTCACAATGCTATCAATCACTTTTATAGACTATTAATTTTTGCTTTAAACTAGAGGCATATTTTGGAAAAAGAAATGGCAACCCACACCAGTATTCTTGCCTCAAGAATTCCATAGACAGAGGAGCCTGGAGGGGCTGCAGTCCACGGGGTCGCAGATAGAGTTGGACATGACTGAGCGACTCAACAACAAGAGGCATATTTACCATGAAAAAGCAAAAAGATCCAGAAATACACACATACACGTATAATCTGAAATATAATGATGACCCCATCTCATTAGGTCTCAGGTGTTAAAAGCAATATAAAATTAAAAGAAAATGGAAGACGTGCTATACCATATCTTTCTATAGAGATGGATACAAATCTGAACTGAAAAATGGAAGAAGAAATTGTTGCACAGAATGAAAAAGCAGGTAAGGAAAAGGAGGTAAGGAGACAGATGGTATAGAACCCCATGACAAACTTAAAATCCTGTGTAATGATTAGAACTTAAATGTTAGCTCCCAATCCTGGGAGCTAATATACACCCATGGTGGATTCATGTCAATGTATGGCAAAACCAATACGGTATTGTAAAGTAAAAATAAAATTTTAAAAAATAAATAAATAAACAAACTGTAAGGAAATAAAAAAAAAAGAAGAAGAACTTAAATGTTTTAACTGGAAATATTTTTTACAATGTAATTGTCTATAACCACTGTTTTTCATAATTCAAAATGACAGAAAAACATATCGATACCTTGTAAAACAAAAAAAATGCTATTTCTTTTGATAATCAACCACTGAAAAACAACTCTAAAAGCATTAGTTTTTACCTGATGAACTAGAACGACTTCCCATGCTGCTGACTTCTTTATCACAGCTTCCATTCTCAACCTGATCTAACTTTCTTCGTGCTACAGGAAAAGAAATGGATTACTTGTAACAACAATCATGACCACCTGCCCTCATTATCTCTGATTTTAACTGCCAAAATCACTTAGGCCAAAATGGCATAAGTGACAAAAGAAATTTCTTGAATACATACTTTCAACAGGAGGTCTTTAGGGTCATTCACATAAAGTGACATCTAGAAACGCACAGATCAAATACAAAATACATGGAATGTGATAACAACTGATACTGACATCATTTAGGCACACTGAATCTATTTCTGGAGTCCTGAAAGATCTGAAACAACTCCACAGTACCAGAAAATCCCCCTAAATTTCCCTTCAATTACATCTATGAAAACTAAATTCTTCTGGCAAGTATCTGAATATATTTCTATTAAGTAAATGCTAAGTCTCTTTTACCATATTACTGTATGTCACCCTATTTTAATACAAATAAAACAGTGGGGAGTAGCAGAGAACAGGACATCAGACTATCTCTTATTCAGCTGCGTATCCAATCACATAGCAGACTCCAAACACTGTATAAATTTTTAAATGACAGAAATTTGAGTTCCAGTTCTAGCTGTCAATCGTTGTGTTCTGGAAATTTATAACTTTTCTGGACTCAGTTTCCCCTAAAATTAAGGGTTAGGATTCAACGATCTCTAAGTTAGAGGTCATCAAGGTGGGTGCAGGTACCCTAGATGTTATATATAACAATTCATAGACCAGTGTAGGCAGAAGATACTAGCACTCTACTTGTATTTAATCTGATCGTCTTAAATTTATATTTTTCATGTTTTTCTAACGTGCATAAAATACAGTAATACATGTTTACAATTTACAAATTGGAGAACAAATACTTAAACACTTTTCATTGACAGTATCATGTGATTGCTGTCCTGGAAAGGCACTTTCCCCATTCTTATATTCTGTGATTCTGTGAATAAAAGTATTTTGGCATAGAACATGCTTTAAACTATTTATGAAACAACAAGGTCAGTCATTTGGTTTATGAACATTAAAAAGAACCTACAGCTCTACCCAATGTGGGAGAAACTAATGTAAAACATATTTTTTCTATAAATCCTTCAACAAAAAGAAACAAGAACATTTAAGGTCTAAATGCAGAAGAACTGTATACCTTGCTGAAGTTGTTTGGTAAGATCCTTGACACTAGAGGCATGTTTACGTCTTTGAGTCACTAATTCATCTTTTAATTCTTCAACCTGGGTACTCAATGCTTTAACTTCAGTTTGTCTACAAGTGAGTTCAGCTTGCAGAGCCTGGACTTCCTCTTTTCGCAGTTCTTCTTCTTTTAACAATCTATTTTCCTAAATATTAAAATAAGATAAAAATACCAATTTTTGATATGTTTTAATTATTGCTCAGAGTTTAAAACCTTAAAAATACAAGGTCTTTGGTACTAAATTCTTCTATCATCACTCCTTACCAGGTTGTTTATTGTGTTCCTCAAATTTCTTATGCAGTAAAGTGGGGTGGGGGGAGAAGGGGAGGAGTGATATATTAATGCATCTGACACCCCACACAAGCAAAACTACATGCGATACAGGTTTCTGTAGTTTTGGACTAAAGTCTTAAATTATTTTTAGGAGTAACTTAAGACCCCCTCACAACTTGGAAATATTAAAACCACTTTTAAGCTATAAAAATACAGAAATTTAAAGTCCTATTAAGAAATACATGGTAATTCCAGTTAGGAATGACAAAAATCCTGGTTTTCTTACTTTCAAAAGTGAAATACTTCTTCATAACAATGTTAGGGAGAAATTTTATTACAAAACACGTAAGTTGAAAGGAAAAACTGACATTTCTTATACCATTTGAAATTATCAGAAAGCCCGTGCCCGTCCCACCAAAAAGAGCTTAATCATCCACCATTAGGTTTACATCTTTGCTGCTGCGGCTGCTAAGTCGCTTCAGTCGTATCCGACTCTGTGCGACCCCATAGATAGCAGCCCACCAGGTTCCCCCATCCCTGGGATTCTCCAGGCAAGAACACTGGAGTGGGTTGCCACTTCCTTCTCCAATGCATGAAAGTGAAACTTAATTTGCGCTTCTTGCTGTGTTGCCTTAAAAGTTGAATGTACACTAATACTTACCAAATTCATATTTGTCTGCTTCATGTGTTCACACTGGCTTTGTAACTGACTTTCACTACAGGAAAGTTTATCAAACTGTGACTGCAAAGAATTGGATTCAGATTGAAGCTGTGCATTCTTACTAGTGAGCTTTTCTGTAAACAGCAGTAGCTCAGATTCTCTTTTCCTACTGCCTTCGATGTCTTTTTGTAGGTCATTAATCAAAGAATTAAGACTTTCCACTTCTTCCTTCAAATTTTCAATTTCTTGTTTACCTCTAAAAAACAAAGTTTATATTTAAGAAAAAAATTAACTATTAAAGGACATTAAGGGTTTGAGAATTTTCATTGGCTGAAATGCTTTATAAGGAAAGGTACTTTTATTCATTCATTCAAATACTTATTCGGATCACTACGAACGCCTAATATATGCTAGGAACTAAGAGCTCACTAAGAGCTATAAGCAAGACTGATTTAACTCCTGCTTTCAAAGAGCTTTTAATCAAGCACTGGTAAAAAACATTTCTGTTGATGAAAACACAGAGTGTAAGTGATTAAAATAATACTTAAAGGGTTAGCAAACTTTTCCGATAGAAGACCCAGAGAGTAAACAACATAGGTTTCTGGGGCACATGGCCTTTGTTGCAACTGTTTTAACTAAGCCACCGTAGTGTGAAAGCGGCCACACAATACATAAAGGAATGAGAGTGGCTGTGTACCCAAAAAAAGTTTCTCTACAAAAAGAGGGAGTGAGCTGGAATTGCCTTGTGGGCCACAGAGTGCAAATTCCTGAGTAAGAGCAGAAGTAGGAGTGAGCAGGAGAAGACAACACATTCCAGGCAGAGGAAACAGGATGTGCAAAGCTAGGAAGGGAATGAGAGAATGACGTCTTGTTGATACTAACAGATATTCAATACTGATGAGGATAAAGACTGTACTATATCCTAGCACTTACACAGGGCTCCACAACTAGGAGACAATTAATCAATGTTTGTTAACCAACTACTGCTGAAACACGGAATGAAAAAGGAGAACGCAGAGAAGGAGAAGCAATGTTACTAACAATCATCCAAGCCATGTTAAGGCATCTGAACTCACTAGGCAATCCTTGAGGCAATGGGAAATCATTCAAAGGTCTGAGACTTCCTTTTTAAAAAAGATCATGTTAACTGCACTGTAGTAAACTGACTAAAAGGAAAGTAAGCAAACAACAGTAACAGTTTAGAAGCCGTGGCAGTTTTCTAGATGAGAGCTGATAATGGCTTAGATGGTGGTAGTAGCAATGGGAATATAAAAAGTAAATGGACTTGAAAGATATTAACGAGTTAGCATCAAAAATATTGTGTGACTGGTGACGTGTGAGGGAAAGGATAGAAGAGCCAAGGGTAACCCCCAGGTTTCTGGATTGGAAAATCGTTTGGATGTCACACTCATCACTCATCTCAGCAACATCAGAGAAACGTATTTGCAGGCAAGACAGATGAACCAATTTTGGACAGGTTAAAAAGTCTGAGGTGTCTTTGATACTTGCATGTCTAGAGCTTAGCAAAAAGGGTTAAAGACAATAACTTGAAGGTTCTGCAACACATTACAGGAAGAGTTAGGATCACCCAGGGGTATAATAAAATAAGAATAAAAGACAGCTTTATGACAGAAAGAGAGGGCTGCCAAGGTGACCAAAAAAGACTGGTCAGAAAGTTGGGGAGGAACACCAGGAGAGCACAACGAAATTCACTTGGCTTCAGCCAAAGGAATGAATGGAGCACGTCAAGAAAGGAAAGGGGCTTAGTGTGTCCATACTGAACACTCAAGCATGGCTTAATCTGGGAAGCATCTACTATATTTAAGGATGTATTAGCAGTTTGTAATGGTACATTGGGGAAGCTTGAAGAAAATGGAGAGAAATAGAAGAGCAAAGGATGCAAAGAAATCGAGGAGGGCTACAGATGATTCTATAAAGACGTGGCTGTGAAGAAAAGGAGAAGGGCGATCATAGCATTTCTGAAGTTTTTAAGATGGAGTAACATCTAAATGTAGACAGAAGAAAAGAGGGAGACAGTGAAAAGAGGGAGGTAAGAGATAAAGGAAAAAAGAAGGAATGATCAAGGAAGACCCTGAGAAGGCAGAAGAGCATGGGATCCACAGTAGAAGTAGAGACCACAATCTGATGCAGAAATAGGAACATTTCTTGCACAAAAACAGAAGGAAAAGAAAAATGACTGCAGACGCAGGCAGGCTCATAGGACTGACAGCAAGAGGCGGAGAGAAGCGTCACCTGACAGCTCCTTTTTCCTGCCAAGAGTAAAGAGCAAGGAGAGAAAGGAGATCACCGTGAAAGCAGGATGGTTTGGAACAGATGCTAAGAAGATAGGGGAGAAGTGTCTAAGGACATATGGTAGGCCTGGCGGTGCAGCAGTAGTCCCAGCTGAGGTTGCTAACCATGAATTTATAGCAGCAGCATCTGGATGATGGTGAAGATCTCTTCAGCTACACTCAGCAGCCTGGGTGTTGGTAGGGTATAAAAAAGAAGATATTTGGATCCAGTCTGAATCCAGGCTTTGTCAGGTAAAGTCCTAAGTAGAACTCAGCTAACTGGTGTTATAAGAAGACAAGGAATAATGTTACCTCCTGATCGCAAGCTACATATATGCAAAGATACAAACAGAGATACAAATCTACCTTTTAGAAGAAACACTACTGTGTATAAGTAACAGAATTTGAAAGCTAAGGAATGGATTAAAAAAAAAAACCCATAATCCATTCTGTCTTATAAATAATTACTGCCAATGTTTACATAAGAATATAAACTTTGATTTTTAGAAGCTGTGTTGGGAACCTCAAAAATAACCCAAAACAGTTCAAATGAAGATAGGGATTAAAAAAATTTTTTTTGTGCCTAGTAAAATATAAGATTATTCTTATTTAATGCAATGACTGCATTTAAAAACAGCAACTTAGGTAGAATCAAAAAGCCTGCTGATTAGCACAAACAGAAGTTGCTCATTTTATACCTTTGATGCTGCTCCTGTATCTGATCTGCAATTTTCACTTTGTCCAACAAATTCTGAATTTCAGCTTTTTGGCGATTAATAATCTCTTTATATTTTGATAATTCATCTTCTGTCCTCAATCGTTCATCTTCTAGACATTTTACCTATCAAATAATCATAAGCAAGTTAAACTACAAAATGGTATTTTCTTGTGCCTTATTAGCTATTTCAGATAGTGGTTATATTTTAATAATCTAAGCTGAAATGTGAAGCAGTATTAATTAACATGGAGAAAATACAGCAAGAAGTTAATACTCCTGTGTTTCAGTCTCAGATTTCTCATGATTTAATCATGGCAGTTTTAGTATGCCACTTCATTTTTGCTGCACCTCCATTTTCTCCTCTGAAAAGGATATACCTTCCCTAGATGGGAAACAGTGGAAACAGTGACAGAATTTATTTTGGGGGGCTCCAAAATCACTGCAGATGGTGACTGCAGCCATGAAATTAAAAGACGCTTACTCCTTGGAAGGAAAGTTATGACCAACCTAGATAGCATATTCAAAAGCAGAGACATTACTTTGCCAACAAAGGTACGTCTAGTCAAGGCTGTGGTTTTTCCAGTGGTCACGTATGGATGTGACAGTTGGACTGTGAAGAAGGCTGAGCGCCAAAGAATTGATGTTTTTGAACTGTGGTGTTGGAGAAGACTCTTGAGAGTCCCTTGGACTGCAAGGAGATCCAACCAGTCCATTCTAAGGGAGATCAGTCCTGGGTGTTCTTTGGAAGGACTGATGCTGAAGCTGAAATTCCAGTACTTTGGCCACCTCATGCGAAGAGTTGACTCACTGGAAAAGACTCTGATGCTGGGAGGGATTGGAGGTGGGAGGAGAAGGGGATAACAGAGGATGAGATGGCTGGATGGCATCGCTGACTCGATGGATATGAATTTGATTGAACTCCGGGAGCTGGTGATGGACAAGGAGGACTGGCGTGTTGTGATTCACGGGCTCGCAAAGAGTCGGACACGACTGAGTGGCTGAACTGAACTGAACCTACCTCAAAGTACTGGCATAAAGAAAAAATAGAAGGGCATGTGAAAGACACTTTAAAAATTAAGTGATCATAAATTCAAGATGGTTACCTAGAAGCTTATTTCTAAGTAAACGAAAGATACACAATGATAACATATTTGACACTTACATTAAAAGGGATACTATTCTTATAAGGACCATAAACACTAGAAAAGATTTAGGAGACTGCTAAAAGTTAAACCTGTATACAAGACTATTAAATATATTCAAGAGAAATGTACAGTCTTTCTATTATTTTCTGACACAGTTCTAAAGCCCATGTATCTTCCCAATTAATTTGCTAGTAAGACTGTCTTTAGATCAGAGGTCCAAGGATAAGTTACAGATAGAGCAAATGTGCTGTGGAACAGGAATGTTTGGCAAACACTTTAAAGGGACTGAAATGGAAGACATTTTTATTTCTCTAAGAGTCAATTTTGTTGCTAGGGACTTGACATGCTACTTTTTGATTTTAGATTATTTCCATATAAATATCCTTCCCCCAATATTTAAAAATCAGAATGAGTACTAAATTAAAGCTGTTTGCCCGTCCTCTGGAGTCACGACTGAAGGCTGAATTACCTTCGTTCTCAGTGTCCTTAGCTCATCCATGCCCTCCTTGAAGGTCCTCTTCAGGTCTTCTAGTTCCTTTATTTTGGCATGATGCATCTTTATAAAAGTTCAAAGAAACCACAGATCACTATATGCGAAAACAGATCCAACGCTAACTGCCTGCTCCTTCTAAAAGACCTTAAAAGGAGATGGCAATAAGCACTTGCTTCTCTCCTTCAATATTACACCACCTAAGGGAGACAAATGCAGAGCTACTCACTTCCAGCTGGTCAGATTTCTCCTGCATTTGTTTTTCAAGTTCTCCTTTTGTGACTCTAAGCTTGGCATCAAGCTCATTTGATTTAATTTCTTCTGACTCCTAAGGGAAAAGAAATGACAAAAGTATGGCAAGTTTTTAAAGTTTTATGCTTTGAAATGTGAAGACAGCTTTTGCAATTAAGTTTACTAATCATAAAATACATAGCTCATGCATCTAAAATTGATGACTGCATTAAAAAGTTTAAATATATCAATTTTGTACCAACAGAAGTGCATATTTAATATGTATATTACACAGAGTGGGCTTTTTTCCCCTAAGTTATACATTTCCTTGTACTCACCTTTCTTCTAAAGTTTTATAGTGTTTTTATTTGTCCAAAAACTTTTCTAATAAGATTTCTATTTAAGCTGCAAGTATTTTAACATAGGAAATAGCCTGCATTTAATTTGGCTGCCCTAGAAAATCTACTCCACACTTCAAATACTACAGACACAAAAATTTATGAAACAAGAGTATTAATATTTGCTAAAACTTGTTATAACTTGTTATAAATAAATCTATTCAAAACTTTAGCATACCTGATATGTTTTTATCATATCTTGACAATTTTTCCTAATCTGATCTGCTTCTTCCTTTGCTTGAGTTAATTTTGTTGTTGTTTCTTTGAGTTTATCTTTGGTTTCCTGCATTGACAAAAAGATAGTGTGAGATGACAGAAAATATATATTGGTCTCTGCCCCCAATTCCTGACAGAACTCCTGAAATCCCTCACAGCCTGGGCCCGGGCCTGGCCTCTGAAGTGGCAGATTGGGGAGGTTTTGTGGGACTTACACTCTCTCTGGATGGACAATGTCAAAGTGAGTTCAACTGTAGGTCACTCGGCTGGTGTCACACACAACTGCTAAGGGAAAAGCCTCCACACACTGGTGACCTGAGTCAGCAGTGAAGGGTTTTCTGTAAAAGTAAAGGGGACACACAAGAAGAAACCCACAGGAGGGGAGAACTGGATTTTTCCCTTTGCTGGAGGAAAACTGTTGTTTTTTTTTTTAATTTACAAACAGCAACAAGGCTGGCACAGTGATGTGATGAATGGTGAGAACCACGGCCAGCGAGTAGAGAAAGTTCTTGTCTCAGCACTGCCACTGGAGTCAGAAACGATTCAGTAATAACACTTTGCGCTTCTGACAAAAAACTAATGTGGCCTGCACAGTTGATTGATCAACTCATTAAATAAAGTAAACTGTGATAGTTTTCAGCAAATCACTAGAAGTTACTAACCTGAAAGGCAAAAATGCCAAATGTTTAAGCAGTTCTTTGTAGACCCACATAAAAGACGATTCTTTGTTTTATGGCCAAGGTATCTATTCAGAACTTTTTTTTACAGATTCATGCTGCAATTTGGTTTATCTTCCTAACCACTCTATTAAAATAGCCATTCTGATGGTTTGCATGGAAGACTTTCTCATCAGATCCAACTGCTTTTTCTAATTTCTTATTCCTGACTTACCTATTCCAGTTCTGATCACTCCTGACTCTTTCAATAGCCTTCCTCTGTCTATAAGGCAGTATATTTCTCTTCTTTCCCCCCCACTCCTTGCCTTCTCTGTCTTCTTAACTCACTAGACTTCCTGTGGTGATTGTCCCAGTACAGCCCTACCCTTCAGCTTCAACGTTCTCCACCAGGGTACCCGTCCAGCACCATAACTTGGGCTGCCACGTGGATTTCAAATGAAACTTTAGGTACCATCTTCTCCCAGTAGGTTCCCTTTAGAAAGGGACAGACGCTGCTATTCTGCCTTCCCACAGATAGAATTCAGGGAACCCCGACACCGTAACAAATGGTACTTTCTACTGTAGCTTATTACAGGCTTCCCTACTGAGAAGACAGCTGCTGGGTAACAGCTAGCTCAGTATTCACATACGAACTGTTCATGTAATAAATACTGAATTAATGAAGGAATACCTAACATGAATCTTCTGTTCTAGTCAGGCTGGTTTTCCCAAACACCAAATCTCCCTTTTCTCCTTATCTTGTTGTCCCTCACGTGGAATGCCTTTCCCTTCATCTCCTGATACAAATTCCATCCACACTTCAGATAACACTTCTTATATGTCACTTTGTTTTTTGATAAATTTACTACACAATTCAGTGTCTAGTTACATACTTTCAGTTGCAGGTCTTTTAATAATCATTTGGCTTACATTAAAACAGTGAATTTTAAAATATAAATATTTAAAGACTTTTTCAAATAATGTTTTTTAAAATATGAGAATATTAGCTCAACAAGAAGAGGGAGAGATAAAGGAACTTTATCTGTACCCCCCCCCCCACTTCTATATCATCAATAACTAAAACAGAGCTTGACACATAGAGGCACTCACTCCAACCATTCAGAACATAGCAGTTGAGACATTCTAATATGTCAAATACAATTTTAAACGGTTTGTAGCCCTGTGTGAACCCTAAGGATTCTTGCCTATTCCTCTGGCAGTTCTTCCACTGCCCATATATCAACAGTTTCCTAACACTCATTTGCTGATCAGCAATTAGCTCAGAAACCCACTATTCTCTAACCTTTGACCATTGTCAACACAGACACCCAAGACAGGTCATGGTGGTGAGTCCTGACAAAAAGTGGTCCACGGGAGAAGGGAATGGCAAACCACTTCAGTATTCTTGCCTTGAGAACCCCATGAACAGTATGAAAAGGCAAAAAGACAGGACACTGAAAGATGAACTCCCCAGGTCAGTAGGTTCCCAATATGTTACTGGAGATCAGTGGAGAAATAACTCCAGAAAGAATGAAGAGATGGAGACAAAGCAATATCACCACCCAGTTATGGATGTGATTGGTGATAGAAGTAAAGTCTGATGCTAAAAAGAGCAATACTGCATAGGAACCTGGAATGTTAGGTCCATGAATCAAGGCAAATTGGAAGTGGTCAAACAGGAGATGGCAAGAATGAACATCGACATTTTAGGAATCAGACAACTTAAATGGGCTGGAATGGGTAAACTTAACCAAGATGACCATTGTATTTACTACTGTGGGCAAGAATCCCTTAGAAGAAATGGAGTAGCCCTCACAGTCAACAAGAGAGTCTGAAATGCAATACTTGGATGCAATCTCAAAAACGACAAAAGGATTTCTGTTTGCTTCAAAGGCAAACCATTCAGTATCACAGTAATCCAAGTCTAAGCCCCAACCAGTAATGCTGAAGAAGCTGAAGTTGAACGGTTCTATGAAGACCTACAAGATCTTCTAGAACCAACACCCAAAAAAGATGTCCTTTTCCTAATAGGGGACTGGAATGCAAAAGTAGGAAGTCAAGACATACCTGGAGTACAGGCAAATTTGGCCTTGGAGTATAACATGAAGCAGGGCAAAGGCTAATAAGAGTTTTGCCAAGAGAACGCACAGGTCATAACAAACACCCTCTGCCAATAACACAAGAGAAGACTCTATACATGGACATCACCAGATGGTCAATCCTGAAATCAGATTGATTATATTCTTTGCCACCAAAGATGGAGCTGCTCTATAAAAAAGATCTTAATGACCCAGATAACCATGATGGTATGATCACTCTGGATTCAAGATTGCTGGGAGAAACAGCAATAACCTCAGATATGCAGATGACACCACCCTTATGGCAGAAAGTGAAGAGGAACTAAAGAGGCTCTTGATGAAAGAGGAGAGCGAAAAAGTTGGTTTAAAGCTCAACATTCAGAAAACGAAGATCATGGCATCTGGTCCCAACACTTCATGGGAAATAGATGGGGAAACAGTGTCAGACTTTACTTTTTTGGGCTCCAAAATCACTGCAGATGGTGATTGTAGCCATGAAATTAAAAGATGCTTACTCCTTGGAAGGAAAGTTATGACCAACCTAGACAGCATATTGAAAAGCAGAGGCATTACTTTGCCAACAAAGGTCCATCTAGTCGAGGCTATGGTTTTTCCAGGAGTCATGTATGGATGTGAGAGTTGGACTATAAAGAAAGCAGAGCGCTGAGGAATTGACGCTTTTGAACTGTGGTGTTGGAGAAGACTCTTCAGAGCCCCTTGGACTGCAAGGAGAGCCAACCAGTCCATCCTAAAGGAGATCAGTCCTGGGTGTTCACTGGAGGGACTGATGCTGAAGCTGAAACTCCAATACCTTGGCCACCTGATGCGAAGAGCTGACTCATCTGAAAAGACCCTGATGCTGGGAAAGATCGAGGGCAGGAGGAGAAGGGGATACCAAAAGGCTGGATGCCATCACTGACTCAAAGACGTGAGTTTAGGTAGGCTCCAGTAGTTGGTGATGGACAGGGAGGACTGGTGTGCTGCGGTTCATAGTGTCGCAAAAAGTCGGACATGACTGAGTGACTGAACTAAACCACCAAATATTTTGGCTCAAGCTATCCTACAGGAGTCACTAAAATAAGCTTCATGCCTGATTAATAACTATTGCTATATTTGTTCTTAAAACTGACTCTAATAGTTTTTCCACTGTGTTACAGTACTTACCTTATGTGAATCCATTTCTGCTTTTAATTTGTTTTGTGCCCATTTTACTTTAATGATGTGAGAGTTGATATCTTCCTTTAATTTGTCTATTTCTCTGATGAGTCGGGTAGCTTCACCTTCCTAAAATAATATCACTGGGTCATATTTTTCATTTAAACAACGAACAATCATTTGTGTGTCTTTCATATCTCAAGATAATCAATGCAATCCAGGGGCTAGCACTTTATGGCTCACAAGCGATAAAACTGATTGAAAGTTTAAATCACAAGAGGAAAGTAAAATCCTAAAACCAATGAACAGATACAAGATGATTAACATTTATACTTTAACCAATTATTATGTTTTGTGAGTATAAGCATACCTCTGGTGCTTCCCAAAAGGCTGACAGGTGAAATATAAATTAAATTGGTTTTGCCAGAATTCCTGAGAATGACAACATTTCTGAACTAAAACTTAGTAGAAAATAACACTGATTATCAAGAAATGATAACCTGCTGGACACAAAACTATGCCATGAGGCTGTTAGTTAAAAGCAAGGGCTCTGAATAGCTCAGTAATTAAATCTCTTTAAACAGCATCTAAAAACATGTTTTTCTGCAAGAAAAATATAAATCCTATTCTATGAGCTTACATTAAAATTCTGGTCAAATTATACCTCTAGCTCAAAAACTAGGCTTCCCTGGTAGCTCAAGTATTAAAGAAATATGCTTGCAATGCAGGAGACCCCAGTTCTATTCCTGGGTTGGAAAGATCCCCTGGAGAAGGGACAGGCTATCCACTCCAACAGTCTTGGGCTTACCTGGTAGCTAGGTTGGTAAAGAATCTGCCTGCAATGAGGGAGACCTGGGTTCGATCCCTGGGTTGGGAAGATCCCCTGGAAAAGGGAACAGCTAGCTACCCACTGCAGTATTCTGGCCTAGAGAATTCCATGGACTGTATGGTTCTTGGGGTCACAAAGAGCTGGACATGACTGAGTGACTTTCACTTTCATGTGTAGCTTTTACGAAAGTAAAAATCTTCCTTTGAAGCATGAAGTCATTTCTATAACATGTAGCTTTTAAAAGAAAGTTTTAAAAAAGATCTAATAAACAACATGTGTTAGTTTCTGATATTTTCACAGGAAAAATGTTTTGCAGCTAGCTAACAAGATATTGGAATTATTAAAGCATTCACATTCTTTGAAGGTAAACTAACAAAAACAGCTTTATGTTTAACAGCGATTGAACCATGTTAATTTATGATTATTTGATTAAATAAGGAAAAGCAAAGAGAATAAGCTTCAGGTAAGGTACAATATCAAAAGTGATACCTTTGTTTCATACAGCTGGTGTAATCGTCCTTTCTCCTGAGAAAGTTGCTTAATTTTGTTAGTGTTTTTCTCACATTCTTTATTTGCATCTCTAAGTTTTTTTTCAAGTATCTCTTTTTCTTTTCGAAGGTCTAAAGATTCCTTCTCACCTCTTACATACTTCATTACCATTGCTTCTTTTTCCTGGCGTGCCTCTTCACATTTCTTGTTGGCCTTTGAGAAAAGTATCTAGCGTTAATAAAACATGGTTTTTAAAGTAAAAATAAACTAAAACAATATTTTCCTACAATATCACCATGTTTTAATTTTTTCACATTTTGGGAACCTGTATCATGAAATCATAAAAAAGAAATGATACAATGAACAAATTAATATCACTAACATTTGCTTCTTCCCTTTCCTATTTCTTTTCCTTTAACTAATACAGATGCTATATTGCATTTATGCCTTCAGATCACTTTTCCACTCTTTCCTAGCCTGCCCTGTGCTCTGGGAAAATGACCATCAGGGACCGTATTAACAAGTTTCTTTGTCCTCATACACAGAAAAGTTGGGAAGAAGACGTTTTACTGTTTGAACTGTTATTGTGTACAATTTATTATCATTCTGTTTTTATTTTAAAATATAATCCTAATTCTAACAGTTATTTTAATGAAACTATGTTTAGGTTCACTAAAGCTATCAACTTTTTAATGTCTTATCCTCTCTATTTTTCTTTAATTAGTATAAAAGGTTTGAGAACTAACTGATAGTGTAAATGTTAAGCATGTAACAATCCTACTGCTCAGGGTCAGCATATTGTAAAGAATCACAGAAATAAGAGTTGAAGTTTTTTGTAGTTAACATACATTTATGTAATGCTTTAGCATATTTAAAATCCTAATACACACTAATGTCTAAAATTATCTAACAAGGTTAAATAAACAAAAAGTCAACAGAAAGTTAATAATAATGATGATTTGAAAAATACCTGTTCCATCCGATGGGCCATCTCTTTGTGTAATTGCTGAATTGCGTTTTTGGCTGCAATGTCTTGAGCTAATACTTTATCTTTGGAAGCCTGAACTTCTTTATTAAGTTCCTCTATTCTTGTTTCTAACTGTAAAGAAAATTATTTCCAGATTATTTTTATAGCTAAAACAAACAGACCACTAACATTTCAAATAAATATAAATTATATATATATATGAGCATAAAGAATTCAAGAATATACTTCAGCCATAGACAGAAAAAGTAAACATTAATGATGTCCCAATATATCATTAGAATTAAGTCAGTAAAAATCTGAAGCAGACTGAGAAGAAAGATGGTAAGCTCTAGAGTAATTATCAATGAAGTAACTCAAAAAATAGTTAAAATATCATGAAAAAAATTTAAATGTTACATATTTACTTAATGCAATATAAAGCAGTAAGGGAGAAATAAGGAAACAAAATAGGAACATACCAAAAAAGACATAAAGGAACTATAGACAAAAATGGTAGACATAAATCTATAAACCTCACCCATAACCCTAATCTTAAATATTGTAAAAGCTACAACTTGGTAGAAATCTTGAAAAAATTACACTAAGAAGCTAGATATTACATGGTTGCCCTTATATGAAGGAAAAGGAAACATATGATTCTATTTATATGAAATATTCAGAACTGGCAAATAGAGAGACAGAAAGTAGGTGAGTTGTCCCCTAGGGCTGAGGAGAGACAGCTGACAGGGGCTGGAGGGAAATGATATGGGCTAATGGGCTTGTAGTTTTTTCATGTGATAAAATTTTCTAAAATTGTGACAAAATGTACAACTGAAAACCACAAAACTGTATACTAAAATGAGTAAATTATGTGGTATGTGAATTATACATCAATGAAACTGCTATAAAAAACCCTACATGTTAGCTTACATATAGTACACATGTACTAATTTCCTTATGACAACACTGTCCAACAGCAATGCAAGCCCAATTTTTTAGTAGCAACATTTTAAAAAGTAAAAAGAAACAGGTGAAGTGTTTTATTAAACCCAACGTATATAGAATATCATCTCAACAGGTAGTCAACATTAGAAACTGAGCCATTTTACCCCTTTTTGTAGTAAGTCTTTGAAGTGCATATTTCACACTTAAATCATCTCTTAATTTGGACTAGCCACCTTTTGCTGCTGCTGCTGCTTAGTCACTTCAGTCGTGTTCGAATCTGTGCAACCCCACAGACGGCAGCCCACCAGGCTCCTCCATCTCTGGGATTCTCTAGGCAAGAACACTGGAGTGGGCTGCCATTTCCTTCTCCAATGCATGAAAGTGAAAAGTGAAAGTGAAGTCACTCCGTCGTGTCCGACTCTTCGCGACCCCACGGACTGTAGCCCATCAGGCTCCTCCGTCCATGGGATTTTCCAGGCAAGAGTACTGGAGTCGGGTGCCACTGCCTTCTCCGAGGCACCATTTACATGCCCAATATCACGATGGCTAGTGGCAGCCATATTAAGTGGTACAGATTCAAAGATAAAATTAGGAAAGAAAACTCTGCTATACTGGCTAGCAAGAGAAAGGTGAATTGAATTTTCTCCTTTAAAAAGGCACAACCATTCACAAGTTCAAGAAAAGAACAGCTCTGGTTAGCCCCCATCTGTTTATTCTGACATTTCTGGTCATCAGCAGTGATCTGTCTATCAAAATTCATATTCAGCCCCACACTTTAAAATTAAGGCACCCTCACTTTAAAATTCTAAGTTTGGTCTACGTGTGGTAGACAACACACATACACACACAGATCAGGATTAAACTTTCCTGATTAAGTATAACAAACTATAAGTAAGTGAAACTTGGTTTAACTTTTCATTATGGTATTACCAGCTGTTTACTTTTATTTTCATTATACAGCTTTCTGTGAAAGATGAGGCAAAAAGAAAAGACTTTTAAGGCTACCATGTTTCTAACCTTGTCCACGGAAGAAAAGTGAAAGTGAAAGTTGCTCAGTTATGTCTGACTCTTTGCAACCCCATGGACTATATACAGGCCATAGAATTCTCCTGGCCAGAGTACTGGAGTTGTAGCCTTTCCCTTCTCCAGAGGATCTTCCCAACCCAGGGATTGAACCCAGGTCTCCCACAATGCAGACAGATTCTTTAACAGCTGAGCCACAAGGGAAGCCCAAGAATACTGGAGGGGGTAGCCTATCCCTTCTCCAGTGGATCTTCCTGACCCAGGAATCAAACTGGGGTCTCCTTCATTGCCGGCAATTCTTTACCAGCTGAGCTACCAGGGAAATAAAAAAAAACAAAGCAGCTCAAAAAGATAAAGAGCAGCTGAGCTACCAGTCTAGAATATGCATTTTGCTGATCCAAGCATCACAGTACATTTTTAAAAAAAGAAAGGAAAGGAAAGGCTTGGAGAAACTAGCTAACTAGATAAAATCTGAAGTAAGAGAGTCAGCCTTCAGTAGAGTTTACAAAATACTAAGAAAAGAATTACAGAAGGGCTTCCCAGGCGGCACTAGTGGTAAAGAACCCGCTTGCCAATGCAGGAGACGTAAGAGACGCAGATTCGATCTCTGTGTCGGGAAGATCCCCAGGAGGAGGAAATGGCCACCCACTCCAGTATTTTTGCCTCAAGAATCCCATGGACAGAGGAGCCTGGTGGGCTACACTCTACGGAGCCACACAGGGTGGGACACAACTGAAGCGACTTAGCATGTACATACGCATAAGCTGTAAAACCTTCTAAGGCCAGACACAAGCGTTTAGGTATATACTGCTTCTTCTGAAACAATCTATTTGACTTCCAAACAAACTGTCTTTCCTTCTCAGATATCTATTATACATAGAATACTCCCACACGTATCATATAAAAATATTAATTTACATAAAACAGAAAGATAAGGCTAGAATTCCCGTTTCATAAAAGAGAATGCTTCATATACCAAGCAATCTTCTGCATTTAAAGTTTGATTTAATTTACAGAACTTCAATTTATATATAAATTTTCAGGAATGTATTTAAGAACAGACTTTCTTTTGTCTTTTTACCTGTTTAATTGTGTTCATATGCTGCTTCTCTGTTTCTGTTCTTTTTTTAAGTTCTTCTCTTAAATTGTCTTTTTCTGAACAAATGTCTAAGATGAGTTCCTGATGCTTCTTATTTTCTTTAATTAACCTAAATATAAAAAGGCCAGTACAAGTAAAACATAATTGAAAATGTGGAAAATAATCTGTTTGCAGACTGAGGTGGAGATACTTATGATTAATAAACAAATATTTCTAAGTAATTCTTTTGTAATGATATATTCTACTTTTCTTGGGCTCCAAAATCACTGCAGATGGTGACTGCGGCCAAGAAATTTGAAAGACACTTGCTCCTTGGAAGAAAAGCTATGACAAACCTAGACAGCCTATTAAAAAGCAGAGATATCACTTTCCTGACAAAAGTCCATATAGTCAAAGCTATGGTTTTTCCAGTAGTCATGTATGGATGTGAGAGTCAGACCATAAAGAAGGCTGAGCACCAAAAAACTGATGCTTTCAAACTGCGCTGCTGGAGAAGACTCTTGACAGTCCCTTGGAGAGCAAGGAGATTAAACCAATTAATCCTAAAGGAAATCAACCCTGAATATTCATTGGAAGGACTGATGCTGAAGCTCCAATACTTTGGCCACCTGATGTGAACAGCCGACTCATCGGAAAAATCCCTGACGCTAGGAAAGATTGAGGGCAGGAGAAGCGGGTGACTGAGGATGAGATGGTTGGATGGCATCATCAACTCGACGGACATGAATCTGAGCAAGCTCCAGGAGCTGGTGATGGACAGGGAAGCCTCGCGTGCTGCAGTACATGGGGTCACAAAGAGTCGGACACGACTGAGTGACTGAACAACATATTATACGTTACAAAACATTCTCTGGCAAACAGGCTATTATTACCTTTTTTCTAGAAATCTGTATCTTTCAAATTAAGAGAAATACAAGCAGATAAAGAACACCACACTCTTTTATGTCTTAAGGCATATGAATTATGTGCTCCATCCCTTCCGAACTGGATTCCCTTCAAATCAGTCAGGGTCAATCAGATACGACGTTTCCCCTCCAAGCACCTGTCTGGAGACAGACACTTTTGGAAGCCACTACTGTGGAAAGCACTGCTACAGCCTTTCTACGAGCAGAGGCAGGTTGCTGCTAAACATCCTATAATGCAGGACAGCCCACCACCAGCAAAAAATGATCTGCCCCCATACGTCAATAATGCTGAGATGGAAAAATTTCACTTTAGATTTTAATGATATTCTAATTCTTGGGCTTCCCTGGTGGCTTAGAGGGTAAAGCGTCTGCCTGCAATGCAGGAGACCCAGGTTTGATCCCTGAGTCGGGAAGATCCTCCCCTGGAGAAGGAAATGGCAACCCACTCCAGTACTCCCGCCTGGAAAATCCCATGGACAGAGGAACCTGGGAGGCTGCAGTCCATTGGGTTGCAAAGAGTTGGACACAACTAAATTAGATACCATTAGATATTAAATTAGAATAGAATTAGAATTCTAATGATATTCTAACTTAATATCTATGATATTCTAATTTAATATCTAATGGTATTCTAATTATAGAAGTAGTCAATGTAAAATAATAAAGTTTAAGCAGAAATTTCGAGTTATCTAAAAAATATAAATAGACACATATATATGGAATTTAGAAAGATGGCAATGATGACCCTGTATGCGAGACAGCAAAAGAGACACAGATGTATAGAATGGACTTTTGGACTCTGTGGGAGAGGGAGAGGGTGGGATGATTTGGGAGAATGGCATTGAAACATGTATACTATCATGTAAGAAACGAAGCACCAGCCTATGTTCAATATAGGATACAGGATGCTTGGGGGTGGTGCACGGGGATGCCCCAGAGAGATGATATGGGGAGGGTGGTGGGAGGGGGATTCAGGATTGGGAGCTCGTATACACCCGTGGTGGATTCATGTCAATGTATGGCAAAACCAATACGGTATTGCAAAGTAAAATAAAGTTAAAAAAAATAATAATAATACCCATAAAAGTACTTAGAACTATAAAATAAGATATCTAAGAGGGTTAACAGCTAATATTTTAGGATTACTAACAACAGCAACAGCTATTATTTAACATTTATTGCACAATTACTATTTCCTAAGTGTAGCTTTAAATGTATTATTTAATATTCAGGTCTATAAATTAATAAGTCTATAAAATCATTATTTTATGCTTTATGAATTTGAAAAACAAATAAAAAATGAAGCCTAGAACTTATTCCAGGTCATATAGTTAGTAAGTGGAGAAGGAAATGGCAACCCACTCCAGTACTCTTGCCTGGAGAATCCCATGGACAAAGGAGCCTGGTGGGCTACAACCCATGGGGTCGCAAAGAGTTGGACAAGACTGAGCAACTAACACACATAGTAAGTGGGTGAAGATTAGATTTGGACCCAGGTCTAATTCCTTGCCATCTTCTACTTCGAAGATCCCTCAATCCCTCATACTCAACAAATGTTGACTGAGTACCTACTATGTACTTATACTAGTCTATATTTTGGGGGAATTATGAATTATGTGCTCCACCCCTTCCGAACTGGATTCCCTTCAAATCAGTCAGGGTCAATCAGGCACAATATTTTCCCTCCAAGCACCTGTCTGGAGACAGACACTTTTGGAAGCCACCCACTACTGTGGAAAGTATTGCTACAGCCTTTCTATGCATTGAGGCAGGGTTGCTGCTAAACATCCTACTTTTTTAAAGTCAGTGAACTGTCCCTGCACTCATGATGCTCACATTCTAAGAGAGAAATTAAACAATAAATAGATATATAATGAAATGCCAAGTTGTGATTAAGTTCTATTAAGAAAACTAATAAAATGGCAAGAGGACAGGGAAAATGACTTGAACTCTGACTATACTTCAGGTAATCAGGACAGACCTCTCTCATAGTACAGGAATGCAGTGAGGAGGAACGTTGCGAAAATGTTTGGGAACAGAACACTGTGTAGCATACAAGCTTTTTCAAGCCTTTTCTGGCCTGGTGATTTAACTCAGATTATATGACAAAGACGAACACTCAATTTGTTGCAGAAAACAGCTAGAAACACGAGAATCCTGACTACAGTTCATAAAGTAAGCAATTTAGGGAGAGAGAAGTGAAGAAGAGCAAGCCCTGAAATTATTATTCTTATATGCCAAGTGCACATCCTACACACAAATAATTGTTCCTAATTAAAAATCTGGTTGGGACACTGGATAATAATACTGATATTAGAAAATAGGGGAATGAAAAAAAGGGGGGATGGATGTATTAAACAAAGTCATTTACAAATAGATGCATTCATGAAAATTTAAGCCAAAGCAACTAAAAGGTAGCTTTCTTTACAGGAAATTGAATGAAAGCAAAAGAAAAAAAGACGAGTTATTTTAGAGCTAACCTGAATCATAAAGCATTTTATTTGAAATTTAAAATATTACATGCATAATAAAAATAACTTGGGATTTAAAGTAGTAATATTTTAACCCTTTAATGTCTTCAAAACAATCCTATCAGGTAAGTATTGTCCCCTTCATACAGATGAAAAATCTTTGTCTGAGAGAGGTTGACTTAACTAAAAGCTTGCAACTGGCAGTGGGAACCTTCCAACTGAGCTTATTACCCCAGTCTACCACACTGCCTCTGTCCTGACACGATAGAGCACAAAAGAGGAATTAGCTTTCTACTGTATTCCTAATGTTCTTAGTTAAATTTAATAACATGTAACCTGTTCATTTCTGATAAGCACATTAAAAAAATCCACTTAAGCCAGACTAAATGGGTTTAGATTTTAACTTTGTCATTTAGTATCTTGTGACTCTGAGCAAGTTAGTTACTTAACTTCTCTGTGCTTCAGGTACCTTATCTGTAATATGGGAATAATAACTGTTCATACCACACAGAGTTGTTTTGTGAGGATTCCATGCATTAATACATGGAAAGTGCCAGGCACACTAAGTCTTCTGGCTATTATTATCAAATCTATAACATCTTATAATTTACAAGAGAAATATGAAAGTGGTCAAGACTCAAAATCTAAGGTAAGTAGAAGGAAGTATCAGGAATAATCTCAAAGGGAAAATTTAAAAGATTAAAGTATAGATAGCAGGAAATAAGGAAGTTACCCAGAAAAGCAAGAATGGCAGAAAAACTGATGGTTCAAGTATAAGATCATAGTTTTTTTCATAACAGCAGCATTCCAGTAAAGTTATTAGCAGCAGCAGCTGCCATTAGTTTTTAGGTAGCATTAAGAAAGTATTGAGAGATATCTGGAGTCTCAACAGATATTNGATAGCAGGAAATAAGGAAGTTACCCAGAAAAGCAAGAATGGCAGAAAAACTGATGGTTCAAGTATAAGATCATAGTTTTTTTCATAACAGCAGCATTCCAGTAAAGTTATTAGCAGCAGCAGCTGCCATTAGTTTTTAGGTAGCATTAAGAAAGTATTGAGAGATATCTGGAATCTCAACAGATATTTGTACACTCATGTTCACAGCAGCATTATTCACGACAGTCAAAAGACAGAAGCAACCCAAACAATAAACAACATACATACAGTAGAGTATTATTCAACCCTACAAAGGAAAGAAACTCTAACACATACTACAGTTTGGATGAACCTTGAGGACATTGGCTAAGTGAAACAAGCCAGTCACAAGAAGGCAAATACTGTACAATTTCATTTACACGAAGTATTAAGAGCAGTCAAACTCTTAGAAAGCACAACAGAATGGTGGTTACCAGGGACCAGGCCGGGGGAATAGGGAGTTGCTTGAAGGATATAGAGCTTCAAATCCATGAAAAGCTATGGTGCTGGTTGCACTCTCTGTGAATACACTTAGTACTACCAAACTGCACATTTAAAAATGGTTAAGGTGGCAAATTTTATGCAGTATTTTATCACAATTTAAAAATAAAAAATAGGAAAAAAAGGCTTTGGATGCTGGGATTAAAATTCACTGGATAAACCAATGTCCTCCTCCCCTTTCTCTACACATGCCCCTCCCATTCCAAAAAACTTTTTTAAAGTATCACTTTTTAAAAAAGAGAATCAGTTTATATTAATGAAGGCTAGCAAGTTTTATTTTCCTTTATAAGGGTTATAAGAGTATCTAAATATATACATCACTTACACATATAAATATAAAATAAAAACACAGGATGATTATATTATATATAACACTCATAAAAACACTATTTACCTACTATTTCTAAAATAATGAAAATATCACATCCTAAAAAAAAGTTATATATTAACTAGTCAAACTTGACATTTGCTCAATAACTTAACTACTTTTGTGCATGGCTCTACTGTGGAAATTAAAGTAAATAAAATGATACTTTAAAGAATTTAATCTTTAATCCCCATGTAAAAAAAATAACTTGAAAGAATAAAAAACTTACTTTTTTATGGTGTGTTCCTGCTGCAAATACTTATCTTGCACACACTTTTCAAACATAATTAATGCATTTTCTCCCTTATTCATTCCATTTGGTACTCGGTGTTCTTTTGCAAACTCAGTAGATAAGAGCTCAGATTCTATTTCTTCCAACAAATCCTCTGACGTTGAAACATTCTTTATTTTTGAAATAAGTTTCTTGGTGCAGTCTGTATCATAAGGACTCTCTGAATAAGTCTTTTGATTACCTGCTTCTGTAAATGTAGATGACCTTAATTCCGCCAATATTTGTGTCACTGTTTGTTCTGCTTCACTTGTTTTCAAAACTTGCTTTGTAAAATCTCCACCAGGAAAACTAGTTATTTGTTCAGAATTTTCTGGGCCTGTGTCTGTTTTAGCACAGGAATCCTTACCCCCACCATGATCTGGAATATAATTTTCCTGTGTTTCAGTTTGATTATTGTGTTCATTAGAGTGACATAAAGTTTTATCAGAGTTTAATGATGACAGTTTGGACTCATTTTCTAAGCTGCTGCTTTCATCACCAGAAAAAGAGTTGCACGAGTCTTCCTTTGCTTCCGATGTTTCCTCACTATTTTGATCGGAGGAAACAGAGGCTACGTGCTCTGTTTCTGACATGCTGACTGGCACCGATTCACTGTGTACTTCTTCAAATCTGTTCCTGATCTTCGCCTTACATCTAAGAAAGTCAAAAGACACATTTTTTAAAAGTTTTTTTTTAAACCAAGACCCCATATATAGTTGCATACATTTCATGCTGTGGAAAAACTAAGGCTACACATTTTACCAGTAATAATTCTTTAAAATTTCTTTCCTTGGAGGGGAAAAACAAAGAACAGCTGATCCAAACGAGTCACCACGGGTCAGGTACCACACAGGTTCACTCTCTTCTCCTTCGATCCAGTCCTACCACTTCACTTCAGCTGCAGTTTGGCCCCATAAGATGTTGGGTACAGAATGATACTAATAATGAGAAGATTAGTGCCCAAGAATTGTTTATTAATAGAATTCCTTCAACTCCACAAGAGGAAAAAAAGACTATGTAAAGAACTTATAACAAGCTATTGCAGAAATCAGATAGCAATGAAAACAATAGGCAAGAAATTACAAATCAAGGCAATAAAACAATGTACATGAACAATGGTATTTACCGCAGAAGGAAAACTAGACAACAAAACACAGCTACCTGCAGCCCAGACACCTATAGCTGAGCTGAAAGAAGTCAAGGCGTAAAGGACTCCTGACAGGAATCCATGTTTCACCCTGGGATACAAGAAGTATCACAGTGATTTCCAAACATTCTCATCAAGAACAATGTTCAGCACGACTCAAATGGACCCCATATGCATTGGTTCGTTCATAAAAGAAACATTTACAAACCTAATTCAACAATGTTAGAATATATTTTTTAAGCTGTTTACGAGGGTTACTAAGCTAGCTATTTTCTGAAAATTAGTCAACTTCAAAAATGATCCTGAGACAGAAAAATATATAACATCCCAACAATCTTAATAAAGAATTCTAAGAAAGGAAAAGAAGACCAGCTTGCCTGTTAAATATCCTGGCATCAACTAATTAGACATTGGCCTTAACACTATAAATTACCTACGTGTACAACGTATTTCCAAACAAGCAAACAAATTATCATTATTATCTTGCTGCATGTATGTTAAAACTAAGACAAAGTCCACACTAGCAATAAAAGTTTGGTTTAGGCAATACAAATAAATGCAGTAAGTTAATAAAAACCCTTATGAGTAAGGTGTACTCCAAATCAAGGACAAAGTAAAATAATTCTCAAACAGGGACATTAGCCACTATGTGGGTTCCTCATATGGAAGAAAGCCACTACCTTCCTCAAAATAACTAATTTTAAGATACAACTTATGAATGTGTTGCTGCTGAATTTGAAATCTTAATTTGGAAATCAATCTAAAAAGTGCTTTCAAACATCATAACTAGTCATAAGTAGTCAATGTTATGTGATATCTACTGAAGTCGAACTGAGAGCTGACCAAATGTAATGGACAGAGATAAAGAATCTATTTAAAAGAGAATGAGTCTGTGAAGGCATTGTGACTCTCCAGCATAGACTGACCAAGTCAGAAGAAACTTTCACTTGCTAACTTTACGGCTCTAGTCTGTGTGCCGAGCAACAGAAAAGCATTACACAAATAATGGTTATCTTCTTATCCAGCTCTCACATTCCCCAGGGTTCAGTCCACTACTTTATTTTCCCTGCTAGAATTCATCCAGTATGATTACTGAAACCACAGACTCAGAGCTGAGGCCCACTTGGTTTTCATTCCTGTGCTCTTGAATTGTAGATAGCAAATTACTTCTTTGTTTTCACTGTACCTCTACATCTATAATAATCTCACACGAACAGTGGCATTTCCAAAGGCTCAATTCAAAAATGGCTAAACCCAGAATCACAACAATAGCTTCTAAGGCTGAGAACCCCTAATCTCTTATTTCTGTCAATGCTATCATTTTCCTTAGTCATGACTCTTTCTTTCCTTCAGCCTCATATTCTTTCACTGACTTCATGTTTCCTGCAATTACACCCTCATTTCTACTGTCACTGCCCCCCTACCTGCAACTCAACCCAGGCCTGATGACTTCCTATCTGGAACACTTGAATTGTTGGCTTCTCAATCTCACTCCACCCTCCCTCCAGTTCTCCTTCCTGAAACTCCAAGTCAGGGAGCAAGGAGGCAGAGGACCTGAGACAGCGCCAGGTAAGTGTCATCCAGTCCAGAGAAGGCGTTAAGTGTACACTACATTGGCTCTGCCACAGAGGAACAGGAGCTGCCCTACAAAGTGAATCCTCGGTGGCACGAGGCTCAAGGGAGTTACAAAACTGCCCCTTCCCCCAAAAATACCACACACACCACCTCCAGGGAGATCACCATCAAATACAACCAGATGAATCAGAGAAAAGGCAGAGCTACTGCTTCCCTCTTTCGAGTTTCAGATAGTGAGAACTCTGCCTCCACTGGCTGGTATTTCCCCAACTCTGCAAGGGCTAGTTAAGCGGAAGGCGAGGGGACAAATTTTAGAGCCAAATTACATCTCTTCTTTAATCCAAGCAGCTGGGAACTAACAGTTTCAACATTTCTTCATAGAGAAGAAAGAGTTTATGATTAACATGTTTTTGTTGCCTGCTTTTGTAAGCAAGTGAAACCTGTCTTAATTGCTGGAATAAGTTTTTTCTAGTAATCAAAAGTGGCAGAAGAGTTTTGACACCAAACCAAGACATTATTAAAGGACTGTACCTCAGAGGGAAGTAGAGGGATGTGAGCATTTCATGTTTATACCTCAGAGTTGCAACTGTACTATTTTTTCAATCTTATCTCTCAACACAATCTTAAAATCCTAGTACTTCACTATAGTACCTCACCAGCCCTTGACCAGACTACTCTAGATTCCTCCAAACAATGTGCACATTAACATCTCCATGGCTTTGTTCTCATCTAGGTCTGCCCTTCAGTCTAGTGGCAGTAGTTTAGCCCCTAAGTTGTGTCCAATTCTTGTGATCCCATGGACTGTAGCCCACCAAGCTCCTTTGTCCATGAGATTCTCCAGGCAAGAATTCTAGAGCCTGTTGCTACTTCCTTCTCCAGGGGATCTTTCCCACCCAGGGACTGAAAACCACTTCTCCTGCATTGCAGGAGGATTTTTTACTGCTGAGCTACCAAGGAAAGCCCTCCCTTCAGTCTATCCAGAGCCTAATTATACTTAAAGGACAGACTCTAAGGTCATGTCTTTTCCAAATTTTCCCTAATGCAAGCACACACACACACAAAAACCCTCTCATGTAAATGAAAACATACTGTACTAATACCCATCAGGTACACAATCATAGCCTTCCTTGTGACATTTCTCAACAGCCTTTTAAAAGATCTGTGTACTCGCAAGGAAGAGGAACCTCACTCTGAACTGAATCAAACTTCTTAAACCCCAAGCAATATAACAGTAAGAGTAAATAGATAAACAAATCCAACAAACATATCCTCTACTACATTTACAGTCATTCTTGCAAATGCTATACACTGGTTCTCAGTGAGGGTGGGACTGAGTTTACACAATGAGCTGGGGGTGCTGAAGGCATTTAGATGGTGGAGACCAGGCTGTAAGAAGACTTGCTATGTGCAAGACAGCACAGAACAACAAAAATGTCTCATTCTGCTGGCTCTTTATCTAGGTAATAAATGAACAAACACACACCTGTTGCTATAAATACCTCCGCTTAGATTCTGTTTTACATATCATCCTTCTGCAAATTAAAGAAGGCTGTAGCTCAGACAGTAAAGAATCTGCCTGCAATGCAGGAGACCTGGGTTCAATCCCTGGGTCAGGAAGATCCCCTGGAGAAGGAAAATAGCAACCCACTCCAATATTCTTGCCTGGAGAATTCTATGGACAGAGGAGCCTGGCAGGCTACAATACATGCGGTCACAAAGAGTCAGACATGACTAAGCGACTAACACAAACATAGTTCACTGTCAAAAGGCAAGTACTTTTTATATTTTCTCAGTAATATGTCCATGATCTTTGGAAAAACTATCCATATAAACTGGCATCTGATAACCACTTAGTCTGGAAACTCAGTTTTCTGATGTTCAAATGAATACTGATCAGGGGCAAAAGGAAAGGTGTTAAAGAAGATTTGTGCGTCTATATGTAAAAAGCCATCACCAAGAGTAAGTAACTACACAAGAACAATGCAGGGAGGGGCCGCCATCATGTGCTTGACTGTCCGCAACTAAGCAGGGGAAAAACAGTCAGCTGAGTGCTCCTGTGGGCCTCCAGCTGGCAATGCTGATGCAGGCCCATTTGGCTGCTGTACAGATTTTTTCTTGGGGGTGGGGGTAAAGGAGTAGAAGTCATTAAAGCTACCAGCGATGGAATAGTCTAGAAGTATATTAAAGGGGTAGGATGCAAAACTATAATTTGTATATAAGGTTGCTTTAGTTAAGAAGTGCTTGTATAAATCAAATTCACATTCATATATGGACATAGTGACTACAATTACTAATTACAATCTTTATTGCTGAGGTAAGAAAAAACACAGGTTATTTGACTTTTTAGCAATTCTTACTCATTAGGGGAAGACACTATATTTAAATTTAGCCAAGTCACAAAATTCCTCTTAATTCAAGGACCTTTTTTTCCCGCCAGGGTTGTTTCTGCTTCTGACACAGTACTACAGGACCAATTTGCGCTTCTAAACTGTTTCAGCAGAGAGAGAAGTGGTTTCGCTCTTACTGGAGCTCATCAGCTGTAGGCAACTGGTCAAGAAACACTCTTCACTTGCCTGAAAGCCAACCATTATCCACCATAGATTTTATTTCTTAAAGAACCAGCAACTGTACAAAATTATTTCTATATAAGAACCTTATAAACAAAAACTCTGTTTATAACAACTTTTAATACTATTTCTTGTTTGCCTGTAATTAGCAGTATAAACAAACAACAAAAGAATTTAAGCTTATTCAATAAATGCAAACTAATCCAAAGCCACAGACATTTGGTACTAGATTATCAAACATACAACCTCATACAAAAGTGCCAAACCAGAAATACATTTCTAAACTAAATATTAATTCATTTATTAACCACATATGTATTGAATATATATTATGTTCAGCACTGTCTTACGTGTTGGGAACAAAGCAGTGAATAAAACAGATATCTTTCTGGAATTTACTTTCTGGTGTAATGAACCAACACACAAAATCTGTGTTAAATCTTTTACTCTTTGTTTACAGTATTTTAACTGGAAGGTCAGCCTTCCATGAGAAGCTATATAAGAAACACATGAGTGTTTAACTCCAACAGAAAACATGTGACTCAGTTCAGCATAAACATTATCTATGCTGCTGCTAAGTCGCTTCAGTCGTGTCCGACTCTCTGCGACCCCACAGATGGCAGCCCACCAGGCTCCACCATCCCAGGGATTCTCCAGGTAAGAACACTGGAGTGGGTTGCCATTTCCTTCTCCAATGTTATCTATCAGCTCAGTTCAGTCGCTCAGTCGTGTCCGACTCTTTGCGACCCCATGAATCGCAGCACGCCAGGCCTCCCTGTCCATCACCATCTCCTGGAGTTCACTCAGACTCACGTCCATCGAGTCCGTGATGCCATCCAGCCATCTCATCCTCGGTCGTCCCCTTCTCCTCCTGCCCCCAATCCCTCCCAGCATCAGAGTCCTTTACAATGAGTCAACTCTACACAATCAAAGACATCCTAGGCGCCCTACTACTTATTCTAGCCCTCAGTTCAGTTCAGTTCAGTCGCTCAGTCGTGTCCGACTCTTTGCGACCCCGTGAATCGCAGCACGCCAGGCCTC